>JAMWYP010000095.1:1384038-1748567 GCA_025563575.1 Acacia pycnantha | reverse complement strand
GCTATGTTTGGTTGATGTTGAAATGTAATGAACATATGTCATACATATACTATTTATACTTTTCATACGAGGTTAATCTGTTACTTGAGGTCCAATGGGTATTAGACACGAGATCTATCTAAGGTTCAAGAAAGGAACCAAGGTCGTGAGGAGGCACCACACGATAGACGGAGCCGTGAAGATGTATGGATGGACGGAGCCGTGAAGAGGCAAGACCGTCAAGACAAGAGGGAAGAAGTTTAAACGAGCCTACTTTCTAGCATGGATCTAATAAAGTTATTTCAACAGTTTGGTGCGAAGGCAAGGTTAGTCTTTGTGGGTCAATCAATAAGTCGCTGTGAACCGGTGAGACTCCATGATAGACACCTACGGCAAATGTTTGATTAAGCTGAGCGAGGGTTCATTGCCCCAAAGTCTAGTTAAGGCTTGGCTGAAGATTGTATAGTTACCATGTAAAAGTTGTAATTATACAAAGCTCGTATATTGTATCACATGAATATTCCTTCGGGATTTTCAATTTAACGTAAGATATGTCGAGCATCATCATATGTCGAGCATTTTATATTAGTTACTCATTATCCAAACATTAGTGCATGCTCTCCGTTTCCGCATTACTCAAGTAGCACCTCAAGCTCTTTGTGTTTTTTCTAAAACTATGTTTCTTAAACAATAAGTGGTGTGGAATTTGGGGTGTTACAAAGGCAGTATTAAGGAAGTTGAGCGATGAATTGGCTAGGTTGAAGCAAGTTTTTGTAGAAAGAAAAATAATGTGAAGTTCATATAGTTGTTGTTTATAAATAGAGTACATAAAAGATAATAATTGAAAATTTATTATACAGAAATTGTTAGTAACATATATTTAAGAGAAATACCCTTTTCGGTCCCCTGAATAAAACACGGGCCCCTTTTGGTCTGGAAAAAAAAATCATTTTTCATCCTTTTTAGGGACTAAAAGGACTTTTGAATTTTGTGAGGGATTAAAATGTCCACAAAAAAGGACCAAAAAGGACTAAAAGGGACCTTATTCGTCATTTTATGGACTAAAAAGGACTTTTTTAGTGAGCAAAAGGGGCAGGTGTTTTTCCGGGAGATGAAAATGGTATTTACTCTATATTTAATAAGGGTAAAAATGGAAAGACTAGTTTAAAATTTTAGAAAAAAATGATTTATTCCTTATATATTAAGAACCACCCTTATGAGGGAGATTATTCCTTATAAAAATGACCTGAGGAAGTATTGAATAGTCTCACTCTTTTTGCTCATTCTCTCTTTCTCGCTCACTCTTTCTTTCTATATAAAAAGTAACTGCATAGCTCGTCAGAACTATGGGAAATATTAAAAAGGCATGGTGAGATAAGACAAATTTAGAAATGTATGTGGGATCCATGGGAAAATTTATGTGAAAATATCAATGAGGTCCCAAAGAAGAGAAAAAAATATTAAAAAACTCCTAACCCCAATCCCTTAGAGACTTTTTTGATATTAATTACAGAATTCCGATATAAAAAAAGTCTCATTGTTAAAATAGTTTTTTCTATTATTAAAATGACTTTTTCTATTGTTAAAATTTCCTTATGAAAATATTGTTGTCAAAATGGTTTTTCCTGTTGTTAAAATTATTTTGACTTTTCTTTAGTTGTGTAGAATTTTAGAAACATGAAAAATTTTGACAATAGAAAAAGCTATTTTGACAACAATATTTTCATAGGGAAATTTTAATAACAAGAAAATCATTTTAACAATAGGAAAAACTATTTTGATACGGGACTTTTTTTATATTAGAATTCCATAATTAATATAAAAAAAGTCTCTAGGGACTCTTTTTATAAGGGATTTGAGGTTGAGACTTTTTTGATATTTTTCTCTTCTTTGGGACGTTACTAATATTTTCCCAAAATTTATTCCCATTGCATAGCTCGTCAGAATGTTGGTTGGATGCTTGGCACAGTAGCTTTTAATAAAAAGCCACTTTTTAGGTAGAAGTTAGATGGGAAAAAGCTTTCCCAAACCGAAACAAAATTAACTATACTAGGCTTCTGGCCCTTTTGGATGGACTTTTTCCCTCTCATAGTCTCCTCCCTCATCTTAAAAGGGTTTCAATACTTTATAACTTATTTTTACAATGAGTGTAAATATATATAAACATTAATATATAATAAAATAAAATATGATTAACTTAGATCAAAGAAATTTTATGTTTTGTGGAAGAATTATCAGGATAATTCAAAAAAAAAAGAAAAAGTATCAGCCCCAATATTGATTAAACGATTTCTAGTTGAACATTGAGAATAAAAAAATTACTTTTTACTTGATTTTGGGTTCATTGAGGAAAAAATGTTAATATAAAAAATAACTTGTTTGATATAGCAAATTGCGTATAAAAGATTTTTCATTAATGATTTTTTAAAAGAAAAGATATTTATTAACGTACAAAAAAACTAAATATCACATTAGTAAAATTGCGTGATTAATGAAGATTGATTTTTTTTTTATTGACAAAAAACTAATTTGAGTTCTTTCAAAAATAAAATTTTATTTAAAACATTTAATTGATAATGATGTTATGCATTTTTTGTTTTTTTACTCAAATCATTCTTCCTGAACACAAAAACTCCTTTGATTTAAATGAATCATATTTTATTTTATTATATATTAATGTTAATATATATGCACACTTATTAAAAGACTAAGTTAAAGAGCGATTAAATTCTTTCAAGAGGAAAGATGATAGAGAAGATTAGGAGAGTGTAATAAAGTTAATTTACCTATATTTTAAAATCTCAAATTGAGTCTATAACTTAATTACGGATTTGTTGGATTTAACAACTTGATTTAGAATTTCTATATTTTAAGCAACTTTATATGGGATTTTCCCAAAAATTAAAGTATATCAGCTGGACAATGTAATATGTCCTGCATGAACATTCATCTCCTCGAGGAAATGTCACAGATTTGATCTTGTAGAGTATGTGAGTGTGTATTTGGAGTTGTACGTCCCTAATAAAAGAGGCTGGACAAGGGAAAAAAAGGAGGATTTTTTTTTTTTGAAGCTAAGGGTAAATTATATTAAATATAAAAAATATGAATTGTTTCATTTTATTAGGTAAAGTAAATATGATGTGGTACAGTGACTGTAGCCTGAGCACACTCGCTTTAGGTTTCACAATTAAGAGGATGTTTTTGTTAGAATAAGTTTGGTATCAAGAAAAATATTAAATCAAATTAACTTTAATTTATTCATATTTAATATACACTCTACGCTGAAAGTATAAAGTGTCCACATAATGATAAATGAATGAATGGTAAAATTATACATTTATGTGAAAAATTTAGTGGCCTAGTGTCTCAAGTTCCTTGATCACCAACGAATAATGAGATATCCCAGCCTTCATGACAGGTCAAGAATCAAGATGGTGTCATGTCTTGACCACCTTCAAACCATAATCATTCCTAGATTCTTCAATTATCTTGTTACTTTCTCCTATTATAAGCTTAATAACGAAAATTTATACAAGTTAATAAAATTAGTTAAATTATTTATTTATTAAAAAATGTATGTTGGTTTCTGAAGAAAACTCAATTTAATCATATGCATCCAAAATTACTCTCTTGATGGAAACCCTTTAACATATATAATCAATAGGAAGAGTAGTTTAATTAATTAGGGGGAATATTATAAATTTAGAGACAAAATGGTTTTAGGTCTTATATTTAGGATCAATATAATCCTCTTAACTAATTCGTACATTTATGAACAGAATGAGTAATAGTTCTTCGGGATATATACCATTTTTACTATAGAAGTTTAGATTACGGAGCATTGGTCACCCGTAAGTTTTTTTTCTTTCTCATTTTTGCCTTTGAAATTAACAAAACGGAGCAATTTTGCCCCGAATGTTTTTTTAGGAGTAATTTTGCCCCAAAAATTTTTTTAGGAACAATTGTGCCCTTGGAGGTTTACAAATTGGACCAACAATTTAACGGTCAAGATTAACAGAAGGGCAAGATTGCTACATTTTTAAACTTTCAGGGCAATTTTGATCCAAAAAAATCTTTCGGGTGATCAGTGTTTCTTAGGCTAAACTTCTATGGCAAAAATAATATTTATCCCCTAATTCTTCCATTAAACTAATATCCTTCCATCCTCATCACATACTGATGTATCAGTGCATCATCCTTCAAGAGGCTCCATTTATCATTCCACAATACACCTATGGGCTTTTAGGGTTTAAGCTAGAATTTTTAGTCAATAAATTTTTTCTATTTTTAAACAAAAGTGATGACATTAATTAACTCTTGATCATTTAAAGCCATACATTGAACTATATATATATATATATATATATATATATATATATATATATATATATATATATATATATATATATTTGTCCATAGTGAATACGCATATATGATATATCCACTAGTTATTTCTAAATAACATGAACATGAACAGTCAAAACTTAACCTTTAGGCATAAGCTAAAGCATTTGAAGCAGACACAAGCTGGCTATTAATATTGAAACATTCAAATTTAACATTATTATTCATCAGACCAAAGGTACCAGATTCTGCAACGTAGTCACTACTGCAGTGTCCATTATCTGATAATAAGCCTTTGACAATCCATCTATGTGCTGCTTCTGTCATATGAATGCCGTCCCAGCTAATGTACTTTGAAGGATCATCACAAGCTTTCACCTTTGCATCCCCACATTTTCCTAATGAAGCATTGAAATTGTATGCTCCTTCACTTCCACAACAAGCTTTCAGACCTGTAAAACCTGTATTTTTTTAAAAAAAATTTATATTTGAGATATCAAAACTTAACAAAATAAAGAAAGGGGGAGTTATATAATGAGGTCTCAAAGAAAAAATTTAATTACCTAAAAGTCCAATAACAACTGAGTAGCATGTAATAACAAGTTTCACTACAAGAAATGTAAAAATGTTTATACTCCTAACTTGTTATTGAGACTTCTTGGTAATTAAGTCTCTTCTTTAAAATTTCATAGTAGTTCTCCCATAAATAACTCTAAGCTATTTAAAGTTAATCTAGACCGATGATTGACACAAAGAGGGTGAGACATGAGAAGACAATGTCATTTATTTGTGGGACATGCCTTAAACTAACTCTTTTAAAAATAACGTGACATTGGCGATATAGGAATGGTTGTTTCACACCAAACAACGAATATTTTTCTTTAAATTTATAATTTTTTTTCTCAAACCCTCTAATGAGTGAGAGTTTGAATGCAGTATATCTAGTGTAGGGTGTAGATATAATTAAGATGTTGGGTGAAGAAAGAAAACATGTACTACATAGTGGACCAATGGGATGAGAGAAAATGAGTGTGAACAGTGGATGAGATGGACCAATCAGAAGAATTATAAAAGGGCCAATCAAGAATCCAGATAGAAGTTCAAAGAAATAATAATTTGATTGATTAATAAACTGTAGTAGAAAGTGGAAAAGTTGAAGAGAGAGATATAAATATTACCAAAATTTGTGGGAAAACGATACAATGGCAAAGCAGAATTGTAAAAATCCGCATAGATAATTTTGGCATGAGGATGAAGCAGCTGAATGTGATTTAGTTCAGCTTGAAGCCTCTCATTGTAGTACTCAGCAAACTTGTTTAACCACTTCAAACAGCCAGCTTCATCATACTCATTCGTATCTTTGCTCTCATACATTGTTAAGTACATTGGGATGCATCCTATTGGCAAGTTTCCAGGAACCATTAGGGTTTGAGCCCCAGATCAACCATCTCCTGCCATTAACACAACTTCAATTAAAATCATCCAACAAAAATTCTGTGATACAAAAACTGTATCACTGGAATAAAATATCACATTTTTGCGCTGCCCATATTTTTAAAATTGTAGACTTTCACTTTCAGTTTCAGTTTCAGTTTCACGTGCATCTTATTGGATGTCCATAACTACTTTTTTTGACGTAAAGTGAGTCCCATGATGTAACAGCTAATAACAACGTTAAGGACCCAGTACTTCGGCTTATTCACCGAACAGTCGTGATCATGGAGTTGGGTAAGAGATCTAACATCGCTTTTGAGTATGGGTCATTAATTAAGTATTTTTCTCCAAATATTATCCATATTATGATTTAGTATAGTAGAAGACTTAGCATGAAGCCAATGTAGTGATTCTTCATACTCGTAAATTTTAGTTTGAGATAAAGTCAATATAATGAGTCAACCACATTTCCTTAGTATTGATGAAGTGGTTAGATGTGTCTTATAATAAAAACTAGAGTACATTGATCAAACATTTCCTCTCAATCAGAGCCACAGGCAACTTGAATCTATATTGAACTCTAATATATAATATTAGATAGTTTATTACCGGGAAAAAGGTTTTAAAATCTTATATATATATATATATATATATATATATATATATATATATATATATATATATATATATATATATATATTCAAATCATAAAGTCCAAGTAAATTTTCATTTGGTAGCATTTCAGAAATCTTACACTTATTGTTGAAGAGATTTCGTCAATAACATGAGGCACGAAATTTGTAATCTCTGCAAGACTCCTTCGAGCAACAAGAGGCTTATTAAAGTCATTGCCTCCGATTTCTCCGACCACAAATAATGACTTTTCAAGAACTTTATTACAGCCTGCAAATTAGTTCATTGTAATTAGTTCCATTTAATCTTTGCATATGGATAACATCAAGTCTACGAATTTTGAGTCTGCAAAGCACTTCAATTATAGTACTCCCTCCAGTATTTTTTATAATATACAAATAACCCAAGGTTAAAATATCTTCAAGGCATGCAATTGATTTTTCACAAACACCCCTATTTACAGAGAGAAAGAAAATGAGTGGCACTATTCAATACTCCCTCAAGTCATTTTTATAAGGAACAATCTCTCTCATAGGGGTGGTTCTTAATATAGCAAGGAATAAATCATTTTTGTCTGAAATTTAAACTAGTATTTTTATTTTTACCCTTATTAAATTTATGTTACTCATTATTTTTGTACAATAAATTTTCACTTATTATCTCTTATGTACCCTCTTTATAAACCGGGTATAATTGGAAAGAAAAATATATTTCTGACACATTTATTTCTTTTAACTAATATTTTGAACCGTTTGATTTTAGTAGTTGTTCCTTGTAAAAGGACAATTGGGAGTAACTAAAAGGACAAAAGATACTAAAAAAATTCAAACGAGTTACATCCCTTCGAAAATTCTCTTTTATATAGTTTTGAACCATAGGTTTTAGTCTTTCAAGCTCCTTCCTTCTATAACAGTAGTCCCTATAGTTTAATAAGGATTTGTGTTATTTTACCCCCTTGAGAGATCGGAACTTATGGTTTAAAATTATAGAGACCAAACATTGGATTAGCCAAATAATTATGCAACTCACTTGACGAAGAATTGCAGAGAGTAGGTAATAACTCCTTGAACCAACGCAATTGAATGCTGAGAGAATTATTCGTAAGAAAACTAGCAATTCCCTTTTCCTCAAAGAAATCTTGATTCAATGCGGTTGCTCCTGCAACTGCAAAATTAACTCCTTCTTTTATCTTCCAATTTTTGACTTCTCCGTTGCTGATTCCCAGATACGGTTTCAATGGTTCAAACCCTAGATACTCAGCTATTCACAGCCCAACAACAATTCAATAACAGACAACAGTCATAGCAAATCATTTAAATTCAACTTGTTCTCTAGTGATCTAATTGCCTGAAAAAAGTAATATTGAACGGTAGATATTTTTGAAAAATTTATTTGCTGCGTCCAACACACTGATCATTAGCAATAACATTTTGTAATGTAATAAATACAAAAAAAAAATACATTTATATATGAGTCAAAATTTAAAATAACTCGATTTTCTTTTACACAATAAATAATTTTGAGGGACCAATGGCATTATATTATAAAATTTCATTAAAGAATGGACAACATCAATCGTATTAGTAAATTGAGAGATTTCTTTTACTTGTAATTATTGGATGAGCATGGATTGGTCCGGATTTGACATCTATCCAAGGTCTGGTCTGGAGTTGACCTTGGGTTGTACAAAGCAGCTGAAGGTCTAGTCTGGTCTAGCACCAACCTGAGGCTGGGTTGGACCAGACCGGGTCAGGTGGACTTCTTGGATTGGTCTAGGATCTAAATTTAATTTTTTAACTTTTTGTTTTTTCGTCTTTGGAAGGAAAAATTTGAACATATTAAACACAATTAGCTAGGACTATAAAAGTATGTATAATAATATGAAACATGTCACATAAAATTAAGACATCATAAATCTTATCCAACCATATTCAACAACAATAAAAAGATATATTGGAAAAAAAATTTAACATGATAAATAAAATTAAGATAATAAAAATGCATATAATCATATAAAAATAATCCTAAAAAATAAAAATTAATTATAAATCCTTAAAAAAAACCCAACAAAATTAAATAAAAAAAAAGTAATGTCTAAATTATAAAAATATTTTTAAAAAAATTTACTTAGACTAGATTGGACCCGTCCACATGGTCTGGCCTCCTGGTCTGGAACCCGGTCTAGCCCAACCAGTTCGTCTGGTCCGATTTCATTATGTTGCTTATTTGGACTGGACCATATCAAATTGGACTAGCTCAAGTTGGACCACACTGGACCGAACTACTGGGTTTTTTTCCACCCCTATTTAAGAAAACGCAATTCTTTATACTACTAGAAAAGAATTAATATAGTATTGTCAACACTATAACGATGGCGGCGCGTCAAATTAAGTTGACTTGGTGATCAGCTTTATGGTATAACAGGAAATGGAACAAAACGGGCAAATTGCCGTGCCTGAAATATAAGAGTAGTACATTACCAATGAAATCGATGATAAGACGGCCATCGGAGCACCTTCCGGTGGGGCGACCGAAGTACGATTGACCAAATGGAGGAAGTGACAATAGTGGAACGGTGGTGGTTGGGAGGTGAAGTACAAGTTTCCGGTATCGGCAAGTGAGTCACCAAAGCTGAAGATGGATATAAAGTGGCATCCTGTAGTGCTGGTAATGAGTGATATTAAGGAAGCTATATGTAGTGCTAGGGTTAGCTTGCTTCTCAGGGAGCTAAGTAATGAAGAAGATGACTCAAAAGGTGCCATAAGGAATAATAATGAATTTGAGTTATTCACCTCAATAACTGTGGAGGAGAAAAGAGAGAGGGGATATATATACAAGGTGAGAAACGAGAAGGATGCGTTGTTAGATCTCTTACCCTTCTCCATGATACGACCGTTTGGTGAATAAGCCGGAGTACTGGGTGCTTAAGCTGTTACATCATGGCACCCACTTTACATGAAAAAAAAAAAAACGTTACCGACATTCAATAAGATGCACGTGATGAAACTGAAACTGAGAGTCAACAAGTTTTTATATATATATATATATATATAATTAATTAGTTAAGACTATTGTCTACAATATAGAGGCCGGCACTCTAATTTATTTTTTATATGGAATGAGATCTCTTATAAATTTTTACACGGATGATTAAAGAGAAATATTTTTATCTCTCTTTATATTTACTTTTCAATTGTTTTATATTTCGATCCATTTTCCCATAATTATCAATTTGATTATTTTTAATTTATTTTTGTAATAAATTGTGTTTTTTGAGATTAATTTGGAATCACATCAAAATCCAATTTATCGTCTCAAGTCTCAACTCAATATCCACCGACATGACCCGAGAATTATGGGTCATTAATTAACTATGTTTCTCTAAATAACATGAGGCACGAAATTTGTAATCTCTGCAAGACTCCTTCGAGCAACAACAGGCTTATTAAAGTCACTGCCTCCGATTTCTCCTACCACAAATGATGACTTTTCAAGAACTTTATTACAGCCTGCAAATTAGTTCATTGTAATTAGTTCCATTTAATCTTTGCATATGGATTACATCAAGTCTACGAATTTTGAGTCTGCAAACCACTTCAATTATTGTACTCCCTCCAGTATGTTTTATAATATACAAATAACCCAATTACATAAATATAATCTAAAAGTTGGTTAAAATATGTTCAAGGCATGCAATTTATTTTTCACAAACACCCCTGTTTACGAATAGAAAGAAAGAGTGAGCGTGAAAGAGAGAATGAGCAAGTGAGTGAGACTATTCAATACTTCCTCAGGTCATTTTTATAAGGAATAATCTCCCTCATAAGGGTGGTTCTTAATATAGTAAGGAATAAATCATTTTTTCTGAAATTTCAAACTAATCTTTCCTTTTTTACCCTTATTAAATATATGTTACTAGTTATTTCTGTATAATAAATTTCACTTATTATCTTTTATGTACTCTATTTATATATAATGGTATAATTGGAAAGAAAAATGCATATCTTACACATTTAGGGCCTGTTTGGATGGGCTTTTTTGATAAAAAAAAAAAGCACTTTTTTAATGCAAAAAGAAATGCTTTTTTCACAAACACCCCTATTTACAGAGAGAAAGAAAATGAGTGACACTATTAAATACTCCCTCAAGTCATTTTTATAAGGAATAATCTCTCTCATAGGGGTGGTTCTTAATATAGTAAGGAATAAATCATTTTTGTCTGAAATTTTAAACTACTATTTTAATTTTTACCCTTATTAAATATATATGTTACTCATTATTTTTGTACAATAAATTTTCACTTATTATCTCTTATGTACCCTCTTTATGAACAGGGTATAATTGGAAAGAAAAATATATTTCTGACACATTTATTTCTTTTAACTAATATTTTGAACTGTTTGATTTTAGTAGTTGTTCCTTGTAAAAAAGACTATTGGGAGTAACTAAAAGGGAAAATCCCATATAAAGTTGCTTGAAATAGAGAAATTCTAAATTAGGTTGGTAAATTCAGTAAATCTCTAATTAAGTTATCGACCCAATTTAGAATTTCAAATTTTAGATTAAATGACGTTACTGCCCTTTCATAGTCTCCTCCCTCATCTTAAAAGGGTTTCAATACTTTATAACTTATTTTTACAATGAGTGTAAATATATATAAACATTAATATATATAAAAAATGATTAACTTAGATCAAAGAAATTTTATGTTTTGTGGAAGAATGATAAGGAATAATTCAAAAAAAAAAAAAGTATCAGCCCCAATATTAATTAAACGTTTTCTAGTTGAACATTGAGAATAAAAAATTACTTTTTACTTGATTTTGGGTTCATTGAGGAAAAAATGTTAATATAAAAAATAACTTGTTTGATATAGCAAACTGCATATCAAAGATTTTTCATTAATGATTTTTTAAAAGAAAAGATATTTATTAACGTAAAAAAAAAAAAAACTATATATCACATTAGTAAAATTGCGTGATTAATGAAGATTGATTTTTTTTTTATTGACAAAAAATTAATTTGAGTTCTTTCAAAAATAAAATGTTATTCAAAATATTTAATAAAAACATATAATTGATAGCGGTGTTATGCAATTTTTTTTTTTTACTCAAATCATTCTTCCTGAATACAAAAACTCCTTTGATTTAAATTAAATGAATCATATTTTATTTTATTATATATTAATGTTAATATATATGCACAATTATTAAAAGACTAAGTTAAAGAGCGATTAAATTCTTTCAAGAGGAAAGATGATAGAGAAGATTAGGAGAGTGTAATAAAGTTAATTTACCTATATTTTAAAATCTCAAATTGAGTCTATAACTTAATTACGGATTTGTTGGATTTAACAACTTGATTTAGAATTTCTATATTTTAAGCAACTTTATATAGGATTTTCCCAAAAATTAAAGTATATCAGCTGGACAATGTAATATGTGCTGCATGAACATTCATCCCCTCGAGGAAATGTCACAGATTTGATCTTGTAGAGTATGTGAGTGTGTATTTGGAGTTGTACGTCCCTAATAAAAGAGGCCGGCCGGACAAGGGAAACAAAGGAGGAAGTTTTTTTTTTTTAAGCTAAGGGTAAATTATATTAAATATAAAAAAATATGAATTGTTTCATTTTTATTAGGTAAAGTAAATATGATGTGGTACAGTGACTGTAGCCTAAGCACACTCGCTTTAGGTTTCACAATTAAGAGGATGTTTTTGTCAGAATAAGTTTGGTATCAAGAGAAATATTAAATCAAATTAACTTTAATTTATTCATATTTAATATACACTCTACGCTGAAAGTATAATGATAAATGAATGAATGGTAAAATTATACATTTATGTGAAAAATTTAGTGGCCTAGTGTCTCAAGTTCCTTGATCACCAACGAATAATGAGATATCCCAGCCTGCATGACAGGTCAAGAATCAAGATGGTGGCATGTCTTGACCACCTTCAAACCATAATCATTCCTAGATTCTTCAATTATCTTGTTACTTTCTCCTATTATAAGCTGAATAACGATAATTTAGAAGTTTATAAAATTGGTTAAATTATTTATTTATTAAAAAATGTATGTTGGTTTTGAAAAAAAAAAACCCCACTTTAATCATATGCATCGAAAATTACTCTCTATGATGGAAACCCCTTTAACATATGTAATCAATAGGAAGAGTAGTTTATTAATTAGGGGAAAAATTATAAATTTAGGGACAAAATGGTTTTAGGTCTTACATTTAGGATCAATCTAATCCTTTTAACTAATTTTACATTTATGAATAGAATGAGTAATAGTTCTTCGGGATATATACCATTTTTGCTATAGAAGTTTAGCTTAAGGAGCACCTGGTCACTCGAAAGTTTTTTTTTTGGTCTCATTTTTGCCCCGGAAGTTAACAAAACGGAGCAATTTTGCCCCGGATAATTTTTTAGGAGTAATTTTGCCCCAAAAGTTTTTTTTAGGAACAATTGTGCCTTTGGAGGTTTACAAAATTTGACCAACAATTTAACAGTCAAGATTAACGGAAGGGCAATATTGCTACGTTTTTAAACTTCCGGGGCAATTTTGATCCAAAAAAATCTTCCGGGTGACCAGTGTTCCCTAGGCTAAACTTCTATGGCAAAATTGATATTTATCCCCTAATTCTTCCATTAAACTAATATCCTTCCATTCTCATCAAATACTGATGTATCAATGCATCATCCTTCAAGTGGCTCCATTTATCATTCTACAATACATCTATATATGGGCTGTTAGGGTTTACGCTAAAAATTTTAGTCAAGAATCTTTTTTTTTCTATTTAAACAAGTGACATTAATTAACTCTTGCTCATTTAAAGCCATACATTGAACTATATATATATTTGTCCATAGTGAATACTCATATATCCACTAATTATTTCTCAATAACATGAACATGAACAGTCATAACTTAACCTTTAGGCACAAGCTAAAGCATTTGAAGCAGACACAAGCTGGCTATTAATATTGGAACATTCAAATTTAACATTATTATTCATCAGACCGAAGGTACCAAATTCTGCAACGTAGTCACTACTGCAGTGTCCATTATCTGATAATAAGCCTTTGACAATCCATCTATGTGCTGCTTCTGTCATATGAATGCCGTCCCAGCTAATGTACTTTGAAGGATCATCACAAGCTTTCACCTTTGCATCCCCACATTTTCCTAATGAAGCATTGAAATTGTATGCTCCTTCACTTCCACAACAAGCTTTCAGACCTGTAAAACCTGTATTTTTTTATTTCTTATTTTTTATATTTGAGATATCAAAACTTAACAAAGTAAAGAAAGGGGGAGTTATATAATGAGGTCTCAATGAAAAAATTTAATTACCTGAAAGTTCAATAACAACTGAGTAGCATGTAATAACAAGTTTAACAACAAGAAATGTAAAAATGTTTATACTCCTTACTTGTTATTGAGACTTCTTGGTAATTAATTCTCTTCTTTGAAATTTCATAGTAATTCTCCCATAAATGAATCTAAGCTATTTAAAGTTAATCTAGACCGATGATTGACACAAAGAGGGTGAGACATGAGAAGACAAGGTCATTTATTTGTGGGACATGCCTTAAACCAACTCTTTTAAACAATAACGTGACATTGGCGATATAGGAATGGTTGTTTCACACCAAACAACGAATATTTTTCTTTAATTTTTTTTTTCTCAAACCCTCTAATGAGTGAGAGTTTGAATGCAGTATATATAGTGTAGGGTGTAGATATAATTAAGATGTTGGCTGAAGAAAGAAAACATGTACTACATAGTGGACCCATGGGATGAGAGAAAATGAGTGTGAACAGTGGATGAGTTGGACCAATCAGACGAATTATAAAAGGGCCAATCAAGAATCCAGATAGAAGTTCAAAGAAATAATAATTTGATTGATTGATTAATAAACTGTTGTAGAAAGTGGAAAAGTTGAAGAGAGAGATATAAATATTACCAAAATTTGTGGGAAAACGATACAATGGCAAAGCAGAATTGTAAAAATCCGCATAGATAATTTTGGCATGAGGATGAAGCAGCTGAATGTGATTTAGTTCAGCTTGAAGCCTCTCATTGTAGTACTCAGCAAACTTGTTTAACCACTTCAAACAGCCAGCTTCATCATACTCATTCGTATCTTTGCTCTCATACATTGTTAAGTACATTGGGATGCATCCTATTGGCAAGTTTCCAGGAACCATTAGGGTTTGAGCCCCCAGATCAACCAACTCCTGCCATTGACACAACTTCAATTAAAATCATCCAACAAAAATTCTGTGATACAAAAACTGTATCACTGGAATAAAATATTACATTTTTACGCTGCCCATATTATTAAAATTGTAGACTTTCAGTTTCAGTTTCACGTGCATCTTATTGAACGTCCATAACTACTTTTTTTGACGTAAAGTGAGTCCCATGATGTAACAGCTAATAACAACGTTAAGGACCCAGTACTTCGGCTTTTTCACCGAACAGTCGTGATCATGGAGTTGGGTAAGAGATCTAACATCGCTTTTGAGCTAGTATGGGTCATTAATTAACTATTTTTCTCCAAATATTATCCATATTATGATTTAGTATAGTAGAAGACTTAGCATGAAGCCAATGTAGTGATTCTTCATACTCTTAAATTTTATTTTGAGATAAAGTCAATATAATGAGTCAACCACATTTCTTTAATATTGATGAAGTGGTTAGATGTGTCTTATAATAAAAACTAGAGTACATTAATCAAACATTTCCTCTCAATCAGAGCCACAGGCAACTGGAATCTATATTGAACTCTAATATATAATATTAGATAGTTTATTACCGGGAAAAAGGTTTTAAAATCTTATATATATATATATATATATATATATATATATATATATATATATATATATATATATATCAAATCATAAAGTCCAAGTAAATTTTCATTTGGTAGCATTTCAGAAATCTTACACTTATTGTTGAAGAGATTGCGTCAATAACATGAGGCACGAAATTTGTAATCTCTGCAAGACTCCTTCGAGCAACAAGAGGCTTATTAAAGTCATTGCCTCCGATTTCTCCGACCACAAATAATGACTTTTCAAGAACTTTATTACAGCCTGCAAATTAGTTCATTGTAATTAGTTCCATTTAATCTTTGCATATGGATAACATCAAGTCTACGAATTTTGATTCTGCAAAGCACTTCAATTATAGTACTCCCTCCAGTATTTTTTTATAATATACAAATAACCCAAGGTTAAAATATCTTCAAGGCATGCAATTTATTTTTCACAAACACCCCTATTTACAGAGAGAAAGAAAATGAGTGACACTATTCAATACTCCCTCAAGTCATTTTTATAAGGAACAATCTCTCTCATAGGGGTGGTTCTTAATATAGTAAGGAATAAATCATTTTGTCTGAAATTTTAAACTAGTATTTTTATTTTTACCCTTATTAAATATATGTTACTTATTATTTTTGTACAATAAATTTTCACTTATTATCTCTTATGTACCCTCTTTATAAACCAGGTATAATTGGAAAGAAAAATATATTTCTGACACATTTATTTCTTTTAACTAATATTTTGAACCGTTTGATTTTAGTAGTTGTTCCTTGTAAAAATGACTATGGGGAGTAACTAAAAAGGACAAAAAGATACTAAAAGATTCAAACGAGTTACATCCCTATGAAAATTCTCTTATATATAGTTTTGAACCATAGGTTTTAGTCTTTCAAGTTCCTTCCTTCTATAACAGTAGTCCCTATAGTTTAATAAGGATTTGTGTTAGTTTACCCCTTGAGAGACCGGAACTTATGGTTTTAAATTATAGAGACCAAACATTGCATTAGCCAAATAATTATGCAACTCACTTGAAGAAGAATTGCAGAGAGTAGGTAATAACTCCTTGAACCAACGCAATTGAATGCTGAGAGAATTATTCGTAAGAAAACTAGAAATTCCCTTTTCTTCAAAGAAATCTTGATTCAATGCGGTTGCTCCTGTAACTGCAAAATTAACTCCTTCTTCTTTTATCTTCCTATTTTTGACTTCTCCGTTGTTGATTCCCAGATACGGTTTCAATGGTTCAAACCCTAGATACTCAGCTATTCACAGCCCAACAACAATTCAATAACAGACAACAGTCATAGCAAATCATTTAAATTCAACTTGTTCTCTAGTGATCTAATTGCCTAAAAAAAAGTAATATTGAACGGTAGATATTTTTGAAAAATTTATTTGCTGCTTCCAACACACTGATCATTAACAATAACATTTTTTTATCTAGTAAATACAAAAAAAAAATACATTTATATATGAGTCAAAATTTAAAATAACTCGATTTTTTTGACACAATAAATAATTTTGACGGACCAATGGCATTATAGTATAAAATTTCATTAAAGAATGGACAACATCAATCGTATTAATAAATTGAGAGATTTCTTTTTACTTGTAATTATTGGATGAGCATGGATTGGACCGGATTTGACATCTATCCAAGGTCTGGTATGGAGAGGACTTTGGGTTGTACAAAGCAGCTCAAGGTCTAGTCTGGTCTAGCACCAACCCGAGGCTGGGTTGGACCAGACCGGTCAGGTGGACTTCTTGGATTGGTCTAAGATCTAAATTTAATTTTTAACTTTTTGTTTTTTCGTCTTTAGAAGGAAAAATTTGAACATATTAAACACAATTAGGACTATAAAAGTACGTATAATAATATGAAACATGTCACATAAAATTAAGACATCATAAATCTTATCCAACCATATTCAACAACAATAAAAAGATCTATTGCAAAAAAAAAAAAAAAGAACTGATTACACTATGAGAGAAAATGACAAGCGAGAGGAAGGAAAGCAGCGACGGCGACGGGAGAGGGAGGGGCGACAGTGATGGTGATGGGGGAGGATGCAGTCAGGGGAAGGAGGGTCGCGAGGGCGCCTTTGTCTTCGGTAGTGTAGGTCCAACAGATCACAACAAGGTTGTTAAGGGGAAAGCGTATGTTCAGGAGACTTGGAGGCCGATATCCTTGTCGTACAAGGAGAAGCTTTTAGCTCCGGGAGGTCTGGGTTCCTGGTAAGCCACGACGATGAGGATGATATTGTCCATGGGTGGAAGGGATTTTTTTGCTAAGAACAACTCGTAGGCGGAAACCGAAACAGGGATGATGCGACAGTGAGGATGATGGAATGGAGGATGAGAAGACGAGCCAATACCCAGTTCTTTCCATGACAGCGGAGCAATATACCGCTTGGTGTCGGCCCTGGATGAACTCTCTAGTCATTAAGGTATTGGGGTTGTCGGTTCTGAAGCATGTGCTCATTGACCGTGTGCGTCGCATGTGGAAACCTCAGCAACCATTAAAGGTGGTTCCACTGAGCAACGAATACTATATCATATCGTTTTCCAGCAAGGAGGACAGGGATTATGCATACCATGAAGGTCCGTGGATGATAGACGATCATTATCTCCTAGTTCAACGTTGGAGGCCAAATTTTAATCCTTGGAGAGCAGACTGCCAAAGACGGATTGCAGTGTGGGTTCGAATTCCAAACTTGCCAATGGAGCTATGCACAGTGGAGTCACTAGGAATGATCGGGAACATGATAGGGAAGATGATTAAAATAGATCGCTCAATGTCAATATATGATAAAGGTGGGTTTGCCCGTATATGTGTTGAGGTTGACCTTTAAAAACCTTTACTTTCGGCGTTCACGGCATTTGGCGAGACAAGCAGTTAGTATATGAAGGTCTCCATTTGGTTTGCTTTGAGTGTGGACTTTATGGTCATGAAAGGAAGGGGTTCCCACATCGTAAGGAGGTTGAACTAAGTGGGAATGATGGAGGTCCGAGACAGGAACCAAAACAAGGGGCGGAAGCTCAAAAACAGAGTGTTGGGACGACGAGAATAGCAAGTGGAGTTGAATGTCAACGTAGCTGCAAGCCGAGTGGGGGGAATATACATGCGAAGGCTTCCATAGCGGATGAGGGTGGAAACGGATTGAACTCTAAACTGGACGTTGAAGGTCCAACGGCCGAGCAGGTGGTTTCCGGTGGCAGTAAGCATCTTGGACCCCATATGATTTTTCGACGAGATTTGTGGAGGAGTAATCAAAGTGTAGCGGCAAATGAGGGCTTGAAGAGGGGGATCACTGAAAATATGCATGGCGTGAATAAGGTTGCTGCAAATCAGGACGTATCACATAAAGAAGGAAAGGTTTTTGAAAAGGAGCATGTGGTGGCGGGGTCCATGGGGGGAGTAAAGAAGAATTTTAAACAATTGGAGAAAAAGGCTGAATGGGTGGTAGTTGGATCTAAAAGGAAAAAGGAGGAAAAAATTAAAAGATATGGGAAAGAAAATAATGGGGAGGCACGGTCAAAGGCTAAGTTGAAGGGAGTAGTTAATAGTGGGGCACACCCCATTGATGTGACTAATCCTTTTTCTCATTTACAAAATTTAGATCCTAGTAATGTGGTGGTGCCTTTCACAGATGTTACCTCATTAATTGAGAATAGCGTGGACTCATCGCCATCTCTCACACATGGAATTAATAACCAGATTTCTTTCACATACAATACAGATGGCACTGGATCAGTGGAAATGGAGGTCTCTGATATGGGGATGGAGGGAAAAGAGGGTGAAAAGTCGGATATGGAGAATGAGAAGGGGTGTGGTTTGACCCCTACAACAACATCCACGTTGTAATGACTTTTATGATTTGGAATTCAAGGGGTACAGGCTCAAAGTCATTTCCAAGCCTTGTACGAGAACTCAAAAAACATTATAAACTGGATTTCTTGGCTATTCTGGAAACACGATCGAATGAGAAGAAAACAGAGGGGAAAATTCGTAACATGGGCTTTAGTAAGTTTGTTTTTACTGCAGCAGAAGGTTTTAGTGGAGGGATATGGTGTCTCTAGGAGGAAGAAGCACTCAAGATTGAAATATTGGAGCATCATGAACAATTCATGTACATGAGGATTGCGAATACTCAAAAGCAAGTATGGTTTTTTATAGTGGTGTATGCAAGCCCTAACAGGGTGTACCGTCGTACGTTGTGGACTGAGCTATTCCGCCTAAAAGATTCTATTCAGGGACCGTGGTGCATTGGGGGGGATTTTAATGCTACATTATTTGCGAAGGAGAGATGTTCTTGTGCAGCTTCGAAGTTAGCCTCAGATCATGAATTTTCTAGATGGGCTGAGGAAATGCAATTAGTAGATTTGGGATTTGATGGTCCACCTTACACTTGGAAGCAGGGAAGTACGGAGGCCCGTTTGGATAGGGTATTTGCTAATGAAGACTGGTGTGATCGGTACAGGGACGCAAAGATTCTGCACTTGCCACAATATAAGTCTGATCATAGACCACTATTGTTGCATTTGGAAAGATCCGCATCAACTAAGAAGAACCAAGGGCCGTTTCGTTTTATTGCTTCATGGGTTTTACATGACACGTTTAATGACTTGGTCACAAAGGAGTGGGGTAGCTCTAACGATTGGGTGGTAAATATTGAGAGTTTTGCCACTGCGTGCAAACAGTGGAATCGAGACGTGTTTGGAAATATCCAAAGGTGGAAGAACCATCTACTTCGTAGACTGGATGGGATTAATCAGTTCATCACTAGGAGTGGTAAGTCCCAGTATTTTGAGGATCTCTAGAGGGAGGTGTGGCTGGAGCTTAATGAGACATTAACATAGGAAGCCTTGTTATGGGCCCAAAAACGCACGGATGAACTGGACCCTCGATGGGGATCGTAACACCAAATTGTTTCATGCTCGAGCTAACAGCGAAGAACGCAGTAATACAATTGATGCTTTATGTATTAATGACGGTGATTGGTGCTTTGACGAGGACCTAATTAAAACACATGCTACAAAGTATTTTTCACTGCTGTTTAAGGAAGAGGTTGTGGAGCGGGTGTCCTCTCGTGTAGTCTTTCTTACCCAAGGCTATCGGAGGTCCATGTTCATATGTGCCAAAGGGAGGTTGAAGAATCTGAGATTAGAGATGCTTTGTTTAGTATGGGTGCACTGAAGCCACCAGGCCCAGATGGTTTCAATGCCTTGTTCTATCAACACCAATGGGAGACAGATTCAAGCTCAGTTGTGAAGTTTGTTAAACAGGTATTTGTCTGTCCTGAGCAGATTCGTGAGGTTAATGGAACTTTGGTTGTCCTCATCCCCAAAAAGGAAAATCCAGAGACAGTTAGAGACCTCAGGCCAATTAGTCTATGCAATGTCATATACAAGCTGGTAACCAAGATAGTGGCGAAAAGAATGAAATGCTTTATGTCTCACATTATTTCCCCTAATCAGTGTAGCTTTGTACCAGGGAGACATAGTTCGGATAATATTATTGTGGCTCAAGAGGTAATTCATTCGATGAGAACCATGGGGGGAAGAAGGGATTCATGGCCATAAAATTAGACTTAGAGAAGGCTTATGATAGGGTGAATTGGAAGTTCCTCCTTCAGTGTTTGCAGGACCTGATTCTCCATAGCTCATTCATCAGGGTGATTGAGCAGTGTATTTCTACGGCAAGCCTTCAATTACTGTGGAATGGAACTAAGGCCAAGGGCTTTTCATCATCACGTGGGGTACGGCAGGGGGATCCTCTTTCACCCTACTAATTTGTCATTTGCATTGAAAAGCTAGCCCATATGATCCAAGAACGAATGGAAACAGGGAAATGGAAGCCTATTTGCCATACAAAGAAGGGTCCGCAAATATCACACTTATTCTTCGCGGATGATATTATTTTGTTTACTGAAGCTTCCCTTCAACAAGCGGAGATGATTAGGGATTGTTTGGCTCACTTTTGTGAGTGCTCATGGTTAAATGTAAACACTTCAAAGACTCAGATATTCTTTTCTAAAAATATCAATCATAACAGGAGCACTGAGCTTAGCACGGTTCTTGGCTTCTCTCGAACAATGGATCTCGGCAAATATCTTGGGGTCCAACTTCATCATAAGCGGGTTGGAATGGAGTCATTTCAGGAGGTAATGGATAAGGTAAAGGATAGGCTAACCAAATGGAAAGCTAGCTCGTTCTCGTTGGCTAGCAGGGCAACACTCATATCTTCGGTGACTTTGGCTATACCGGCATATACAATGCAAACCTCTTACCTTCCTGGAAATGTGTGTGACAGCCTGGATAAACAAAATAGGTCATTCTTGTGGGGTAGTACTTTGGAGAGTAGTAAGACGCCCCTAGTTGCCTGGAATGAGGTGTGTCAAGCTAAAAGGAGGGGTGGATTGGGTTTACGTCATGCGACACACGATAATCAAGCATTTCTGATGAAACTCGGATGGAGGCTTGTAACGCATAGGGAGGATCTCTGGGTAAAAGTGATTCGAGATAAATACAGATGTGGAGATGATCTTCTCCCTCAGATTAATTCACAACGTCGTGGATCAAATGTGTGGACAGGGATTAAAAAAACCTGGGAGGCTGTTAAAGGGGGAATTTTAACAAACAATGATGCAGTTGGTGTCACTTGGAAATGGGAGAAGCATGGGGAATTCACAGTCAAGTCTGCTTACAGGGCTCTTACAGGAGACATGTCGTATTAGGGTAGGGATTGGAATAGCTTGTGGAAAGTCCGAGCACCTCATAGATGCAAGACGGTTCTTTGGCTGTTAGCTCGCCAATGCCTTCTCACGAATGCGAACCGAGCCAGACGTGGTCTGACAACAAATTCAAGGTGTACCTTCTGTGGAGAGGACTTTGAAGATACCATTCATGTTTTCCGAGATTGCGCACATACACGATCGTTATGGAGGAAAGTTGTGCCTGCAGAGAGATGGCGCACGTTTTGTAATATGAATATTTCAGAATGGCTATGGTGGAATGTTAGAGGCCAGAGAGAATTATGCAAAAACTGGGCCTCTAGATTCACTATTATGTGTTGGTGGATTTGGCGGCGTAGAAATATGGCTATTTTCGAGAAGAAGTACACCTCAGATGATCATATTATTGTAAGTACTAATGCAATGATGGAATCCATGAATAATACCAACAACCGTCTCGCTGGTTTAAATCTTCAGGGTGTTACTTTAGCCCCTACTCGAGAAAGTTGGCGTCCCCCGGAGGAGGGGTGGGTGAAGGTGAATGTTGATGGCGCATACTCTAGAGTTACAAGCCAGTCTGCTTGTGGAGGGGTTGTTCGAAATGCATCAGGGAGTTTCCTTAAAGGCTTTTTATGCCCCATTGAGAATAATGGAGATGAACTTTCTGCTGAGCTATGGGCATGTCTTCTAGGTCTAAAAGCTGCATGGATGATGGGGTTTAGAAAGGTGTGGTTGGAAACAGATTCTACAGAGTGCCTACAGTTAATGCTTCACAGTGAATGCAGAAGCGGTGCACCGAGATTCAGCCATTATCACGGAAGTTCATCAAATGCTGGAACAGGATTGGACCACGAAGTGTTCATACACGCCTAGGTCTTGCAATTCTGTGGCAGACTTCTTAGCAAAGGAGGGACTTGAGGCAGGGATGGGCCTCCATGAGATATACCAACCTCAGGATGAATTGAGAGAGATTTTATGTAGGGATTGTATTGGGTGTAATAAACCTGTGCGGGTTAGTTGAGGTGTCTCTTTTTGTTATCAAAAAAAAAAAAAAAATTGAATCTAATAAGAGAATAGTCTTGCATAGAATAAATAATTAAGGGAAAATCTCATATAAAGCTGCTTGAAATAGGGAAATTCTAAATTAGGTTGGTAAATTTAGTAAATCCCTAATTAAGTTATCGACCCAATTTAGAATTTCAAAATTTAGATTAAATGACGTTACTGCCCTCTCATAGTCTCCTCCCTCATCTTAAAAGGGTTTCAATACTTTATAACTTATTTTTACAATGAGTGTAAATATATATAAACATTAATATATAATAAAATAAAATATGATTAACTTAGATCAAAGAAATTTTATGTTTTGTGGAAGAATGATCAGGAATAATTCAAAAAAGAAAAAAGAAAAAAGTATCAGCCCCAATATTGATTAAACGATTTCTAGTTGAACATTGAGAATAAAAAAATTACTTTTTACTTGATTTTGGGTTCATTGAGGAAAAAATGTTAATATAAAAAATAACTTGTTTGATATAGCAAATTGCGTATAAAAGATTTTTCATTAATGATTTTTTAAAAGAAAAGATATTTATTAACGTACAAAAAAACTAAATATCACATTAGTAAAATTGCGTGATTAATGAAGATTGATTTTTTTTTTATTGACAAAAACTAATTTGAGTTCTTTCAAAAATAAAATTTTATTTAAAACATTTAATTGATAATGATGTTATGCATTTTTTTGTTTTTTTACTCAAATCATTCTTCCTGAACACAAAAACTCCTTTGATTTAAATGAATCATATTTTATTTTATTATATATTAATGTTAATATATATGCACACTTATTAAAAGACTAAGTTAAAGAGCGATTAAATTCTTTCAAGAGGAAAGATGATAGAGAAGATTAGGAGAGTGTAATAAAGTTAATTTACCTATATTTTAAAATCCCAAATTGAGTCTATAACTTAATTACGGATTTGTTGGGTTTAACAACTTGATTTAGAATTTCTATATTTTAAGCAACTTTATATGGGATTTTCCCAAAAATTAAAGTATATCAGCTGGACAATGTAATATGTCCTGCATGAACATTCATCTCCTCGAGGAAATGTCACAGATTTGATCTTGTAGAGTATGTGAGTGTGTATTTGGAGTTGTACGTCCCTAATAAAAGAGGCTGGACAAGGGAAAAAAAGGAGGATTTTTTTTTTTTTTGAAGCTAAGGGTAAATTATATTAAATATAAAAAAATATGAATTGTTTCATTTTTATTAGGTAAAGTAAATATGATGTGGTACAGTGACTGTAGCCTGAGCACACTCGCTTTAGGTTTCACAATTAAGAGGATGTTTTTGTCAGAATAAGTTTGGTATCAAGAAAAATATTAAATCAAATTAACTTTAATTTATTCATATTTAATATACACTCTACGCTGAAAGTATAAAGTGTCCACATAATGATAAATGAATGAATGGTAAAATTATACATTTATGTGAAAAATTTAGTGGCCTAGTGTCTCAAGTTCCTTGATCACCAACGAATAATGAGATATCCCAGCCTTCATGACAGGTCAAGAATCAAGATGGTGTCATGTCTTGACCACCTTCAAACCATAATCATTCCTAGATTCTTCAATTATCTTGTTACTTTCTCCTATTATAAGCTGAATAACGATAATTTATACAAGTTAATAAAATTAGTTAAATTATTTATTTATTAAAAAATGTATGTTGGTTTCTGAAGAAAACTCAATTTAATCATATGCATCCAAAATTACTCTCTTGATGGAAACCCTTTAACATATATAATCAATAGGAAGAGTAGTTTAATTAATTAGGGGGAATATTATAAATTTAGAGACAAAATGGTTTTAGGTCTTATATTTAGGATCAATATAATCCTCTTAACTAATTCGTACATTTATGAACAGAATGAGTAATAGTTCTTCGGGATATATACCATTTTTACTATAGAAGTTTAGATTACGGAGCATTGGTCACCCGTAAGTTTTTTTTTCTCATTTTTGCCTTTGAAATTAACAAAACGGATCAATTTTGCCCCGAATGTTTTCTTTGGAGTAATTTTGCCCCAAAATTTTTTTTAGGAACAATTGTGCCCTTGGAGGTTTACAAATTGGACCAACAATTTAACGGTCAAGATTAACAGAAGGGCAAGATTGCTACATTTTTAAACTTTCAGGGCAATTTTGATCCAAAAAAATCTTTCGGGTGATCAGTGTTTCTTAGGCTAAACTTCTATGGAAAAAATAATATTTATCCCCTAATTCTTCCATTAAACTAATATCCTTCCATCCTCATCACATACTGATGTATCAGTGCATCATCCTTCAAGAGGCTCCATTTATCATTCCACAATACACCTATGGGCTTTTAGGGTTTAAGCTAGAATTTTTAGTCAATAATTTTTTTTTTCTATTTTTAAACAAAAGTGATGACATTAATTAACTCTTGATCATTTAAAGCCATACATTGAACTATATATATATATATATATTTGTCCATAGTGAATACACATATATGATATATCCACTAGTTATTTCTAAATAACATGAACATGAACAGTCAAAACTTAACCTTTAGGCATAAGCTAAAGCATTTGAAGCAGACACAAGCTGGCTATTAATATTGAAACATTCAAATTTAACATTATTATTCATCAGACCAAAGGTACCAGATTCTGCAACGTAGTCACTACTGCAGTGTCCATTATCTGATAATAAGCCTTTGACAATCCATCTATGTGCTGCTTCTGTCATATGAATGCCGTCCCAGCTAATGTACTTTGAAGGATCATCACAAGCTTTCACCTTTGCATCCCCACATTTTCCTAATGAAGCATTGAAATTGTATGCTCCTTCACTTCCACAACAAGCTTTCAGACCTGTAAAACCTGTATTTTTAAAAAAAAAAATTATATTTGAGATATCAAAACTTAACAAAATAAAGAAATGGGGGAGTTATATAATGAGGTCTCAAAGAAAAAATTTAATTACCTAAAAGTCCAATAACAACTGAGTAGCATGTAATAACAAGTTTCACTACAAGAAATGTAAAAATGTTTATACTCCTAACTTGTTATTGAGACTTCTTGGTAATTAAGTCTCTTCTTTAAAATTTCATAGTAGTTCTCCCATAAATAACTCTAAGCTATTTAAAGTTAATCTAGACCGATGATTGACACAAAGAGGGTGAGACATGAGAAGACAAGGTCATTTATTTGTGGGACATGCCTTAAACTAACTCTTTTAAAAATAACGTGACATTGGCGATATAGGAATGGTTGTTTCACACCAAACAACGAATATTTTTCTTTAAATTTATAATTTTTTTTCTCAAACCCTCTAATGAGTGAGAGTTTGAATGCAGTATATCTAGTGTAGGGTGTAGATATAATTAAGATGTTGGGTGAAGAAAGAAAACATGTACTACATAGTGGACCAATGGGATGAGAGAAAATGAGTGTGAACAGTGGATGAGATGGACCAATCAGAAGAATTATAAAAGGGCCAATCAAGAATCCAGTAGAAAGTGGAAAAGTTGAAGAGAGAGATATAAATATTACCAAAATTTGTGGGAAAACGATACAATGGCAAAGCAGAATTGTAAAAATCCGCATAGATAATTTTGGCATGAGGATGAAGCAGCTGAATGTGATTTAGTTCAGCTTGAAGCCTCTCATTGTAGTACTCAGCAAACTTGTTTAACCACTTCAAACAGCCAGCTTCATCATACTCATTCGTATCTTTGCTCTCATACATTGTTAAGTACATTGGGATGCATCCTATTGGCAAGTTTCCAGGAACCATTAGGGTTTGAGCCCCCAGATCAACCAACTCCTGCCATTAACACAACTTCAATTAAAATCATCCAGCAAAAATTCTGTGATACAAAAACTGTATCACTGGAATAAAATATCACATTTTTGCGCTGCCCATATTTTTAAAATTGTAGACTTTCAGTTTCAGTTTCAGTTTCACGTGCATCTTATTGGATGTCCATAACTACTTTTTTTGACGTAAAGTGAGTCCCATGATGTAACAGCTAATAACAACGTTAAGGACCCAGTACTTCGGCTTATTCACCGAACAGTCGTGATCATGGAGTTGGGTAAGAGATCTAACATCGCTTTTGAGTATGGGTCATTAATTAAGTATTTTTCTCCAAATATTATCCATATTATGATTTAGTATAGTAGAAGACTTAGCATGAAGCCAATGTAGTGATTCTTCATACTCGTAAATTTTAGTTTGAGATAAAGTCAATATAATGAGTCAACCACATTTCCTTAGTATTGATGAAGTGGTTAGATGTGTCTTATAATAAAAACTAGAGTACATTGATCAAACATTTCCTCTCAATCAGAGCCACAGGCAACTTGAATCTATATTGAACTCTAATATATAATATTAGATAGTTTATTACCGGGAAAAAGGTTTTAAAATCTTATATATATATATATTCAAATCATAAAGTCCAAGTAAATTTTCATTTGGTAGCATTTCAGAAATCTTACACTTATTGTTGAAGAGATTTCGTCAATAACATGAGGCACGAAATTTGTAATCTCTGCAAGACTCCTTCGAGCAACAAGAGGCTTATTAAAGTCATTGCCTCCGATTTCTCCGACCACAAATAATGACTTTTCAAGAACTTTATTACAGCCTGCAAATTAGTTCATTGTAATTAGTTCCATTTAATCTTTGCATATGGATAACATCAAGTCTACGAATTTTGAGTCTGCAAAGCACTTCAATTATAGTACTCCCTCCAGTATTTTTATAATATACAAATAACCCAAGGTTAAAATATCTTCAAGGCATGCAATTTATTTTTCACAAACACCCCTATTTACAGAGAGAAAGAAAATGAGTGACACTATTCAATACTCCCTCAAGTCATTTTTATAAGGAACAATCTCTCTCATAGGGGTGGTTCTTAATATAGCAAGGAATAAATCATTTTTGTCTGAAATTTAAACTAGTATTTTTATTTTTACCCTTATTAAATTTATGTTACTCATTATTTTTGTACAATAAATTTTCACTTATTATCTCTTATGTACCCTCTTTATAAACCGGGTATAATTGGAAAGAAAAATATATTTCTGACACATTTATTTCTTTTAACTAATATTTTGAACCGTTTGATTTTAGTAGTTGTTCCTTGTAAAAAGGACTATTGGGAGTAACTAAAAAGGACAAAAAGATACTAAAAAAATTCAAACGAGTTACATCCCTTCGAAAATTCTCTTTTATATAGTTTTGAACCATAGGTTTTAGTCTTTCAAGCTCCTTCCTTCTATAACAGTAGTCCCTATAGTTTAATAAGGATTTGTGTTATTTTACCCCCTTGAGAGATCGGAACTTATGGTTTAAAATTATAGAGACCAAACATTGGATTAGCCAAATAATTATGCAACTCACTTGACGAAGAATTGCAGAGAGTAGGTAATAACTCCTTGAACCAACGTAATTGAATGCTGAGAGAATTATTCGTAAGAAAACTAGCAATTCCCTTTTCTTCAAAGAAATCTTGATTCAATGCGGTTGCTCCTGCAACTGCAAAATTAACTCCTTCTTTTATCTTCCAATTTTTGACTTCTCCGTTGCTGATTCCCAGATACGGTTTCAATGGTTCAAACCCTAGATACTCAGCTATTCACAGCCCAACAACAATTCAATAACAGACAACAGTCATAGCAAATCATTTAAATTCAACTTGTTCTCTAGTGATCTAATTGCCTGAAAAAAGTAATTTTGAACGGTAGATATTTTTGAAAAATTTATTTGCTGCGTCCAACACACTGATCATTAGCAATAACATTTTGTAATGTAATAAATACAAAAAAAAAATACATTTACATATGAGTCAAAATTTAAAATAACTCGATTTTCTTTTACACAATAAATAATTTTGAGGGACCAATGGCATTATATTATAAAATTTCATTAAAGAATGGACAACATCAATCGTATTAATAAATTGAGAGATTTCTTTTTACTTGTAATTATTGGATGAGCATGGATTGGTCCGGATTTGACATCTATCCAAGGTCTGGTCTGGAGTTGACCTTGGGTTGTACAAAGCAGCTGAAGGTCTAGTCTGGTCTAGCACCAACCTGAGGCTGGGTTGGACCAGACCGGGTCAGGTGGACTTCTTGGATTGGTCTAGGATCTAAATTTAATTTTTTATCTTTTTGTTTTTCGTCTTTGGAAGGAAAAATTTGAACATATTAAACACAATTAGCTAGGACTATAAAAGTATGTATAATAATATGAAACATGTCACATAAAATTAAGACATCATAAATCTTATCCAACCATATTCAACAACAATAAAAAGATATATTGGAAAAAAATTTTAACATGATAAATAAAATTTAAGATAATAAAAATGCAAATAATCATATAAAAATCATCCTAAAAAATAAAAATTAATTATAAATCCTTAAAAAAAAACCCAACAAAATTAAATAAAAAAAAAAGTAATGTCTAAATTATAAAAATATTTTTAAAAAAATTTACTTAGACTAGATTGGACCCGTCCACATGGTCTGGCCTCCTGGTCTGGAACCCGGTCTAGCCCAACCAGTTCGTCTGGTCCGATTTCATTATGTTGCTTATTTGGACTGGACCATATCAAATTGGACTAGCTCAAGTTGGACCACACTGGACCGAACTACTGGGTTTTTTCCACCCCTATTTAAGAAAACGCAATTCTTTATACTACTAGAAAAGAATTAATATAGTATTGTCAACACTATAACGATGGCGGCGCGTCAAATTAAGTTGACTTGGTGATCAGCTTTATGGTATAACAGGAAATGGAACAAAACGGGCAAATTGCCGTGCCTGAAATATAAGAGTAGTACATTACCAATGAAATCGATGATAAGACGGCCATCGGAGCACCTTCCGGTGGGGCGACCGAAGTACGATTGACCAAATGGAGGGAAGTGACAATAGTGGAACGGTGGTGGTTGGGAGGTGAAGTACAAGTTTCCGGTATCGGCAAGTGAGTCACCAAAGCTGAAGATGGATATAAAGTGGCATCCTGTAGTGCTGGTAATGAGTGATATTAAGGAAGCTATATGTAGTGCTAGGGTTAGCTTGCTTCTCAGGGAGCTAAGTAATGAAGAAGATGACTCAAAAGGTGCCATAAGGAATAATAATGAATTTGAGTTATTCACCTCAATAACTGTGGAGGAGAAAAGAGAGAGGGGATATATATACAAGGTGAGAAACGAGAAGGATGCGTTGTTAGATCTCTTACCCTTCTCCATGATACGACCGTTTGGTGAATAAGCCGGAGTACTGGGTGCTTAAGCTGTTACATCATGGCACCCACTTTACATGAAAAAAAAAAAAAAAAACGTTACCGACATTCAATAAGATGCACGTGATGAAACTGAAACTGAGAGTCAACAAGTTTTTATATATATATATATATATATATATATATAATTAGTTAAGACTATTGTCTACAATATAGAGGCCGGCACTCTAATTTATTTTTTCTATGGAATGAGATCTCTTATAAATTTTTACACGGATGATTAAAGAGAAATATTTTTATCTCTCTTTATATTTACTTTTCAATTGTTTTATATTTCGATCCATTTTCCCATAATTATCAATTTGATTATTTTTAATTTATTTTTGTAATAAATTGTGTTTTTTTGAGATTAATTTGGAATCACATCAAAATCCAATTTATCGTCTCAAGTCTCAACTCAATATCCACCGACATGACCCGAGAATTATGGGTCATTAATTAACTATGTTTCTCTAAATAACATGAGGCACGAAATTTGTAATCTCTGCAAGACTCCTTCGAGCAACAACAGGCTTATTAAAGTCACTGCCTCCGATTTCTCCTACCACAAATGATGACTTTTCAAGAACTTTATTACAGCCTGCAAATTAGTTCATTGTAATTAGTTCCATTTAATCTTTGCATATGGATTACATCAAGTCTACGAATTTTGAGTCTGCAAACCACTTCAATTATTGTACTCCCTCCAGTATGTTTTATAATATACAAATAACCCAATTACATAAATATAATCTAAAAGTTGGTTAAAATATGTTCAAGGCATGCAATTTATTTTTCACAAACACCCCTGTTTACGAATAGAAAGAAAGAGTGAGCGTGAAAGAGAGAATGAGCAAGTGAGTGAGACTATTCAATACTTCCTCAGGTCATTTTTATAAGGAATAATCTCCCTCAAAAGGGTGGTTCTTAATATAGTAAGGAATAAATCATTTTTTTCTGAAATTTCAAACTAATCTTTCCTTTTTTACCCTTATTAAATATATGTTACTAGTTATTTCTGTATAATAAATTTCACTTATTATCTTTTATGTACTCTATTTATATATAATGGTATAATTGGAAAGAAAAATGCATATCTTCACATTTAGGGCTCGTTTGGATGGGCTTTTTTGATTAAAAAAAAAAAGCACTTTTTTAATGCAAAAAGAAATGCTTTTTTCACAAACACCCCTATTTACAGAGAGAAAGAAAATGAGTGACACTATTAAATACTCCCTCAAGTCATTTTTATAAGGAATAATCTCTCTCATAGGGGTGGTTCTTAATATAGTAAGGAATAAATCATTTTTGTCTGAAATTTTAAACTACTATTTTAATTTTTACCCTTATTAAATATATATGTTACTCATTATTTTTGTACAATAAATTTTCACTTATTATCTCTTATGTACCCTCTTTATGAACAGGGTATAATTGGAAAGAAAAATATATTTCTGACACATTTATTTCTTTTAACTAATATTTTGAACCGTTTGATTTTAGTAGTTGTTTCTTGTAAAAAGGACTATTGGGAGTAACTAAAAGGGAAAATCCCATATAAAGTTGCTTGAAATAGAGAAATTCTAAATTAGGTTGGTAAATTCAGTAAATCCCTAATTAAGTTATCGACCCAATTTAGAATTTCAAATTTTAGATTAAATGACGTTACTGCCCTGTCATAGTCTCCTCCCTCATCTTAAAAGGGTTTCAATACTTTATAACTTATTTTTACAATGAGTGTAAATATATATAAACATTAATATATAAAACAAAATGATTAACTTAGATCAAAGAAATTTTATGTTTTGTGGAAGAATGATAAGGAATAATTCAAAAAAAAAAAAGTATCAGCCCCAATATTAATTAAACGTTTTCTAGTTGAACATTGAGAATAAAAAAATTACTTTTTACTTGATTTTGGGTTCATTGAGGAAAAAATGTTAATATAAAAAATAACTTGTTCGATATAGCAAACTGCATATCAAAGATTTTTCATTAATGATTTTTTAAAAGAAAAGATATTTATTAACGTAAAAAAAAAAAAACTATATATCACATTAGTAAAATTGCGTGATTAACAAAACGGAGCAATTTTGCCCCGGAAGTTAACAAAACGGAGCAATTTTGCCCCGGATATTTTTTTAGGAGTAATTTTGCCCCAAAAGTTTTTTTTAGGAACAATTGTGCCTTTGGAGGTTTACAAAATTTGACCAACAATTTAACAGTCAAGATTAACGGAAGGGCAATATTGCTACTTTTTTAAACTTCCGGGGCAATTTTGATCCAAAAAAATCTTCCGGGTGACCAGTGTTCCCTAGGCTAAACTTCTATGGCAAAATTGATATTTATCCCCTAATTCTTCCATTAAACTAATATCCTTCCATTCTCATCAAATACTGATGTATCAATGCATCATCCTTCAAGTGGCTCCATTTATCATTCTACAATACATCTATGGGCTGTTAGGGTTTACGCTAAAAATTTTAGTCAAGAATCTTTTTTTTTCTATTTAAACAAGTGACATTAATTAACTCTTGATCATTTAAAGCCATACATTGAACTATATATATATTTGTCCATAGTGAATACTCATATATCCACTAATTATTTCTAAATAACATGAACATGAACAGTCATAACTTAACCTTTAGGCACAAGCTAAAGCATTTGAAGCAGACACAAGCTGGCTATTAATATTGGAACATTCAAATTTAACATTATTATTCATCAGACCAAAGGTACCAAATTCTGCAACGTAGTCACTACTGCAGTGTCCATTATCTGATAATAAGCCTTTGACAATCCATCTATGTGCTGCTTCTGTCATATGAATGCCGGCCCAGCTAATGTACTTTGAAGGATCATCACAAGCTTTCACCTTTGCATCCCCACATTTTCCTAATGAAGCATTGAAATTGTATGCTCCTTCACTTCCACAACAAGCTTTCAGACCTGTAAAACCTGTATTTTTTTTTTTATTTCTTATTTTTTATATTTGAGATATCAAAACTTAACAAAGTAAAGAAAGGGGGAGTTATATAATGAGGTCTCAATGAAAAAATTTAATTACCAGAAAGTTCAATAACAACTGAGTAGCATGTAATAACAAGTTTAACTACAAGAAATGTAAAAATGTTTATACTCCTTACTTGTTATTGAGACTTCTTGGTAATTAATTCTCTTCTTTGAAATTTCATAGTAATTCTCCCATAAATAAATCTAAGCTATTTAAAGTTAATCTAGACCTATGATTGACACAAAGAGGGTGAGACATGAGAAGACAAGGTCATTTATTTGTGGGACATGCCTTAAACCAACTCTTTTAAACAATAACGTGACATTGGTGATATAGGAATGGTTGTTTCACACCAAACAACGAATATTTTTCTTTAAAATTTTTTTTTTTCTCAAACCCTCTAATGAGTGAGAGTTTGAATGCAGTATATATAGTGTAGGGTGTAGATATAATTAAGATGTTGGGTGAAGAAAGAAAACATGTACTACATAGTGGACCCATGGGATGAGAGAAAATGAGTGTGAACAGTGGATGAGTTGGACCAATCAGAAGAATTATAAAAGGGCCAATCAAGAATCCAGATAGAAGTTCAAAGAAATAATAATTTGATTGATTGATTAATAAACTGTTGTAGAAAGTGGAAAAGTTGAAGAGAGAGATATAAATATTACCAAAATTTGTGGGAAAACGATATAATGGCAAAGCAGAATTGTAATAATCCGCATAGATAATTTTGGCATGAGGATGAAGCAGCTGAATGTGATTTAGTTCAGCTTGAAGCCTCTCATTGTAGTACTCAGCAAACTTGTTTAACCACTTCAAACAGCCAGCTTCATCATACTCATTCGTATCTTTGCTCTCATACATTGTTAAGTACAATGGAATGCATCCTATTGGCAAATTTCCAGGAACCATTAGGGTTTGAGCCCCCAGATCAACCAACTCCTGCCATTGACACAACTTCAATTAAAATCATCCAACAAAAATTCTGTGATACAAAAACTGTATCACTGGAATAAAATATTACATTTTTACGCTGCCCATATTATTAAAATTGTAGACTTTCAGTTTCAGTTTCACGTGCATCTTATTGAACGTCCATAACTACTTTTTTTGGTGTAAAGTGAGTCCCATGATGTAACAGCTAATAACAACGTTAAGGACCCAGTACTTCGGCTTTTTCACCGAACAGTCGTGATCAAGGAGTTGGGTAAGAGATCTAACATCGCTTTTGAGCTAGTATGGGTCATTAATTAACTATTTTTCTCCAAATATTATCCATATTATGATTTAGTATAGTAGAAGACTTAGCATGAAGCCAATGTAGTGATTCTTCATACTCTTAAATTTTATTTTGAGATAAAGTCAATATAATGAGTCAACCACATTTCTTTAATATTGATGAAGTGGTTAGATGTGTCTTATAATAAAAACTAGAGTACATTCATCAAACATTTCCTCTCAATCAGAGCCACAGGCAACTGGAATCTATATTGAACTCTAATATATAATATTAGATAGTTTATTACCGGGAAAAAGGTTTTAAAATCTTATATATATATATATATATATATATATATATATATATATATATATATATATATATATATATATATATTCAAATCATAAAGTCCAAGTAAATTTTCATTTGGTAGCATTTCAGAAATCTTACACTTATTGTTGAAGAGATTGCGTCAATAACATGAGGCACGAAATTTGTAATCTCAGCAAGACTCCTTCGAGCAACAAGAGGCTTATTAAAGTCATTGCCTCCGATTTCTCCGACCACAAATAATGACTTTTCAAGAACTTTATTACAGCCTGCAAATTAGTTCATTGTAATTAGTTCCATTTAATCTTTGCATATGGATAACATCAAGTCTACGAATTTTGATTCTGCAAAGCACTTCAATTATAGTACTCCCTCCAGTATTTTTTTATAATATACAAATAACCCAAGGTTAAAATATCTTCAAGGCATGCAATTTATTTTTCACAAACACCCCTATTTACAGAGAGAAAGAAAATGAGTGACACTATTCAATACTCCCTCAAGTCATTTTTATAAGGAACAATCTCTCTCATAGGGGTGGTTCTTAATATAGTAAGGAATAAATCATTTTTGTCTGAAATTTTAAACTAGTATTTTTATTTTTACCCTTATTAAATATATGTTACTTATTATTTTTGTACAATAAATTTTCACTTATTATCTCTTATGTACCCTCTTTATAAACCCGGTATAATTGGAAAGAAAAATATATTTCTGACACATTTATTTCTTTTAACTAATATTTTGAACCGTTTGATTTTAGTAGTTGTTCCTTGTAAAAATGACTATTAGGAGTAACTAAAAAGGACAAAAAGATACTAAAAGATTCAAACGAGTTACATCCCTATGAAAATTCTCTCATAGGGCAATAAACTCGTTTGAATTTTTTTAGTATCTTTTTGTCCTTTTTAGTTACTCCCAATAGTCCTTTTTACAAGGAACAACTACTAAAATCAAACGGTTCAAAATATAAGTTAAAAGAAATAAATGTGTCAGAAATATATTTTTCTTTCCAATTATACCCTGTTCATAAAGAGGGTACATAAGAGATAATAAGTGAAAATTTATTGTACAAAAATAATGAGTAACATATATATGTAATAAGGGTAAAAATTAAAATAGTAGTTTAAAATTTCAGACAAAAATGATTTATTCCTTACTATATTAAGAACCACCCCTATGAGAGAGATTATTCCTTATAAAAATGACTTGAGGGAGTATTTAATAGTGTCACTCATTTTCTTTCTCTCTGTAAATAGGGTGTTTGTGAAAAAAAAAGTGCTTTTTTATCAAAAAAGCCCATCCAAACGGGCCCTAAATGTGTAAGATATGCATTTTTCTTTCCAATTATACCATTATATATAAATAGAGTACATAAAAGATAATAAGTGAAATTTATTATACAGAAATAACTAGTAACATATATTTAATAAGGGTAAAAAACTGTTGTAGAAAGTGGAAAAGTTGAAGAGAGAGATATAAATATTACCAAAATTTGTGAAAGGTGAAAGCTTGTGATGATCCTTCAAAGTACATTAGCTGGGACGGCATTCATACGACAGAAGCAGCACATAGATGGATTGTCAAAGGCTTATTATCAGATAATGGACACTGCAGTAGTGACTACGTTGCAGAATTTGGTACCTTTGGTCTGATGAATAATAATGTTAAATTTGAATGTTCCAATATTAATAGCCAGCTTGTGTCTGCTTCAAATGCTTTAGCTTGTGCCTAAAGGTTAAGTTATGACTGTTCATGTTCATGTTATTTAGAAATAATTAGTGGATATATGAGTATTCACTATGGACAAATATATATATAGTTCAATGTATGGCTTTAAATGATCAAGAGTTAATTAATGTCACTTGTTTAAATAGAAAAAAAGATTCTTGACTAAAATTTTTAGCGTAAACCCTAACAGCCCATAGATGTATTGTAGAATGATAAATGGAGCCACTTGAAGGATGATGCTTTGATACATCAGTATTTGATGAGAATGGAAGGATATTAGTTTAATGGAAGAATTAGGGGATAAATATCAATTTTGCCATAGAAGTTTAGCCTAGGGAACACTGGTCACCCGGAAGATTTTTTTGGATCAAAATTGCCCCGGAAGTTTAAAAACGTAGCAATATTGCCCTTCCGTTAATCTTGACTGTTAGATTGTTGGTCAAATTTTGTAAACCTCCAAAGGCACAATTGTTCCTAAAAAAAACTTTTGGGGCAAAATTGCTCCGTTTTGTTAACTTCCGGGGAAAAAATGAGACCAAAAAAAAAACTTTCGAGTGACCAGTGCTCCTTAAGCTAAACTTCTATAGCAAAAATGGTATATATCCCGAAGAACTATTGCTCATTCTATTCATAAATGTAAAATTAGTTAAAAGGATTAGATTGATCCTAAATGTAAGACCTAAAACCATTTTGTCCCTAAATTTATAATTTTTCCCCTAATTAATAAACTACTCTTCCTATTGATTACATATGTTAAAGGGGTTTCCATCATAGAGAGTAATTTTCGATGCATATGATTAAAGTGGGGTTTTTTTTCCAAAAACCAACATACATTTTTTAATAAATAAATAATTTAACCAATTTTATAAACTTCTAAATTATCGTTATTCAGCTTATAATAGGAGAAAGTAACAAGATAATTGAAGAATCTAGGAATGATTATGGTTTGAAGGTGGTCAAGACATGCCACCATCTTGATTCTTGTCCTGTCATGCAGGCTGGGATATCTCATTATTCGTTGGTGATCAAGGAACTTGAGACACTAGGCCACTAAATTTTTCACATAAATGTATAATTTTACCATTCATTCATTTATCATTATACTTTCAGCGTAGAGTGTATATTAAATATGAATAAATTAAAGTTAATTTGATTTAATATTTCTCTTGATACCAAACTTATTCTGACAAAAACATCCTCTTAATTGTGAAACCTAAAGCGAGTGTGCTTAGGCTACAGTCACTGTACCACATCATATTTACTTTACCTAATAAAAATGAAACAATTCATATTTTTTTATATTTAATATAATTTACCCTTAGCTTAAAAAAAAAACTTCCTCCTTTGTTTCCCTTGTCCGGCCGGCCTCTTTTATTAGGGACGTACAACTCCAAATACACACTCACATACTCTACAAGATCAAATCTGTGACATTTCCTCGAGGGACATATTACATTGTCCAGCTGATATACTTTAATTTTTGGGAAAATCCCATATAAAGTTGCTTAAAATATAGAAATTCTAAATCAAGTTGTTAAACCCAACAAATCCGTAATTAAGTTATAGACTCAATTTGAGATTTTAAAATATAGGTAAATTAACTTTATTACACTCTCCTAATCTTCTCTATCATCTTTTCTCTTGAAAGAATTTAATCGCTCTTTAACTTAGTCTTTTAATAAGTGTGCATATATATTAACATTAATATATAATAAAATAAAATATGATTCATTTAATTTAAATCAAAGGAGTTTTTGTGTTCAGGAAGAATGATTTGAGTAAAAAAACAAAAAAAATGCATAACATCGTTATCAATTAAATGTTTTTATTAAATATTTTAAATAAAATTTTATTTTTGAAAGAACTCAAATTAATTTTTTGTCAATAAAAAAAAAATCAATCTTCATTAATCACGCAATTTTACTAATGTGATATATAGTTTTTTTTTTTCGTTAATAAATATCTTTTCTTTTAAAAAATCATTAATGAAAAATCTTTGATATGCAGTTTGCTATATCAAACAAGTTATTTTTTATATTAACATTTTTTCGTCAATGAACCCAAAATCAAGTAAAAGTAATTTTTATTCTCAATGTTCAACTAGAAAACGTTTAATTAATATTGGGGCTGATACTTTTTTTTTTTTTTGAATTATTCCTTATCATTCTTCCACAAAACATAAAATTTCTTTGATCTAAGTTAATCATTTTTTTTATATATTAATGTTTATATATATTTACACTAATTGTAAAAATAAGTTATAAAGTATTGAAACCCTTTTAAGATGAGGGAGGAGACTATGAAAGGGCAGTAACGTCATTTAATCTAAAATTTGAAATTCTAAATTGGGTCGATAACTTAATTAGGGATTTACTGAATTTACCAACCTAATTTAGAATTTCTCTATTTCAAGCAACTTTATATGGGATTTTCCCTTAATTATTTATTCTATGCAAGACTATTCTCTTATTAGATTCATTTCTTTTTTTCTTTTGTTTTTATAACAAAAAGAGACACCTCAACTAACCCGCACAGGTTTATTACACCCAATACAATCCCTACATAAAATCTCTCTCAATTCATCCGGAGATTGGTATATCTCATGGAGGCCCATCCTTGCCTCAAGTCCCTTCTTTGCTAAGAAGTCTACCACAGAATTGCAAGACCTAGGCGTGTATGAACACTTCGTGGTCCAATCCTGTTCCAACATTTGATGAACTTCCGTGATAATGGCTGAATCTCGGTGCGAACTGCTCTGTTCATTGTGAAGCATTAACTGTAGGCACTCTGTAGAATCTGTTTCCAACCACACCTTTCTAAACCCCATCATCCATGCAGCTTTTAGACCTAGAAGACATGCCCATAGCTCAGCAGAAAGTTCATCTCCACTCTAAATGGGGCATAAAAAGCCTTTAAGGAAACTCCCTGATGCATTTCGAACAACCCCTCCACAAGCAAAATGGCTTGTAACTCTAGAGTATGCGCCATCAACATTCACCTTCACCCACCCCTCCTCCGGGGGACGCCAACTTTCTCGAGTAGGAGCTAAAGTAACGACCTGAAAATTTAAACCAGCGAGACGGTTGTTGGTATTATTCATGGATTCCATCATTGCATTAGTACTTACAATAATATGATCATCTGAGGTGTACTTCTTCTCAAAAATATTCAGATTTCTACGCCGCCAAATCCACCAACACATAATAGTGAGTCTAGAGGCCCAGTTTTTGCATAATTCTCTCTGGCCTCTAACATTCCACCATAGCCATTCTGAAATATTCATATTACAAAACGTGCGCCATCTCTCTGCAGGCACAACTTTCCTCCATAACGATCGTGTATATGCGCAATCTCGGAAAACATGAATGGTATCTTCAAAGTCCTCTCCACAGAAGGTACACCTTGAATTTGTTGTCAGACCACGTCTGGCTCGGTTCGCATTTGTGAGAAGGCATTGGCGAGCTAACAGCCAAAGAACCGTCTTGCATCTATGAGGTGCTCGGACTTTCCACAAGCTATTCCAATCTTTTTTTAATCCCTGTCCACACATTTGATCCACGACGTTGTGAATCAATCTGAGGGAGAAGATCATCTCCACATCTGTATTTATCTCGAACCACTTTTACCCAGAGATCCTCCCTGTGTGTTACAAGCCTCCAGCCGAGTTTCATCATAAATGCTTGATTATGGTGTGTCGCATGACGTAAACCCAATCCACCCCTCCTTTTATCTTGACACACCTCATTCCAGGCAATTAGGGGCGTCTTTCTACTCTCCAAAGTACTACCCCACAGGAATGACCTATTTTGTTTATCCAGGCTGTCACACACATTTCCAGGAAGGTAAGAGGTTTGCATTGTATATGCCGGTATAGCCGAAGTCACCGAAGATATGAGTGTTGCCCTACCAACCAAAGAGAACGAGCTAGCTTTCCATTTGGTTAGCCTATCCTTTACCTTATCCATTACCTCCTGAAATGACTCCATTCCAACCCGCTTATGATGAAGTTGGACCCCAAGATATTTGCCGAGATCCATTGTTCGAGAGAAGCTGATAGGGCAAAACTTTAAAGCCTATAACTCCGCAAGTATACGGGCTGTATCAAGTAATAAAGTGATGATAAAATTATCGTTCCCACGAGGACTTAGTATCACAAACTTCAGTTAGGCATTAATTTCACAATTGCGTTTAAGTTGAGAAAACTAGATTGAATTTAATTAAAAGAAAAGAAAATCAAAATAACAAACTACTAAAATAATCGAACGCGCAACCTAGAGTCACTAATCCCTTGTTTGTTCTTAGATTTTATCCCCACTAAACTAATTTTGACTTAACTTAATCAGCTAATCTAGAGTATTAATGTCTATAAATGCCTTCCGGTCCATCTATATACCTATCTTAATTAATTATGTAATGCCTCACACAACTAAATAAGACGTTTTCTAGAACGGACTCACTCTAATTTGATTATGCAGAGCTTCTAGGTATATGCCTATCCTAGACGCAAATTAGATTAAACCTAATTTCTACATTAAATCTAAACCTAATTCGACATTATTTAATCTCATAGTTAATTTAGGATTCCCTCTTCCAAGTTCAACCCTAAATCCCCAAAACATGCTTACTAGTGGCCAATTAATAAGCAACAGCAATAGACACAAGAATAAATAAACTGACATAAAATTAATAAAAATAATCCGTGGGAATAATACCTAGAACCCAAACAAGTTCATAGGTTCTCTAAGTTGAAAAGAAAATTAGCCACACATGGCTAAAACCAAATCCAAATCAAACAGATAAAAATTCAGGTTTACATAATTAAGAGAGAGAGAGGAAAGAAAGCTTCTCCGTCGCTTCCACAGTCCTTCCGTCCTTCTGTGGAAATGATGATGATAACCGAAACCCTCTCTTGTTCTTCTCTCGCTCCTCTTGATGTCGTCCGTTCTTGTTCTCGGCTTGCGTCCGAATGTGTCTCTGCGTCTCGATCGATACCCTTTAAAATCTGTCGCAACCCTCCAATATATTTTGTAGTTGGGCTTCTGTGGCGGGCCGTGTAATCTCCATCTATCTCGATCTCTTTTCTTTTTTTGATTCAACATATATATATTATTGTGCGATCACAACTATGGATTTTTGTGATTTTATCTTTTTCCTTGCGTCTATGCTGATCTCGTGCAATGCGGGCTGTAATCTCTCTCTTTAATTCCCTTTCTTGAATATATAGAAAGCCCACGTCAACGTCACTGATCCACCAATCTCTTAATTCAATATCTTATATATATATATATATATGTTAATGAATTATTTCCTTTTATTTAATGTTTTCTTTTCTGCTAGATCACACCATATCTCCTGCAAAATAAGTTAGGATATGAGTAGATTTTCTGTTATAATATTATTTTATCCTATATTTAATTAAAAGATATATAAATATATAAAATATAATTAAATAGGTATAATATTAATAAATTCAATCTAATATATCTCAGAATCTATACTTATTTAATTATAAAATATACACTTATCAGAAGCTAAGAACCGTGCTAAGCTCAGTGCTCCTGTTATGATTGATATTTTTAGAAAAGAATATCCAAGTCTTTGAAGTGTTTACCTTTAACCCTGAGCACTCACAAAAGTGAGCCAAACAATCCCTAATCATCTTCGCTTGTTGAAGGGAAGCTTCAGTAAACAAAATAATATCATCCGCGAACAATAAGTGTGATATTGGCAGACCCTTGTTTGTATGGAAAATAGGCTTCCATTTCCCTGTTTCCATTCGTTCTTGGATCATATGGGCTAGCTTTTCAATGCAAATGACAAATAAGTAGGGTGAAAGAGGATCCTCCTGTCGTACCCCACGTGATGATGAAAAGCCCTTGGCCTTAGTTCCATTCCACAGTAATTGAAGGCTTGCCGTAGAAATACACTGCTCAATCACCCTGATGAATGAGCTAGGGAGATTCAGGTCCTGCAAACACTGAAGGAGGAACTTCCAATTCACCCTATCATAAGCCTTCTCTAAGTCTAATTTTATGGCCATGAATCACTTCTTCCCCCCATGGTTCTCATCGAATGAATTACCTCTTGAGCCACAATAATATTATCTGAACTATGTCCCCCTGGTACAAAGCTACACTGATTAGGGGAAATAATGTGAGACATAAAGCATTTCATTCTGTTCGCCACTATCTTGGTTACCAGCTTGTATATGACATTGCATAGACTAATTGGCCTAAAGTCTCTAACTGTCTCTGGATTTTCCTTTTTGGGGATGAGGACAACCAAAGTTCCATTAACCTCACGAATCTGCTCAGGACAGACAAATACCTGTTTAACAAACTTCACAACTGAGCTTCGAACTGTCTCCCATTGGTGTTGATAGAACAAGGCATTGAAACCATCTGGGCCTGGTGGCTTCAGTGCACCCATACTAAACAAAGCATCTCTAATCTCAGATTCTTCAACCTCCCTTTGACACATACGAACATGGACCTCCGATAGCCTTGGGTAAGAAAGACTACACGAGAGGACACCCGCTCCACAACCTCTTCCTTAAACAGCAGTGAAAAATACTTTGTAGCATGTGTTTTAATTAGGTCCTCGTCAAAGCACCAATCACCGTCATTAATACATAAAGCATCAATTGTATTCTGCGTTCTTCTGCTGTTAGCTCGAGCATGAAACAATTTGGTGTTACGATCCCCATCGAGGGTCCAGTTCATCCGTGCTTTTTTGGGCCCATAACAAGGCTTCCTATGTTAATGTCTCATTAAGCTCCAGCCACACCTCCCTCTTGAGATCCTCAAAATACTGGGACTTACCACTCCTAGTGATGAACTGATTAATCCCATCCAGTCTACGAAGTATATGGTTCTTCCACCTTTGGATATTTCCAAACACGTCTCGATTCCACTGTTTGCACGCAGTGGCAAAACTCTCAATATTTACCACCCAATCGTTAGAGCTACCCCACTCCTTTGTGACCAAGTCATTAAACGTGTCATGTAAAACCCATGAAGCAATAAAACGAAACGGCCCTTGGTTCTTCTTAGTTGATGCGGATCTTTCCAAATGCAACAATAGTGGTCTATGATCAGACTTATATTGTGGCAAGTGCAAAATCTTTGCGTCCCTGTACCGATCACACCAGTCTTCATTAGCAAATACCCTATCCAAACGGGCCTCTGTACTTCCCCACTTCCAAGTGTAAGGTGGACCATCAAATCCCAAATCTACTAATTGCATTTCCTCAGCCCATCTAGAAAATTCATGATCTGAGGCTAACTTCAATGCTGCACAAGAACATCTCTCCTTCGCAAATAATGTAGCGTTAAAATCCCCCCCCCAATGCACCACGGTCCCTGAATATAATCTTTTAGGCGGAATAGCTCAGTCCACAACGTACGACGGTACACCCTGTTAGGGCTTGCATACACCACTATAAAAAACCATACTTGCTTTTGAGTATTCGCAATCCTCATGTGCATGAATTGTTTATGATGCTCTAATATTTCAATCTTGAGTGCTTCTTCCTCCTAGAGATACCATATCCCTCCACTAAAACCTTCTGCTGCAGTAAAAGCAAACTTACTAAAGCCCATGTTACGAATTTTCCCCTCTGTTTTCTTCTCATTCGATCGTGTTTCCAGAATAGCCAAGAAATCCAGTTTATAATGTTTTTTGAGTTCTCGTACAAGGCTTGGAAATGACTTTGAGCCTGTACCCCTTGAATTCCAAATCATAAAAATCATTACAACGTGGATGTTGTTGTAGAGGTCAAACCACACCCCTTCCCATTCTCCATATCCGACTTTTCACCCTCTTTTCCCTCCATCCCCATATCAGAGACCTCCATTTCCACTGATCCAGTGCCATCTGTATTGTATGTGAAATAAATCCGGTTATTAATTCCATGTGTGAGAGATGGCGATGAGTCCACGCTATTGTCAATTAATGAGGTAACATCTGTGAAAGGCACCACCACATTACTAGGATCCAAATCTTGTAAATGAGAAAAAGGATTAGTCACATCAATGGGGTGGGCCCCACTATTAACTACTCCCTTCAACTTAGCCTTTGACCGTGCCTCCCCATTATTTTCTTTCCCATATCTTTTAATTTTTTCCCTCCTTTTTTCCTTTTATATCCAACTACCACCCATTCAGCCTTTTTCTCCAATTGTTTAAAATTCTTCTTTACTCCCCCCATGGACCCCGCCACCACATGCTCCTTTTCAAAAACCTTTCCTTCTTTATGCGATACGTCCTAATTTGCAGCCCCCTTATTCACGCCATGCATATTCTCAGCGATCCCCCTCTTTAAGCCCTCATTTGCCACTACACTTTGATTACTCCTCCGCAAATCTCGTCGAAAAATCATATGGGGTCCAAGATGCTTACTACCACCGGAAACCACTTGCTCGGCCATTGGACCTTCAACGTCCAGTTTAGAGTTCAATTCGTTTCCACCCTCATCCGCCATGGAAGCCTTCGCATGTATATTCCCCCCACTCGGCTTGCAGCTACGTTGACTTTCAACTCCACTTGCTATTCCCGTCATCCCAACACTCTGTTTCTGAGCTTCCGCCCCCTATTTTGGTTCTTGTCTCGGACCTCCATCATTCCCACTTAGTTCAGCCTCCTTACGATATGGGCACCCCTTCCTTTCATGACCATAAAGTCCACACTCAAAGCAAACCAAATGGAGACCTTCATATACTAACTGCTTGTCCGCGCCAAATGCCGTGAACGCCGAAAGTAAAGGTTTTTGAAGGTCAACCTCAACACATATACGGGCAAACCCACCTTTATCATATATTGACATTGAGCGATCTATTTTAATCATCTTCCCTATCATGTTCCCGATCATTCCTAGTGACTCCACTGTGCATAGCTCCATTGGCAAGTCTGGAATTCGAACCCACACCGCAATCCGTCGTTGGCAGTCTGCTCTCCAAGGATTAAAATTTGGCCACCAACGTTAAACTAGGAGATAATGATCGTCTATCATCCACGGACCTTCATGGTATGCATAATCCCTGTCCTCCTTGCTGGAAAACGATACGATATAGTATTCGTTGCTCAGTGGAACCACCTTTAATGGTTGCTGAGGTTTCCACATGCGACGCACACGGTCGATGAGCACATGCTTCGGAACCGAGAACCCCAATACCTTAACGACTAGCGAGTTCATCCAGGGCCGGCACCAAGCGGTATATTGCTCCGCTGTCATGGAAAGAACTGGGTATTGACTCGTCTTCTCATCCTCCATTCCATCATCCCTCACTGCATGGACAATATCATCCTCATCGTCATGGCTTACCAAGAACCCCGGACCCCCTCACCATTACCGGAGCTAAAAGCTTCGTCGCATCATCCCCTGTTTCGGAATTTCCAGCTCTGAGTTGTTCTTAGCAAAAAAATCCCTTCCACCCATGGACAATATCATCCTCATCGTCATGGCTTACCAAGAACCCCAGACCCCCCGGAGCTAAAAGCTTCTCCTTGTACGAAAAGGATATCGGCCTCCGAGTCTCCTGAACATACGCTTTCCCCTTAACAGCCTTGTTGTGATATGTTGGACCTGTACTACCGAAGACAAAGGTGCCCTCATGACCCTCCTTCCCCTGACTGCGTCCTCCCCCGTCACCATCACTGTCGCCCCTCCCTCTCCCGTCGCCGTCGCTGCTTTCCTTCCTCTCGCTTGTCATTTTCTCTCACAATGTAATCAGTTCTTTTTTTTTTTTTTGCAATATATCTTTTTTGTTGTTGAATATGGTTGGATAAGATTTATGATGTCTTAATTTTATGTGACATGTTTCATATTATTATACGTACTTTTATAGTCCTAATTGTGTTTAATATGTTCAAATTTTTCCTTCTAAAGACGAAAAAACAAAAAGTTAAAAAATTAAATTTAGATTAGACCAATCCAAGAAGTCCACCTGACCCGGTCTGGTCCAACCCAGCCTCGGGTTGGTGCTAGACCAGACTAGACCTTGAGCTGCTTTGTACAACCCAAGGTCCTCTCCAGACCAGACCTTGGATAGATGTCAAATCCGGTCCAATCCACGCTCATCCAATAATTACAAGTAAAAAGAAATCTCTCAATTTATTAATACGATTGATGTTGTCCATTCTTTAATGAAATTTTATAATATAATGCCATTGGTCCCTCAAAATTATTTATTGTGTCAAAAAAAATCGAGTTATTTTAAATTTTGACTCATATATAAATGTATTTTTTTGTATTTATTACATTAAAGAATATTATTGTTAATGATCAGTGTGTTGGACGCAGCAAATAAATTTTTCAAATATATCTACCGTTCAATATTACTTTTTTTGAGGCAATTAGATCACTAGAGAACAAGTTGAATTTAAATGATTTGCTATGACTGTTGTCTGTTATTGAATTGTTGTTGGGCTGTGAATAGCTGAGTTTCTAGGGTTTGAACCATTGAAACCGTATCTGGGAATCAGCAACGGAGAAGTCAAAAATTGGAAGATAAAAGAAGAAGGAGTTAATTTTGCAGTTGCAGGAGCAACCGCATTGAATCAAGATTTCTTTGAAGAAAAGGGAATTGCTAGTTTTCTTACGAATAATTCTCTCAGCATTCAATTGCGTTGGTTCAAGGAGTTATTACCTACTCTCTGCAATTCTTCTTCAAGTGAGTTGCATGATTATTTGGCTAATGCAATGTTTGGTCTCTATAATTTAAAACCATAAGTTCTGGTCTCTCAAGGGGTAAAATAACACAAATCCTTATTAAACTATAGGGACTACTGTTATAGAAGGACGGAACTTGAAAGACTAAAATCTATGGTTCAAAACTATATATAAGAGAATTTTTGTAGGGATGTAACTCATTTGAATTTTTTTAGTATCTTTTTGTCCTTTTTAGTTACTCCCAATAGTCCTTTTTACAAGGAACAACTACTAAAATCAAACGGTTCAAAATATTAGTTAAAAGAAATAAATGTGTCAGAAATATATTTTTCTTTCCAATTATATCCTGTTTATAAAGAGGGTATATAAGAGATAATAATTGAAAATTTATTGTACATAAATAATGAGTAACATATATTTAATAAGGGTAAAAATAAAAATACTAGTTTAAAATTTCAGACAAAAATGATTTATTCCTTCTATATTAAGAACCACTCCTATGAGAGAGATTGTTTCTTATAAAAATGACCCTGAGGGAGTATTGAATAGTCTCACTCATTTGCTCGTTCTCTCTTTCAAGCTCACTGTTTCTTTCTCTCTGTGGTGTTTGTGAAAAACAAATTGCATGCCTTGAAGATATTTTAACCTTGGGTTATTTGTATATTATAAAAAATACTGGAGGGAGTACTATAATTGAAGTGCTTTGCAGACTCAAAATTCGTAGACTTGATGTTATCCATATGCAAAGATTAAATGGAACTAATTACAATGAACTAATTTGCAGGCTGTAATAAAGTTCTTGAAAAGTCATTATTTGTGGTTGGAGAAATCGGAGGCAATGACTTTAATAAGCCTCTTGTTGCTCGAAGGAGTCTTGCAGAGATTACAAATTTCGTGCCTCATGTTATTGACGAAATCTCTTCAACAATAAGTGTAAGATTTCTGAAATGCTACCAAATGAAAATTTACTTGGACTTTATGATTTGAATATATATATATATATATATATATATATATATATATATATATATATATATATATATATATATATATATATATATATTTTAAAAACAAAAAATCATTAAATTACCCACGGAATTCCGTGGGTAATCCGTGGGTAAAATTTTATTTTTTTAAAAAAATAAAATTTTAATTGTCCCCACGAATTTCCTTCAGTAATCCGTCGGTAATTAGCGACGGAATTTTTTCCGTCTCAGATTCCGTGGGTATTTTCATGTTTTTTTGTAGTGGAGGTTTAAGGACAAAATTTTGGAGCTTTTGACATTTAGCCCTCATTTGATTCCTAAGGATGCTTATAAAGCTTTCAACATTGATAATATTTGCACTCTTGTTGCAAAATACTATCCTACTGATTTTACTGAGCAAGAGAAGATAATTTTGAAGCCTCAACATTTTGTTATTGATGCTTCTAGTCATCCAGATTTGAAGAATCTATCAACTCTACCTGAATTATGTTATGCTTTGATGAAAACAGGGAAATCTAAGGTGTATTACTTGATTGATATATTGATTCGCCTCTTATTAACTCTTCTAGTTTCAACAGCTACCTCAGAACATTCGTTTTTAGCAATGAAAATAATTAAGACAAGGTTGTGTAACAAAATGAAAAATGATTTTATTGCAGATAATATGGTAATTCATATTGAAAGAGAAATAGCTAACACTTTCACTACTGATTCAACTATTGATGATTTCAAGTCATTAAAAGAGCGAAGAACATTACTTTAAGTGTGAAGGTAATTTTTAATTGTTTCATTTAGTATTGTGTTTTATTAAATTTGAATTATAAATTACATTGTTAACTTTTAATCTTTTGATATATTATATAACATGCAATCTTCTGGAATTTCATTATATCTTCTCATTTTATAATCGATATGACATCCATACTAGAGACAGGTATGTTATCTTATACATTAGAATTATTAAAATACTTTTATTATAAATCTAAATATTTTAAAAATGTTATATAATCATAAATTTTTTAATTAGCTAATATGTATATATTTGGCCCCCCAAATATTTATTCCAAGGTCCGTCCCGAGAGAGAGATGAAAAATCAGTGATGAGATTAGTGTGATGATAAGGTAAAAGGTTTGAACTTTCAACGTTAAAATTGAAATAATCCATCATATTTTTCTGTGCTTCTCTCCCTATGAAGGTAAGAATATGAATAATGGATGTTTTATGTAATATAAAAGGGAAGAGGGCATTTCTAATCATTTAATTTCAGATAAAAATTTATTTGGTCTCTTAGTTTTATTTTCAATCATCTAACGATACTGCCATTACTAAAAAAATGCTGAAATTAAAATTTTAAATATTGAAAAGATAATTTTTTTTGTTGAATATAAAAAATATTTTTAAATGTTAACATGTTAAGTTTAATTTTAAAAAATTATTATTACTTTATAAAATTAGAACAAATAATCGTGCTTTGAGACTAACAATATAAGGATTAAAATATTTTAAAGATACTTTATAAAATTAAGGGGTTAAATTGAAACCTTATATAAAATTGGACGATATAGAGTATACCCTTTTTCAATATAATATTTACTTCGTTTTATTATTATTTCAAACTAGACATTTTTAAATTTTATAAATTATACGGACTCTGATAAATAAATCAAACTATATATAAATATAAAATTGAAAAATCCTAATAAAATACTTTTAAAATATAAAAAAGACACATCGATAATTCCAATTTTGTAAATCCTTCATCAATCTAGAATCACGAATGTGAGATTTCAAAATGTTGTTATTTTACCTCTATACCCTTCTCCATTTTGCACATTTTCTCACTTATCTCTCAAGCTTCCGGGTCGTTCCCCACCCTCCGCCCTCTTCTCTCCGCTTCCCGGCCTCACCGCCATGCTATCTTCTTGTTCCTTTCTCTTATCTCACCCCTCTCCCTCCTGATGTCGATTTCAGTCTATAACCTGCAAGTTTATGAAAATCTTACAAGTTTCTGCCCCAATGCTTAACTTCATGGTTGATTTGTATAGCTTGATAGAATATTATCTTGCATTGGTTTTCAAAAAATCACTCACTCCCTCCGGTCTTAATTATAGAAGCACTTTTGTAGTGCAACTTATAAAAATGGTCCTATAATTAAGAGTGAAGGTAGTATAACATAACTAAAGCTGTTCTTGTTAAGATAATTTCCCTCCCCTCTCCTCCTGAACCAAATTTATAATATAAGGTAAAGTTGTCAATCTGAAAATAATCTCTCTTCCCACTTGAACTAAATAAAGTAACATTAAAATTATTTTCCTCCCCTTCCTTCTGATCAATCCAAACAATGTAATATTAAAATCCCTCATATCCCCTTACCTCCATCAAAATCTCCCCCGCGTCGAACCAAACTGACCCTAAACCATGAGCTGGAATTGACCTTGATGATCTCGTGCCGTCCATTCTTACAAAGGTAATTAAAGGTTTAATACTTCTTGTGTCATGGATTTGCTTGAGTTTTCACGTTATTATTTTGATTATTTTGTCTTTCTCTTTGCGAGCCCTCTTGTCGGTGTATTTATATAATATTGACTTGTTGTATTCATAATGATAAATTAATGTAAAGGGAAGGATAGCCACAGCATATTATTAGCGGTTGAGTACATTGATTTTGCTATTTACCATTTATGTTCCCCTGTTGCCTACTATTGTCTCACAAATTCCAAAAATGAATTAAGGACACCCACTCTTAGAAAAATTCATGGATGAGTCTCCTGTTGCTAACTGTTTACTACTTTTATTTCACCATTTATTACTTGAGTTTTACTATTGCATACCATTGTTTAACAAATTCAAAAAATGAATTAACACCCACTCTTGGAAGATTCTTGAACGAACCTTTGTTACTCACCATTTACTAATTTTATTTCGTTATCAACTTGTTTAGTTTCATTATTGCCTACTGCTGCTTTACAAATTCAAAAAATAAATTAGGAACACGCACTCTTGAAAAAATACATGGAGGAGCACCTATTGATAATCATTTACTATTTCAGTTTCACTACTGCGGCTATAGCTTTACCAATATTCCTAAAATGAATTAAGAAGACCCACTCTTGGGAAAAATCATGGAGGAGTAGGCAATCAAAAAATTAAAGTTGACAAATCGGATAATGGCTATTCACAATATCAACTGCTTGTTTAAAACTTTAGTTTGAGCTTTATGCTCATCAGATTTTCATCTCAGAAAAAATGAGGTTTGCTCTCTAGAGGCACCTGAATGGAAACAAGTGACGCAAATTCTGAGGAAACTCTTCCATTCATGTTCAGTCCACCATAATGGCTTTGAATGCACATTCACTACAAAAAAAACAGACGTTTTGTAGCGGTTAAAATTACGTATTTGTAGCGGTTTTAACAAATGACATTAGTAGCGGTTTAAAGAACCGCTACAAAATACACCGTTGCAAGACGTTTTGTAGCGGTTGTCTAAAACTGCTACTCATGTAATAAAACCGCTACTGTATTAGTAGCGGTTTTGAGTTACCGCTACAAGATGCTCTCAAGATGACGAATTTCAAAAAAATTGGTGCCCAAATTTTGTAGCGGTTGTAAAACTGCTACAAATATTTAATCAGAATTTAAATTAAAATTTGTAGTGGTTTTACAACCGCTACAAAATATTGCAAAATTGAAAAAAAAAAAAAAATCATAATTTGTGTCCATTGTTACAATATTATGTTGAATATTTTTATCATTTAAGTGACAAATTAAATGATAATAGTTAATATTTAAAAAATTGATTAACTTAAGTTAGATAAGTATAAATATTATGTAGGTATAATATTGAGAATGTGTAGTTAATAAGGATTTATTGTGTTGTCCACCTCTGAGCAAAAAAATTATGTTGTACATTAGATGACATTTGATTATACATTTAAAGAATGTTGATGATGATAGAAGGAATATTGATGAAATATACTTAAAGTTCTAGAGAAGGAAAAAAAATAGTATCAATATTATAAGAAGGAAAAGATAAAACATTGAAATCAAAGATTTTGTAAAGGGTGGGAAGAAATGAGAGAAAACGAGAGAGATGGGGTGGGAAGAAATGAATAAGTGTGTGAAATGAGGTGTGGTGGGGATATTTATAGGGATATACGTAACATTTGTAGCGGTTGATGTGACGGATTTTGTAGCGGTTTAATATTTTAATTTGTAGCGGTTAAAGACTGCTACAAAAATTCATTAGTATTTTAAAAAATAAATAATTTTCAAATTTTGTAGCGGTTACACTAAAAACCGCTACAAATTAATGAACGTTGGTGGGATTTGAAGTATTCAAATTTTAATATTACACACTTTGTAGCGGTTTATGTGACAGTTTTTGTAGCGGTTTTTTTTTTTCATTTTGTAGGGATTACAAAACCGCTACACAAATTCATTGGTATTTTAAAAAAAAAAAAATTCAAAATATCACATTTTGTAGTGGTTATCCTAACAACCGCTACAAATATGAAGATATTTTTTAAAATAAAAATAAACGTGGCGGGATTCGAAATATCCAAATGTCAATATTACACACTTTGTAGTGGTTAATGTAAAAGTTTTTGTAGCGGTTCACATTTGTAGCAGTTTTTTTTTTTTTTCCGTTTTGTAGCGGTTTCAAAACCTCTACAAAAATTCATTGGTATTTTTTTAAAAAACAAAAAACAAAATTCAACATATCACATTTTGTAGCGGTTATACTAACAACCGCTACAAATATGAACTTATTTTTTTTATAAATAAACTTAGCGGGATTCGAAATATTCAAATTTCAATATTACATACTTTATAGCGGTTGATGTAACAATTTTTGTAGCGGTTCACATTTGTAGCGGTTTTTTTTTGCGTTATGTAGCGGTTTTAAAACCGCCACTGATGGTGCGTCATAAGGCGCCAAACTGACGCCATATTTGTGATGGTTTATATAAATAAACCGCTAAAAAATAACTGCTACAAATTTGGCGCCAACTTAGCGTCATATTTTGTAGCGGTTAGTTTATGATAATCGTTATAAATGTCGTTCACGAACCAGCGTGCCATTTGGCGTGAGTCATACCGCTACAAATTTGTAGCGGTTTTGGTATAAACCGCTACAAATTCGCATATTTGTAGCGGTTTATTTTGACCGCTACAAATTAACCACCACAAAGTGACATTTTTTTTTGTAGTGATTATGCAGTAAATAAGAGTTGGAAGTCCAAATTACACAACATAGAAGAATTAAGGAACCCAGAATATGTCATTATAGTGGACATAGAGCCGCTTGATTTGAGCACAGATATATGGAAGGAACAGCTCAACTTCCTTAACAAGTACTTTGAGAGAGCAAAGTTGGCATGGAGCTTCGCAGAAAGGAGCATATATGCTGGAAGCTAAAATAGAGGAGAGAAATCTTGCGCTGCAAAACAAAAAGATGACAGCTTCAAGAACATCAACGAAAGAGGGTGATGCACACGAATTTCTAATAGTGCCAATGGAGAAAAACGAAGGGAAAAGTTGTAAAATCCCATCCACTATCACTGTACAACAAGAACAACCGCTTCGTTGGATTAACGGATGAATATGCAGAAAATTAAATTTCAAGAAAAGAAGAATCCTTTAAAAGTAGCCCCAACTGCCATAGCATCCTTGAAGACACGGAGCCAAAAATTACAAGCAATGTTGATGATGCCTGAATAACTCATGGGCAGTGGCGTCTTTTCAGTCATATTTCATAGTCTCAAGTTCATCCAACTGTAGTGCTATGAGATCTGCTATGTTGGTTACACTGATTTATCTTTTTGAAATTTTCAAGGTATCATTCTGGAATTTTCCCTAAATATGCATAGCGTAAGTTGATATTTAATGATGATCGATGATTAGTAGCATATACTATTTACTTAGTACTATCAGATAAAATCTAAATCAGAAACTTATAACATTATATAAAATTTAGGAAGTGACAAAGCTGCACGAATCCAATGATAAATGATGGAGAATTATTATTGTAACATCCCAATTTCAGAGCCAAATTTTCTTTTTTTTAAAAACATCAGAGTAGAGCATCGGAATAAAACATTGAGTAACTGATTATAACAATAACAGTGGCGTAACCGCCTGTTCATAAAGATTAATACATTATCTGCTTACGACTTTAAATCTTCTCGGCCGATCATTACTCGGTCTTCACGTGGTCTTCATCTTCATGTGTGATGTCCGCTCTGCTTACTCTTAACCTCCGTCCATGGTCTCTCTCTCCAGACATTGGTGTGATGCTATAGTAAGAGCTGAGATCCAACGTTCATCGGATCTCAGGTAACGGTTAACCTCATGCTTATATAACACTTTATGTTCAACAGATATTTCTATGATTACAAAGAATGATACATGATCATTTAATAACAACTACCCTACAAGAAAAGTTATTTGTCTGCACTTTAATTGTGTGCCACGATGTCTTGTCGTGTCCGTAGCGCTAGGAAATCTCTAACGGCATTATATTTACTATAACCCGTAAAGCTGTAAGTGATTATCTAAGTTTATTACCTTAGTCACTGTGCATGGCCCAGAACAGAGTTCCACCCATGGCTTATGAAACTATCCGTACCATATATAAGCATCAGAGTTAGTATTACAGTACGCCGTGAACGTACCTTCGTTTGATGGTACTTCGGTACTTTTGACGGAAATGGCACGTTTTACGGAAAACGGCGAAACGTCCAACAGCGACTCGTCGGACAGCGTAACGGCAGCAAATCTGAGTTTTCGATGTCCTATAAGAGTAATATCACTTTCATTAGTGATTTGACACAATAACTGGCATTTTAGGTAAAAATTACCATTTTGCCCCTATACCCCTAATTGGCGGAATTTCGCCAGCACTTCGTTACTCTGACTAATTTTTTTCCCAAAATTTTGCCAGAACTTCGACGCCATCTTTCTTTTCAAAAATAAAGACTAAAATAGCCCTCCCATATGATATCCAATCATACTTGAAAATTTAAAGGCTATTCTAGCATTACAACCCCTACTTTTGAAAGAGCTATCAAAGCTTCAATTTTTCAGGTACTCGATCCCTACCAAGTTTTTTACCTCGTCAGGCATTTTTCAATGCAATGAGGCCTAAAAACAATAGTAGGAATCTCATTCCTACTTCCTAAATCTAACCAACAATTCTACTAACTACCGAACTAAAAACTCGAATCGAAAAACTAAAGCCGTACAAAATTTGCCCAGAGCTTCTCTCTCTTCTTTCTCCCTCTAGGTTCGGCCAAGGCAAGGAGAAATGGTGTGAGATTTTGTGAAGAGAGGCATGCCTTTATATAGGCAAGAAGTGGGTAAGTTGTGTAATTTTCACAAATCACTTTGTGCCCAAAGTTGTAATTTTCCCTTTGATTTATAACCATGGAAAATAAGACCAAAATGGTGTATAAACCTTGTCCATGGAGCATGTTTGGCCGAAATTCAAGGGTGATGTGGCTGAAATGGAGTGGTCCAAAAGTAATGACTTATGTTGCTTTATAGCCCTGGCCTAATAGAATTTCCCCGATCGGTACCCGATTCGCATGATTTCGGAGAACTTTCAAAATTCTGGATTTACAACTTTGAAGACATGTTCTCACTTACTAGAAATGTCCAAGTTAACCTAAATTTTGATTCCATATAGGGCTCCAACAGTCCAGTTGAAGTTTTCTCGAGAAACGTGTCCGAACATGTCCGATGTCGAAACGTATTTCTGGAATCATCAACTTCTTCAGAAAAATTCACTGATTCCAAATATGTTCATATAAATTCAAACTCATTCCTAGATGTTGAGTTAGAATTTATTTCCTTCATATCCAAAAATATGCCTATATGCATTTTTCCCTATTTCGTCTTATTAGGAAAAAGCACAATCGGCTTCAGAATTAACTTCCGGAAGAGGTCACTTGAAGGTAAAAACTCACTGAGCAATATTTTACCCTGACTTTGGAATTCCTATTCCTAGATCTCTAGATAGGATCCGTTTCCTAATTTCTAAATTACTATTCACATTTTTTTGCTTTAACTAATTATAATATTAAAATAATACCACTTGCATATATTTATTTTTCATTTCATTTCCATTTTTTTTCTTTTATTTTTTTCTGCCCTTTTTTCGTTTTTTTTTATTAATTATTTAATTAATTAATTAATTTTTTTTACATAATTTTTTTACAAAATTTTCCTATTGGTCCATTATTGCATTTAGGCTTAAAAATACCTAAACTCAACTATTTTTCTCAAAAATTTCCAATTAATTAATAAACATATTTTTACTAATTTTAAAACAAAAACCACTAATTTTAGGGTTTTACATAATTTCCTGTGAATTTCCTTTACTTAAGCTTAAGTAATTAGCCAATAATTTCCTAATTACTTTCTTATCATTAGTTGATAATTTTATTAATTAGGATGCTTCATTACCTCAAAACTTCTGTATTGACATTTTTGCTTTCATGTCTCTTGCATTATCTTAGCACCTACAGGGGTATTACGGTCATTTGGCACTTTGGCCCTTAGATTCTCTAATTTCCAAGAGATTTTCCTTTAGAAAATAAAATAATTATAACCTAATATTTGATATCCCATATTCACCTACTTTCTATAGGTATAATTTTACCAAATTATGATACGTATTTTGGGGTATTACATTTCTTCCCCTTAAACAAAATTTCGTCCTCGAAATTTGTACTCTATCCTCTAAACTCCGTACTATCTTAAACCTTGGACTGTTAACCTCGGATCTCTACTCTATCTCAAATCCGACTGCAACGATTTTGTCACATCGTATGGAAGTCTAAACAGTTTCACGGATAAGGCTATCTAATAGCGACTTGTTTGTTGTCAACATATACTTCGAATTTTCTCATGTGATGCGAACTACATGCTTGTCTTTGAGGTGTTCTTTTGACACCGGCATCTGGGGATGTACGATCATCTCATTCACTAAAAGATTCTCACGATCTTTTGTGACTTGTACAAACTATCAAGAGACGTGATCAATCATATCCCAACTATGAAAATCTCTGCTCCGATAATTTTATCGAGCAATATAAGTGATTTACACTTCTGCCCATTCAAGGCGTCAATCTGTGCCATCTTGATTGTAAGAAAACTTGGAAGTTTGGCTTCATCAGGCGTATTTACAGTTTCGCGGGGAATTTCCTTTAACAGGATCAAGTTTTCATATCCATGCAGCTTTTGTTTCCTCGAATCGTCATGTGAAATACCGGTACATTCTTCTGTAGAGAGTATCTTCTTGGTAGTTTTCTCTATCCGATTGCTACCTATTTTCTTCATCGCTGCTAGTTTTGGTTCACCACTGATAGTGTTCGGCGTAAGGCAATTCGACAAGATTTAGATAATGGAGTGGATTGTCAATCTGGAAAGTGAGTATTTGTTTTTGGATCTATACCCCTTTTAACTTATGGTAGTTGATACTAATGTCGAAAACTTGAGTCTTTCCTCCCGGTGATCGAAAATTCGTGTCAGCTTGATTATAAAGTTTTTATCATGTTTTAGGTTGATATATATTGTTTCCGTGGCGTCAATACACCGCGTACTTTATATATATTGCTTCCGTGGCGCCCATAACACCGCGTACATAAGTGTTTCCGTGGCACCCATAATACCGCGTACTACACATTCATCATGTCGTATTTTGATATACTGTATCCCCATGGTTCCCATACACCGTGGTAATACCATATATCTCGTACTCATGGATATCATATCCTACTTCGATATATTATGTTCCCATGGTTCCCATACACCGTGGCCACATAAGATACCTTATACTTAGTGATACAATCGTGATAAGTCAGATTTGAGGGTATTACATTTCTCCCCCCGTTAAACAAAATTTCGTCCTCGAAATTTGTACTTTACCATCTAAACTTTGTACTATCCAAACTTCGTCCTACTCGGACTTTGGACTCCACGCGTCGGATCCTTACTTTGTCTGCCAGCTGCTCCTCTTGATAATCGAGAATTCGCTTTGGTTTGACCATAAAGATCTGTCATATCGTACCTTGATATATAGTGTCTCCGTGGCTCATACACCGCGGTCAACACCACAAATACCAAAATGTCTCCTTGGACTACACCATGGCAACACAAGATACTTTAAATGTTTCCATGGTTCCCACACACCATGATAACACAAAATACCTCCTACTCAATGACACGATCACGGTCGAATTGTAAAAATGAAGAAACATGGAACACGTCACAGAGATCTACTCATGTTTCGGGGGTAAAGCTATCTGAAAGTTCGAATGGTCTTAAGTTATGAAGACTACGAGTTCTCCTTTGAAGTACTCCACTGACACCGGCCACCAAGGATATTCGTAAAAACATATGATTATCGTCTCCAAACCACGGAGCCAGGTTTCGATCCTTTCCTTCGTTAAATTCTCGTTGGTTCTTTCTACTCAAAACGGGTACGGAAATACGTATCGGAAGCTCCTATACATGAGTCAAATACTGCATGTACTTATCTTTATTGGTCTCGGAGTTTCATCCGACGTGGCCTATCTTCGCATATAAGCTGGTGTTAGGAAAGAATCACCGTCCAGCACAAACTGGTGATTATCAGAATGACCAGAGACTGATATTAGAGTTTATCAGAAATATCAGAGTTCAGAGTTATCGGAGACATCAGAGTTATCAGAGTCATCAGAGACTGATATCAGAGCTATCGGAGACTGATATCAGAGCTATCAGAGCTATCGGAGACTGATATCAGGGTTATCAGAAACTGATATCAGGATTATCAGAATTGATGTACCGACAGAAAGTGGTACACCGGTTCAGAATGGTATACCGGTTCAAACTAGTACACCGAAATGAGTTGGTACACCGACCTTGGGCTATATCAGTACTCATTTTCAAAATATGCTCCAAATTTTTGAAAAGGCTTAGAACCTAACTCCGTTAATCGAACAGAATGGCCAGGTAAGTGTTGTTGGTTTTGATTAGTTTTGATGATGTCTTATATAGATGACATTAAGAGCAAAAAGATTGTATATTATACTTATCTTCTACATTGACTAACTACGATATATTTGATGTAGATTAGTCCAAGATTAATTATAGAGATTAATCAAGAAAGAAGAAGAAAGAAAGAAGAACTTGCTCCATGTGAAGAGATTAATGATGTGAAGTTTAATGATGGAGATTAATCAAGATGAGATTTGGAAGAATGAAGAACTTGCTGAATATAATGAGAATATCATTATTAATGTTCCTAGATTAATACTAGAAGTCTCCACGGTGATATGGAAGTTGGAACGACTCAATTCGAGTTAAAATAAGCAAGTTCAAGCTTAGGATGAATACGGGTTTGTTGGAGGGCATTTACGTAATTTCAGCTGTTGAAGAAAGAAGAACTTGTTAAATATCATGAGAATATCAATATTCAAGTTTCTGTGATCAAATAGAAGTTGGAACAGCTCAATTCGGAGTTAAAACAAGCAAGTTCAAGCTTCCGGATGAATACTAGGTTGTTTTGGGGCATTTATGTAATTTTAACGCATGAACAGTGCCATGCTCGAGCAAACACTAACATATGGGAAGCATGCTCGAGCAAGGCATGCTTTTGGCCAAAATTCGCTCTTGCTCGAGCATAGAAGAAGGCTTGCTCGAGCATGCTGCTCGAGCAAAAGAAAAAGCTTGCTCGAGCAAAGTCGTTCCTTCAGCTACTCTGTTAAGCTCTGTTTCAGGCGACCTCTGGTAATTCGATGATATCTCCCAAACCAGAGATCGGATTGAGGTGAAACCAATTTTGTTGCAAACTAGACTTCCAACCGATCCTATTCGCATAAGATTAAATTCAAAAGGAGGTCATATTTGAGAGCTATGAATTGTTGAAGATGGGAGTGACATCACCGTCACAGTGCTGACCAAGCCTCGAGTTTTTGATCATATATCACAAACTAAAACTCCAATTGAGTTGAAATCGGTGCCATTTGAAATACGACTCAAAGGGCTTTCCATCAAGAGTTTAACAAACCAAAACGGATTTCGGACCAGGGAGATATGGCCCTCGAAAGTAGACGGTCAGTTCAGAATGTTGCAAAAAATGTTGGTCAAGAACACCTCCAATCATCTGATGATAATGGACGAAATACAATGAGTTTGGAGCTGATTCTTCTTGCATTGGAAAGAAGACTTGATGAGCTTTGTATTGGAGAGTATTATACTCATTCGCATATGATCAGAAGCCTCAAAGACTGAAGCTTACTCGAACAGAACATTTGGCATGCCCGAGCATCATCGAGCCAAAAGCAAGAATTTGCGAATTGAAGAGTCATGCCCGAGCAGAGTAAAAGGCATGCTCGAGCACCATGCTCGAGCAGAGGTAAAATCATGCTCGAGCAGCATCGATGAAGCACTCATTCTCGCCTCGCCTTAGTCTTGCTCGAGCAAGCATAATGGCATGCTCGAGCATCAACGAGAGAATCTGTTTCTTTTCAGAAGCTTACCCGAGCAACGTAAAAACACTTGCTCGAGCATAGAAACAGAACAACGATTCGGTGTATCTCTAATCAATTATGTCTGATGATTATTAGACAACCTTACCCATTATTGCTGATTATATTCAAACTCATTTAATTCCTTTTTAACCATTTTTGCTTTAAATGAGTTTCAGGAAATCAATCCTTGATTGACGAAAAGAAGATCGATTGTTACCTTCACGCGTCAACGAACAAAGCAATAGTCAAGAAGATGAAGCCCTTTATTTGGAAACAATTCATATAGCAATTCCTCCGCATTATTCCCGATCAAATAGAGGAAAGACAATAAATGATGCAACGGTCATAATCATCAAAGCGAGCAATCATCGGAAATCCAAAAGACAATATGTCTAACGCCTATATTCATAAGTCACAACGATTATTCTTCATGCTTCATCAACGGACACATTCAAATATTCAAACGGACAGATTCAAACCCTTCAAACGGTCGTCAATCTTCAAGAAGTATAAATACCGAAGGTTTGAATTCTTCGAGACATAGACGCGAATACGAAAAATCATTCAAAGCGATCAATCTATATTCGTATATATCTTCGATATCATTGAGCTTCAAGTGTTCATTATCTATCTACTCGTGAGAGAGTTTTATCATTTGTATTACAATTCGTTTAAATCTCAAGATAGTGGTATCTTGAGTGTGGGTGTATCAATTACAACTTGTAAGGGGAGTGGAGTCTCGAGAGTGAGAAGACCATCCTTCATTTACAGAGTGTGTAATCAAGATTGGAGATAGTGAAATCCCAGTGTTTCGGGACCGGACGTAGGTCAAGAGTTGGACCGAACCAGTATAATCTCTTGTGTTCATTGTTCTTCTCTCCGTCTCTATTTTAATTGTTCTTGAGCAATTAGTGAAAGAATTTCATAATCACCTATTCACCCCCCTCTAGGTGATATTCCACCTTCAAGTGTCTATCATGGGGGCCTCACCGACTTATACGGTGACTAATTGGCTTACCCACATAGACTAGCCTTGCCTTCGGCACCAAACTGTTCGTAATAACATAGCTAAATTCATGTCAGGACTACTGCTCTGATACCAAAATTGTAACATCCCGTTTTCACAAGCAGTATAATTTTTTTTTTATCAAACATCATTTCAAAATGATCAGAGTAGTGCACCGGAGCGATTGAGTAACTGATATATATATTAAAATACCCATGGTAGCATGTCTTGCTGTTTACACAGCGGTACAAGGGTGTTTCAAAACTAATACGAAAGAAGTCTTCACCGCGACTCCTAGGCGTGCTTTGCTTGTCCTTCTCCTCGATCCTTGGTCCACCCGACCACAAGCTAAGTTAAGAGCCGGAGTCCATGCATCGAACCCGGTGTAACGGTTAACCTCATGTTTATATACACCATATATGTACGACAGACATTTATAGAATTTTGGCAACACTTACTATGGTCAGACATAGGGTATACATAATCGGATACGTATGGCAATAACAATACAGTCGGATGTAAGGTTAAATCACAATGGGAAATGTACATAATCAGATATGTACGGCCATAACAATACAGTCGGATGTAAGGTTAAGGCACAACGGATAGTCATGCAGTCAGATGTAAGACAACAGTACAGTCGGAGTACAGGTAATAGTACAGTCAGATGTACAGACAATAGTACAATCGGAGTACAGACAATAGTACAATCGGAGTACAGGCATGACAGACAATATACACATATGCATACAATAAACATCAGAGTTAAAGTTACCAGTACGCGAACGTACCTTCATTGACGGTAGACGGTACTTCCGTCGGGAATCGTACTTTTTACGGAAAACTGCGAAACGTCCAACAGTGGCACGTCGGGCAGCGTAACGGCAGCAGATCAGAGTTTCTGATATCCTATAAGGGTAATATCACTTTCTTTACTGATTTTGACATTACGACTGGCATTTTAGGTAAAAATTACCATTTTGCCCCTATACCCCTAATTGGCGGAATTTCGCCAGCACTTCGTTACTCTGACTAATTTTCTTCCCAAAATTTTGCCAGAACTTCGACGCCATTTTGATTTTCGAAAATAAAGACTAAAATAGCCCTCCCATATGATATCCAATCATACTTGAAAATTTAAAGGCTATTCTAGCATTACAACCCCTACTTTTGAAAGAACTACGAATACTTAAAGCTCGGTACCGGAAAACTTACACAGAGCTTCGCTTCAGAATTCCCCGGACTCCTCCTTCTCTCTACCCTCTCTCTAGATTCGGCCAAGGAGCTCTTGAAATGGATGTGAGAATTCAAGAGAATTCAAGGCTATTTATAGAAGAATTTAGGGACATAAAGGTCTTTCTTCCATTTGATTTAAACCATTGGATTTCTCTTGGATTAAATGGTAAAATCTCATCCCTCCATGCTCATGGTCGACATAGCAGCCCAGGTGGCACCAAAATTGCATCATCTTGATGATGTAATTAACTTGTTAAGGAAGGTTTCGTACCGATAAACCTCGATCGGTACCCGATTCGTGTAATTTCGGAAAAATCTCAAAATTCTGGATTTACAACTTTGAAGACCTTCTCTTCCTCATCAATAATATCTATTTAAACTTGAATTTTGACTTTAGACAGGGTTCCAACCGTCCTTTGAAGTTTCTCGAAAACGTGTCCGAACGCGTCCGGTTTCGAACGCATTTAAAATCACCAATCTCTTGGAAATAATTCACTGATTCCAAATATGTCCATATAAATTCAAACTCATTCCTAGATATTGAGTTAGAATTTATTTTCTTCATTTCCAAAAATATGCCTATATGCATTTTTCCCTATTTTGTTTTATTAGGAAAATGCACAAACGGCTTCAGAATTAACTTCCGGAAGAGTTTAACGGAAGATAAAATCCCACTGATTAATATTCTACCCTGACTTTGGGAATCCCATTCCTAGATCTCTAGATAGGATCCGTTTCCTAATTTTTAAATCACTATTCATGCACTTTAATTATATTATAAAATAATAACACATGTGCCTAATTTAAACAAATATCATGATATTAAAATTTGATCTCATCTTCATTTGTTTGGACAATTTTCGGCTGCCCATAATTTGTTTGGATTTGTGAATATTTTTCCCCAATTAAATAATTATTTAATTATTAATTCAATTTTTATTTAAAAATTTCACAAAATTCTCTTATTGGTCCATTCTTGTATTTAGGCCTAAAAATACCTAAACTCAACTATTTTTCTCCAAAATTTCCAATTAACTAGTAAACATGTTTTTACTAATTTTAAAACAAAAACCACTAATTTTTGAGCTTTACATAATTATTTCATAATTTCCTTTGCTCAGGCTTAAGTAGTTAGCCAATAATTTCCTAATTACTCTCTTATCAACAGTTGCTAATTTTCTTAATTAGCATGCCCCATTACCTCATAACTTTTGTATTGACATCATTGTTTTTATGTCTCTGCATTATCTTAGCATTTACGGGGGTATTTCGGTCATTTCCTTACTTTTTGAGTATTCTTCTACAATTTCTCCAAGTTTGTAATTAAATAAATTACCTAAATTAGGGACAATATCCTTCCCTATTTAAAATAGATTTTTACTTGCTTCTTTTATAGCTTTCACAGGGTATTTATAACCCATAATGTGTTTAGGGACCTATTTGCAAATCTTCAAACGTCTTAGGGACCTAATTGCAAATTATCCTTTTTCAAGGGAAATTACCCTAAGTCAGATTTGAGGGTATTACAAAAGTCCTTTCCCTAGTAAGACCAACACCATACCTGTTGCTATTCTCTTCATTCAAACTATTTATTTTAAAATAAATATTGTGACAAAAGTCTATACTTGGTCCTCCAATTTTATATAAAAATGTAGTTTGATCTCTTAATTTTATAAAGTATATTTTCAGTTATCTAATTCTCATGCCTCACATTGGTAGTCTCAAATTATAATTTTTTTTATCCATCATTGTTAATGATATTAATGATGTTAGAGGACTAAGAAACACTTTACAAAATTAAGGAATCAAAATAAAATCTTAATTAGTTAGAATCAAAGAATTAAAGATAAACTTTTAACTTGTTATAAAAAAAAAAGATAAACTTTTAACAATCAGATCATTAAAAAAAAGTAATATTGACCGTTAGAAAAATAGCATAAACTATTAATATTTTTAATGGCCTGGAGAGATATTACTCATTTGTTAACACTTTTAGGAAAATAATGATCCAATAAAAAACTTTTGGACACTCACACCTCCTATGCAAAAACTTTCCAGATAAAATTTAATCTTAACCCTTAATTAATACAAATTACGTTGTACCTAAAACTAGAAGAATATTAGGTTTACCATAATTTTTCTTGTGATGCTTAGTGTTGTCTTCTTGTATACTATGAGATTAAATTTTAAACATGTTAATATAGGGGGAAAAAAATTCAGCATATATAATATAGCCTTTATTAAATAGAAAATTCTAAAACTAATTTCACTATTCGTCGTTTTTAAAAGGAGAAAAAGTTGATTTGCAAGAACTTATGTGGAAATGAACTCTCGACGCAATATACAATCATAAATATCACTGAATTGGTTAATTATAATAATACTAATCATGAATCCGATAAGAATATCATTATTTTGAATATAAATTTAAATATTTAGGTGTACATAATATATTTTCATTAATGGATTGCTATCACAATCACTATTAACCCTCTAAGCTAGCGTCCTCTGCCTGGGAGAGGATTCTCTAATAAGTAACTTTATGCCCATCACTCACAGTCTGATCCTGACCATCGAAATCTTGATCCAAGGATCCAGAAGAATTTTAAAAAAAAAAAAACGCGCACAGTAAAATTACCGCGTGCGGTTTTTTTTTAAAATTCTTCTGGACTCTTGGATCAAGATTTCGACGGCCAAGATTTATAGATGATGAGGGATGGGCAGAAAGTTACTAAGGAGAGAAACCAGACCCCCTCTACCCTTAGTGTCCAGTGCGGTCCACTTCTATAAAACAACATCATTTTGGCGCAAAAAATTGCAATTGATGATTTTTTTTTTTTTTTTATATTTCATGGTACTCATGTTCTAAAAAGTTACTTTAGGATACTGACCGATACTGAAAAGACACTTCATGATCTCGAAAAATTATTTTAGGATCTTGAAAAAATATCCTGAAATATATTTTTAGTACCAGTCAGTACCCTAAAATATTTTTAAGGTACTAATATAATTTTTCAAGATCATGAAATATTTTTTTAGTATCAATCAGTATCCTAAAGTATCATTTTAATACCAGTCAGTATCCTAAAATATTTTTTCAAAATCCTTTTAGTACCAGTTAGTACAAAAAAAAAAATTCAACATCATCATGAAGTATTTTTTTCCAGTACCAGTCAGTATCCTCAAGTATCTTTTTTAGTATCATTCAGCCTGAAATATTTTTTCAAGATCTTAAAATAATTTTGTAAGATCATAGCATTTTTTTAGTACCGGTCAGTATCCTAAAGTATCTTTTTAAAACCTATGAGTACCATGAAATATTTTTTTAAAAAAAAACCATCAATTGCACCTTATGGCGCCAAAATGGCGCTGTTTCATAGAGTTGGACCGCAATGAACGCTAAAAGCAGCCGCGTCTGTATTTTAGGAACGCACAAAGCATATAAAAGTTGACTGCCATTTTTTGTGCGTGGGAAATTGATGAAGGGGATTATTTCTTTTTGACATGTTAAATCTTCAAAACTTCTGGAAGATATCTTTACAAAAGCCTGGGAGGTCCACAACATGAATATATACTCAGCAAGCTAGGAACTTGTGAATATAGAGTACCTAGCTCGAGGGGAGTGTTGTAAATAGTTGAATTTATAAATATGTATTTAGTGTTTCTAGATATCAGTTATGTAGAATATTAGGTGAGTACAATGTTTAGTTGTACGGAATATAGGATGCCTCTCTCTCTCTCTCTCTCTCTCTCTATATATATATATATATATATATATATATATATATATATATATATATATTTCTATATAAGAACAACATATATCTAGCCCAAATGATTAGTGTATTGATATTAGATCGAATAACTCTCTCCAAGGTATCTATGGATGAGATACCTATAAGAATAGAAGGTCATTGTGCACGAATATGAAAGCTTTCGCTAAAAGGGGTGGTGTGTATACACAGTGACAGCTGAATAGTAAATTAGGGAAAACATAGAATCTATGTACCTTTAGAGTTTAACTCCTATGTATAAAGTTTACCTTAGGGTTAAGGTTTGGACTTATGGGCCTTTGTGCCTCCAAGTCCAAGTGTTATGTCGTTATATCTGTGTCACGTAGATTGTCTCTTGTTTGAAATGGGCTTTGTACGAGTCCGTAACAATATATATATATATATATATATATATATATATATATATATATATATATATATATATATATATATATATATATATATATATATATAAACTAGGGAAATTCTCTTTAAAGTCCCAAGGAATCAAAAAAAAATGTCAAAAAAGTCCCACAAAAAATTAAAGTCCCACAGAAAATTATGATGTCAAAAAATCTCATTGACAACTCCTATAATAGGTGATTAATAACTCCATCTGTGGGTTTTATCAACTCTTTAGGATTTTTTTGTCATCAGAATTTTCTATAAAACTTTTTTGATATTTTCATGGTCCCTTTGGACTTTAAAGGGATTTCCTTAAAGACTAATTGTATTCCAGTTGTTCATTATTATTTTTAAGAGAATTATCATTCATTATTTTCAGCCCTGTCCAATTATCAAATTTTGTAGGGTTAAGGTGCGATTTGAACAATAAACTATTGGTTCAGGAGCGTCCAACACAATTAACTATTAAGTGGACCAAAAATACCAACAAATTTTTAAAAAGGAGCGCCCAGCACAACTCCGTTAACACCATTAACAAAAAGTTAACCTCTGTTATCTAACCGTTATCTAAGGTGCAGATTGGCCAACCAACTCTGCGTCCTGCACAAAATTCTAAATTTTACTAAATTAAATATTTTTTTCTCAATTGTCATTATTCAAAAATACTTGTATAGATATCTATAGACAAAAATTACTCATTATTTAATTTTTTTCAAAATTATAATTTGCTAAAATAAACAAAATTTTTAATTAAAAATATAATTATATGATTTAAATAAAACTCAAGGTGTTTTATAATTTATTATATATGTTAAACAAAAAATTATATGATTTACTTTTTATAATAAAACTCACATAAATTATTATTTTATACCTTGCTGTTTATTAGAGTGTGTGTGTATGTGTGTCCATAATTAATTGCGTATAATTAACTTGTGGAATTCAATAATAAAATTTTTTGTGCAATTATAAATATTTTTATTTCCAAGATAGAGTAAAAATACATACATAAATTTATATGTCAGGTGAAAATTATTCTTTTCTTTCCATTTTGCCGTTAACTTAATATCATTATATTCAAGATAGATAGTGTATCGTTGGGAATAAGTTATACGGCAATTGACACAATCAAGCTTTAAGAACCTACTAACCTAAATTTCTTGCTATAATTTAAAGAGGGAAACAAATTATACTTATAAATTTAGATTAATAAGACTTATATTGAGAAATAAAATGAAAATGAAAATCATATTTTATAAATAGGGGCAAAAAAAGTATCTTTTAAATTTTTGACCAGTAAAAATGTATCTATTAATCTGAACAAGACAAATTAATTGATGAAATTTTCTTAGACAAATACAAATATCATCATTCAATTCAGCGGATTGACTATATTGGAGTTTTCCAGAGCTTCTTTTTATTATGTTTATCTAAAAATTCTTAATAGTCACACCTATTTGCATGAGAAGCATAAAAATGTTAAGCTCTATGTTATCTCCCCCGTTCCAATATATAAGATCATTATTTTTTTTTATGAGGTTCCATCTAACATTATTTGATTAATAAGTGCACTTTTACATATTTTACTTTAATTCTCTGATATCATTTATCATACATTCTTTTTCTCATAAAAATTATTATTTTGTTTTAGAAGAAATTTATGTGATTTTTATTATAAAAATAAATCATATAATTTTTTGTTTAACATATATAATAAATTACAAAACACCTTGATTTTTATTTAAATCATATAATTATATTTTTAATTAAAAATTTTGTTTATTTTAGCAAATTATAATTTTGAAAAAATTAAGAGTAAATACCCTTTTTGGTCCCTGGAAAAAACACGGATGCCCTTTTTGGTCCCTGAAAAAAAATAAGTCACTTTTAGTCCCTAAAATGGAAAAATAAGGTCCCTTTTAGTCATTTTGATCAATTTTTTTACATATTTTAATCCTCGAAATTCCCAAAAAGGTCCTTTTTAGTCCCTAAAAAGGACCAAAATGACATTTTTTTTACTCAGGGACGAAAAAGGGTCAAATGTGTTTTTCCAGGGACCAAAAAGGGTATTTACTCAAAAATTAAATAATGAGTAATTTTTGTCCATAGATATCTATACAAGTAGTTTTGAATAATGACAATTGAAAAAAAAAAATTATTTAATTTAGTAAAATTTAGAATTTTGTGTTGGACGCTTATGGAGTAAGAGTTCGTTGGTCAATCTGCACCTTAGATAACGGTTAGATAACGGAGGTTAACTTTTTATTAACGGTGTTAACGGCGTTGTGCTGGGCGCTCCTTTTTAAAAGTTTGTTGGTATTTTTGGTCCACTTAATATTTAATTGTGTTGACGCTCCTGAACCAATAGTTTATTGGTCAAATCGCACCTTAACCCAATTTTGCAATGCTTGAAACATTCGCACGAAGCACTTCTCTGACAAACACTCTCATTTTAATTTGCTCTTTTCGTTGTTTAAATAACTGTTTATAATTAACAACATATTGATAGTCAAGTTGCAATTTTTAATGACATTTTTATTTCACATTTTCCTCCTTGATGAGATCACAACAGTCATAGGTATGGTTCTGTGCAATAACTTCCAGCTAACGAAAGAAATATCTCTGCTTATTCTTCCATCCAACGTCCAAGGGGGCTGTTTCATTGTTAATGGCCATGCTACTTCGTTTTTAATCATTATAGGGTTGGGTTAGTAAAATCTTGCTCTGTTTTTAGGCATGGAAACAGAGGAAAAGGTCTGTATTTGAGTGGGAATGGTTGAAAGTGATCAAGGAATCAAGGTGAAAAAACGCTGAAATTTGATAGTTGTTAATACCTACAATTTTAGTTGTTAATATGTTCAGTTTTAGTTGTTAGTATGGTTGTTGAACTTGTTAATACGAGATGAAAGTGAAAACGCTGAAGAGTAAGTTGCTCTGTTTTTTGGGCATGGAAACAGAGGGAGGTTTGTTTGTTAGTGGGAATATTGAATGTGAAATGTTGATTTGAAATAGTTGTTAAAGGGGGCTGATATTGTAACATCCTCCTTTTCCAAAAGCAGTATAAATTTTTTTTTTCAAAATATCATTGCAAAATCATCAGAGTAGAGCACCGGAGCGATTGAGTAACTGATACTTGTATTTCAAATGCCCTAAGTCTGGCTAATTACAACAACGGTACAGTAACCGAGTGTTTTAAAAGTACATAACGACAAAAGAAAGGCTTCCGCCGGAACAACGAAAGGAAGTCCTCAGCTGGATCTTCTATGCGGGCTGCTTGCCTCTCTCCTTGGAAGGAAGTCCTCAGCTGGATCTTCTATGCGGGCTGCTTGCCTCTCTCCTCGGCACTCGGTCCTCCTGACCCTGACGCTATATTAAGAGCTGAGGTCCATTGCAATCGGACCTCAGGTAACGGTTAACCTCATATTTACATATAGCAAGATATGGACTACGAGACAATCACAACACTAACAACACAAATTCATTCAACGGATATAGCACGAGATAAACATATCTTAACGGCACATAGGCCCTACCCACGCAACGTATCCCGAGAAAAGACATAGGCCTTTGGCGGCACGAAGGCCCCCCGACAAAGACACCTAGGCCTCCGACAAAGACATAGGCCCCCTTGAAACGTATCCCAATATCCAGCAGGTATAATCATAACAACGGTACATAATCATACCACAGAGCATACAATACACATAGCACATATATGCATACCATAAACATCAGAGTTAGTGTTACAGTACGCGAACGTACCTTCGTTGACGTTTTACGGTATTTCGACACGACGGTTGGTCAAAACGTAATCAGGGATATCCTATCAACATAACAACGTACTTGTTAAGGATCTATCATTACGACGGACATTTTTAGTCAAAATGACCATTTTACCCCTGACCCCCTAATCGGCGGAATTTCGCCAGCACTTCGTTACTTTGACCTTAATCTTCCAAAATTTCAACATAACTCCTACTCCAACATAGTTTCCGAAATATAAATCATATTAATTAATGATTTACATCATAACAGGAATTTTAGGTAAAAAGTACCATTTTGCCCCTAATGCCCCTAATCGGCGGAATTTCGCCAGAGCTTCGCTATTTTAACTCTAATCTTCCAAAACTTTGCCAGAACTTCAACCCCACCAAGATTTTCGAAATAATGACTAAAATACCCCTATCATATGATATCTAATCTTACTTGAAAGATTAAAGACTAATATAGCATTTCTACTCTAACTACCGAAAGAACTACGGAAGCTTAAGACTAAGTACCGAAAAACTTACCCAGAGCTTCGCTACTTTTTCCTCTAGAGCTCCTCTCTCTAACCTCTCTCTAATTTCGGCCAAGGCTCTCAAAATTGGTGTGAAGGATGAAATGAAACTTGAAGCCTATTTATAGAAGATTTCAAAACACTATTCATGCTTTACCAGACTGGATATCGGCCGTCGGATCGCACTTTCGCGAGGTGTCACGATCCTCACCGGGCCACTTGTCCAAACCGTCCTCTCCCTCCTTAGGTGTCAAAATATGATGTCATGGATGACATCAGTTGCTTGTTCCAGAAGCCTAAGCCGGTAGAATTTTCCCCGATCGACGTGCAAAACGCGTAATCGCGTAAAATTTCAGAAATCCGGAATTACAACTTTGAAGACATTTTCTCACTTACTAAAAATGTCTGGTCTAAAAAACTTTTTGATTCCATACAGGGTTCCAACGGTCCTGCGGAAGTTTTACGGAAAAACGTGCCGGTTACGGAATCAATTTCCTAATCGTCAACCTCTGGACAAAAATTCACCGATTCCAAATATGTCCAGAAAATTCTCAACTCATTCCCAGATGTTGAGTTATGATTTATTTTCTTCAAATCCTAATTTTATGCCTATCTGCCTTTTTCTCAGATTTTCCCTATTTCGTCTTATTATCAACTTCTTCTACCGATCTCAAAAACGACTCCAGGTACAACTCAATTCAGGATAAAAACCCACTCATCAATATTATACCCTGACTTTAGAAATTCTGTTCCTGGTTCTCTAGATAGGATCCAATTCCTATCAGTGTTTATTTACTTTTTACCTTTTTACTTTAATTAATTTTTAATTAAGAGTTTAATTCTAACACTCTTCCATCATTTCCATTTTTTTTTTCATTTTTCCATTGAAGATGTCGGCCCTCACACATATATTATATATATATATATTTATTTATTTATTTTATTTTTTAATTAATTAATTAATTATTATTTTTACATAATTTTTCACAAAATTTTCTTATTGGTTCATACTTATATTTAGGCTTAAAATTACCTAATCTCATTTATTTTTTTCAATATTTTCTAATTAATTAGCAAATATATTTATGCTAATTTTCTAGCCATAATTCACTAATTATAGAGTTCTACATAATTTATCACAATTATTTCATTGTTCAAGCTTAAATAATTAACCAATAATTATTTAATCAATCACTTTTTATTTGTTGATAATTTTCTTATCTAGAATTAATTACTTCCTCTCAAAATCTGAACTAACATAGCTATTTTATCTCCCATGTAAAATAACAATAATTATGGAGTTAGTTATGATCTCCAAATACTTTATAGTTGTTATTTTACAATTCTTCCAAGCTTATAATTTATTAAATTATCAAAATTAGAGACAATATATTCTCTCAATTTTAATAATTATTTTACTACCTTTCAGGATTTTTCACAATTTTCCTAAGATATTTATGTCCTACAAGGGCATTTTCGTCATTTTGGCACTCTAATTTTCAAGAGATTTTTCCCCTACAAATTTGATATCACATATTCACCTATTTAATAGGTATTATTTCTTAATTTATGATATTTTCCCTAAGTCAAATTTTAGGGTATTTCAGATATAGTTGTTAAAGGGGGCTGATATAGTTGTTAATGGGGGCTGATGTAGTTGGTACCCTCAATTATTTTTTGTGCTAGATACTCCTCGGGTAATAGTTTGTTGGCAAATCTTCTCCTTAACCCTTTAATCTAAGTAGGAGGAGTTTGTCCCAATTTATGTGGGAGAAGTAAAAGAGATAAAATCTAATTTTAAATGATGCTTGTTATGTTTGATCAATTTTAGAAAATATATCTCATTAGCCAACAAGCGATTAGTTTTCTTTATTCCTACGTACTCGACAACTGTTGTCACTATATATTCTTTTATTTTCCTTACTAAACCCTTATTACGACGAGAATGAATGTTAGGCTTTTAAAACATGGTGTGGGATTGTAAATAACCATGAAGGGTTATATATGAATTTGAAAGCATAGGCTTTAAAGGTTATTTAAAGGTCTACATTTTTAGTAGGCCTTTAAATAGGCTTTAGGCCTTTTGAAGGCTCAAGATGAAACCTAAAAAAAAGCCTACATACAAGCTCAGACCCAAGTTTAGGCTTTAAATCTCTGTTGTAGGCTTAGGTCTATTTAGGTAAAACCTAGCCAAGCCTACTTTCACCCTTAATTATTGCATTAACTTATGTTTTTTCAGTACTTTGCACATGAAAAGTTATTCTAATAACAGCCATCCATACCTATTTTATTTTATCAATATGACTTTTTTTCAAAAAATATCTTTTATTCAAAATATTTAAAAAAAAACATATTCTTCAAAAATTAATCCAATAGAAAGGGTACTAGAGAGATACTGCTTTGAGCAGTGGAAAACGGAGTTGGCTTACATCCTTTGCGTTATTGGTCCGCTGCCATCCACTGCTTGAAGCAGCGTTGTTTTTGATGCAAAAAGATGACCTGGTCCTTCTTAAAAAAAATATTCAAGATACTTCCGCAGGTATGTGTGTGTGTGTCGCAGGTATGCTGCCACCATTAAGGGTCAGGTGGCCGGCAGCATTCCTGCTGATGTGCGTGGCAGAGGGCATTATTAATTTATTATTAAAAAATTATTACTGAATCCACCGCCTCAACCGCCTTGTGTGTATGTGCGCGCGCGCGTGCAGTGTTTATTTGTGTAATAGTGTTTATGTGTGTGTGATTAGAAAGTGAGACCGAGAGAGCTCTGAAAAAAAAAAAGTGTGAGAGGGTGACAAGAAGGGAGAGAAAAGAGAAGAAAGGGAGCTTTTAAGGTAAATAATTTATTTTATAAGATCATTTAAATAATTAAATTAATTTATTTTTAATAAACCTTCTTCATGAAAGTTGTTCTATGTATTTTTCTCTTTCTAATGAGGGTAATATGTTAGACCTGGCTATCACCCAAAAGGGGGTGAATTGGGTGTCTAATAAAACTTTAGATAACTTTGAAAATCTTTTCGCAACTTACTAAAAACAATTTGTAAGACAGTAATGATTTATAAAACAATAAACAGTCTTTGAAACATTTATACTGGGAATATAAGAGAAAAGGGAAGAGAATATACAAACTGAGATTTATACTGGTTCGGCCCAATCTTTGACTTACGTCCAGTCCCCAAGCTCTACTTGAGATTTTCAATCCACTATCCTCTTGTTTAATCTGGGTACAAGAGAAGCCTTTACAAACCCACAAGTACTCACCCAGGCACTTGTGAAGCCAAATCTCTTACCGAGATACTCCCCCTTACACACTATAAGGTTACAATTTGTTTCCCACTCAAGATCACCCAATCTTGAGGAACTCTCAGATAAAATGATACATTATAAAATCAAGGTGTTAAATTGAAATCTCATATAAAATGAGACTAAAATTATACCTTTTCCAATATAATTTTACTTCTTTTTTATTTATTTTAAAGCAGACATTTTTAAATTTTATAAATTTTACGGAAACTGATAAGTAAATCAAACTATATATAAATATAAATATGCATATCATAGGTTGATGTAATGATATTTAATTATGATGAATGATTAGTAGTATATGCTATATTCCGTGTAAAAAATAAGTAGTATAGATATGCTATTTAAGAAGTTCATAAAGTTGCAATCCTTACTCATTAAGAAGATCATATATAAAAATAAAATAAAAAAGGAATATAGATAATAACGCTTTTTTTATGGATTGATCTTAGCTGGAGAGAGGGATCCAAAAACAAAATTTATTTAAGAATATTTTTTGTATATATGATTATTAATAGACAATAGTACGCGTAAAACATATGGATTCATATCAAATGCCATTAATAGAATACTTGAATGAAAAAGGCATATATTATTGAAAACTGATGGATCTAAATGGATCAGAACAGTCAAAGTAATTAATAAATGGCTGCGCTCTTTTAGCTACGAATTTTAAGGTTAAATATTCACGGTCCAGTTCGAGAGACCCGAAAAGAGGTGGATTCATGAGTGTAATAAACCAATAATGAGGTTTGAACGAGAATTCAGGAACATACGAAGTTTGATATGACAATTTATTTAATTTAATTAGATTAATTAAATTAACTAATATGAATTATGATGTGTATTTTCTAAAATACCCTAATCATTTTTCTTAATTCCCTCCTTCTCTCTTCTCCTTAATGATTATAATTGAGGAATCATCCATAGAGAAAAATTAGGAAAACATCAACAATTATGAAAACTATGTCTTGATATAAGACATATTAGGAGAGTTGATCTTGGTCCTAAATATGAGACATAGTTATCATATTTGTCGATGTTTTCCTAATTTATCTCTATTAATGTTCTCTCAACTATAATCAAGGAGGAAAGGGAAGTAAGGAAGACCACTAAGGTGTTTTAGAAAATACATATCATATTAACTAACTTAACCAACTTTCTTAATATAATAATCAAATTAGGGAAACATGTCTATTAGCCTTCTAGTACTTAATATAATATATGGGTTTATCGTTTGTCATGTCACTGACATAAGATTATGTCAAGTGAGCCCAAAACTACGTCGTTTTGGGAGTTAAGGGAGTTAAAGAAGGGTGTTTTTGTATTTTTGTTTTAGTATTTATTATATGAATTTTACCAAAAGATCATTCATTAATTCCCTTGACCTCAAAACTACGTTTTTGAGAGTTCATTAATTCCTCTAACCTCAAAACGACGTAGTTTTGGAGTGACTTGACATAACCTTTTGTCAAGTGACATGACAAACGATAACCCCATAATATATACTCCTATTGATGCTAAATAAAAGATATATAGCTTTCATATTTGTCAATATTTTCCTAATTTACCCCTATTGATGCTCCCTTAACTATAATTAAGGAGGAGAGGGAATAAGGAAATTAAGAAATATGACTATGTTGTTTTAGAAAATATATGTCATATTAATTAACTTAGCCAACTTTATTAATCTAATCAAATTAGGTAAACATGTTTTATACTACCTCCGTCCCTAATTATAGGAGCAATTTAACCGATTTTGGGAGAATTAAGGAGAGGAGTTAAATTAGTTAATTTTGCTCATTTTCCTAAAATGTCCTTATATAAATTTAAAATGACACAAGTTGCCCTAATTATAAGTGTTTCTAATTTGTCTTATGTTAAATATCCATGACATATTAGTTTATATATGTATATTAGTTGTTTTTATATAGCCATGTGTATACATATAGATCTAATTTTCTTTCCACACGCTTTCTAATTGAAATAATGGTCTTGCTATATAAACATATATGTGTGTATATATATGTGTATACATATAGATCTATCTACACACACATATATGTTTATATATGTGTGTGTGTGTTCACACATATATATCTACACATATATATATTGACACACATAAACACAAATATACATATATATGTAAACACACATATATATATAATGCTCCTAATAATAAGTATAAATAGGGGTATTATAGGAAAAAATTGACAAAAGTTAAAACTTGCTCTTATAATTAGGACCAAAACCAACTCCAAAATTTGCTCCTATAATTATGGACGGAGGGAGTAACAATTAGAGTGAGTATCGCTTTTGGGCTGCGAACTTTAAATTTATTATTATTTTTTATTATGCACCATACATTTTTTTAAAGAAAATACTATGATGTAGTATAAAAGAATTGAATATATGAAAAAGATGGACACGAGATATTATATATTATTCGATCATATATACATACATATATATATATAGAGAGAGAGAGAGAGCAGGGACGAACCTTAGAAGATACATGGCCCCCAAAAAAAATGTTTATATATTTTTTTTAAAAAAAATAATATAAACAACGCGCCAGCCGCCAAACCTGTTAACCTAATGTCCACTACCACTTTGTATTTTCTCTACGCCCGATCTTTCTTCCCCATGTTTCCTTGATACTATTAGTGGAGATGGAAGCTTCGAATTTACTCTATGTACGCCCGATCTTTTTTGTATGCTAGAGATTTCTTCGGCTTTTGTAATTTCTGTTCATACTGTTGAGAGTAGATAATTTTAGTTTTTCCATCGAATTCGCAAGCTGTCTTCACTTCGTCCGCTAATAATTGTGAACTGAATCATGTGCAGCGGTCCAAATAAATCAAAATCTTCTTCAACTTCATCTTCATCTTCATCTTCATCTTCATCTTCATCTTCATCTATCACATGTAGAAGGTGCAACTAATATTAAAGAATTCCATTTGTTGCTTCCAGGGTACCGAAGTAATTAAGTAAAGACTCAAGGGTATGATATTTTATGCTTCTACTGTAGAAACATAATGTGTTTGATTTTTTATCCATTTGTCACTTCTGTACAAACTTTGCATAATTGCATTCATGTATTTGATGATGACATCCTCTCCTGTCAATTGTCATTGACAGGATTGAACTTATGCATTTTAATATGAAAGAGGTTAAGAAATGAGTTATTTTTTCTATATTTATATTTAGTATGATAATAGTTAATTATATTGTTTAAATTGTTTATAGGTTATTTGAAAAGTGATAAAATCTAAGAATAGCTCAATGATCAAGAATAAAACAATTGATTCATTTTTCAAGAGGAAAACTAGTGATCACATAGAGGAAGGTAACATAGCTTCTACATCTTTACCAGTTGAAAAGACTTGTCATGATGCTCTAAGGTTTGATTATGAGGAACAACCGTCTAAAATTCCTAAAGTTATTTACAATGAATTTGATATTAGTTCCTTAGAGCGTGATCCGGGTAAACGTACATCCTCAAATATGGCAACATCATGTGAATCAAAAAGATGAAGTTTGAAGGGCTTATTTAAAATGGGTCCATACCAGTATAAACTTCAATGTTATCTTCTTACAAGAAAGAATCATCCAAGAAGATTTCAGTATACTTGGTTTGGTATATTTCCTTCTTGGTTAAAGTATTATTTAATTTTACTACTAATGCTACTTATTGCTTACCATGTTTCCTTTTTACTAAACCAAGTGGACGTTCTGGAGTAGATATTTTTACTGTCAAGGGATTTCAAAACTGGAAAGAAGTCCGTAGTGGAAAAAATTGTGCTTTTCTCAATCATATAGGAGAAGATCATTGCTCACCACATAACAAAGCTATGAAGGCTTGTGAAGACTTGTTGAATCAACATTGGCATATCCAGAATGTCTTTAATGTACAAAGTTCAAATCAAATTTTAAAAAACCAACTACGTCTTAAGGCGTTTATTGATACAGTACGTTGGTTGACATTTCAAGCATGCGCTATTAGAGGTCATGATAAAACTTCAGAATCAAAAAAGAGGGGTAACTTTCTTGAGATGAAAAAGTTGTTAGCATCATACAATTAATGATGAAGTTTCACAAGTTGTGTTTGAAAATGCACCATACAATTCCAAGTATACTTCACCTCGAATTCAAAAGGAAATCTTGCATATCCTTTCAAGCAAAGTTCGTAACCACATTCGTCAAGAAATTGGAGATTCTAAGTTTTGTATAATTGTTGATGAAGCACGTGATGAATCAAAAAGGGAGCAAATGGAACTTGTTTTGAGGTTTGTTGATGAAAGTGGTTGCATACAAGAAAGATTTTGATCTTATACATGTTATAGACACTATGGCATTAACTCTTAAAAAGGAATTGTGTGCTATCTTTTCTAAACATAATCTTGATATCTCTAACATTTGTGGTTAAGCTTATGATGGGGCTAGTAATATGAGAGAGGTAATGGAATTGTTTGCAAGCATTATTTCTCAATGATTGCTCTTTTGCATACTATGTGCATTGTTATGCTCATCAATTATAACTTGTATTGGTTGCTGCTTCTAGAGAAGTTATTCTTGTCCATCCTTTTTTTTCAAATTTAACTTTCATTGTTAATATTATATGTTCATCTTGTAAACGACATGATGAGTTAAAAGCTGTCAAGTTAGATGAAATTGCATATTTACTTGAGATTAGTGAACTTGAAATTGGTAAAGGGACAAATAAAATTGGTACTTTGAAATGGGCTGGAGATACTCATTGGAGTTCTCATTTTTACTTAATTTGTAGTATGATAAATATGTTTGCAGCAACTTTTTCTGTTCTTGAAAAGATTATTGTTGACGGATCAACTTATTCTCAAAGAGGGGATGCTGATGCTACTTATAATATTTTGACTTCATTTGAGTTCATATTGATCTTACACTTGATAAAAGAAATCATGGGAATAACAAATGTTCTTTGCCAATCTTTGAAAGAACAATCCCAAGATATAGTTACTGTTGTGAATTTAGTTGATACTGTTGGGATCCGTACATGCAGCGGAAGGATTTCCTCCATTAAAATTTTTACGAATCCCAAAGAGGATCTATCAACGGCGTTTAAATCAAGGTTCGTTAGAAACCGTACCTATACAAACTTGTATGCGTCCTTTGCAAACACGTGGGCTAACACCTTCTTCCTCGATCAATCTTTAGGAGCCGACTCTACGAATCCACTCCCTTTACCGGTATCTACACCGAACAGCTCTCCAACATGTACGGCAGCGTGCTAGCGCCTTCTTACTTTGTGTCTCACGTTTTTCTCTCTAGGCTTTCTTTTGCGGCTTGTTGATTCATTCTTTTAATAGACTAGATCAATATCCTTTTATAGAGTTTCTAAAACCCTAATAGGGCCGCATTAAAATATTCAAGATTAATCTAAATTAATCTAGAAATTCGAATTTGGAAATTAATTAAATCTATCCAGCATATCTAATCTAATCTATTTAATTGGTCCAAATTAACAGCCTACCTAAAATCTGAGATATGATATCTGCCTATTTAATTAAATCTGAGATGCTATATTTCAATTTAAATTAAATCAGATATATGATATCTCTATTCGAAAATTAAATATGAGATATGATATCTGTCTATTTAATTAAATATGAGATACTATATCTCAATTTAAATTAAATCAGCTATATGATATCTCTATTTATTTTAGTTATTTAATTTATCAAATAAATTAAATACTATATATAATAATATTATTATCTATATAAATAATATTATTATCATTTTTCAATTTTATATATATATATATATATATATATATATATATATATATATATATATATATATATATATATATATATTCATTAAATCTTAGACATATCTGAGATTCAATGAATCTTGACACTATTGCTCGTGTTGGGCTATTCTTGTGTGCAACCCTATAGGTCCACATGAGATTGGCAACGGTCAATACTGTACCAGCCCACAAGTCGCAAGCGGCGTTTAGCAAGACATTGCGACTACCCAATAAATATGGGGATCGATGAGACATGGATAATGTCAACTTCCTGTTCTTGACCATTACTTTCTCAATTCTTGAGTAGTCTAACAATTGAAATGGAAATTCCTTTCCATCGTAGTATGGCTATGCATTTCTCAGACTCACTCATCGAGGGGCCCAGTATTATCTCTCTATAAATGTGAATGACAAATTTCATCTTAACCATTCACATTCCTCTACATGAAAACCATTGATCCTTATCCAAGCCTTTATCATCACCTGGTCAAAGGTGACTTTTGACTAGGTCAAAGATCAGCGACTCATCATGTAGAAATCCATGATGATCTCAGGTCAAAGGGCATTGTGATGCGGTTATACATGAAAAAAACTTATGACTTAATCCATGCAGCTTTCTCATAGTGGGTCGGTCCCGCACCTTGTACTCTTATAAGTGTCTATGACTTTGATTCGTATCTCTATACCTCATCAAAGTCAGACTGACCTTATTTTATCTTCGCTCCCATGTAGATGACCGATCAGGGACATTTAGGATAATCAATAGGATATATTCAATGATACAATTATCACTATAAACATGCAAATGAAAATGATAACTAAATGAAGAATATTTTAAAGGATTAAGGTGCGATTTGACCAATAAACTATTGGCCCAAGAGCGTCCATTATAATTAACTATTAAGTGGACCAAAAATACCAACAAACTTTTAAAAAGGAGCGCCCAGCACAACGCCGTTAGAAAAAAGTTAATGTTCGTTATCTAAGGTGCAGATTGGCCAACAAACTTTTACTCCAGGAGCGCCCAGCACAAAATTCTAAATTTTACTAAATTAAATAATTTTTTCTCAATTGTCATAATTCAAAACTATTTGTATAGATATCTATGGACAAAAATTACTCATTCTTCAATTTTATCAAAATTATAATTTGCCAAAATAAACAAAAGTTTTAATTGAAAATATAATTATATGATTTAAATAAAACTCAAGGTGTTTTATAGTTTATTATATATGTTAACCAAAAAAATTATATGATTTATTTTTATTTTAGAAGAAATTTATGTGAGTTAAAAAATTCATTTAATGTTAATAAAATTTAAAAAATCTAAAAAAATCTATTATATCCTGAATGAAATGAAATGAGTTTAATTTTTATAAAAAGAGCTTAATGGATATCAACGTTGATTATATGAATATGAGACTTGTTGAAAAAAAAAAGAACTTAATAGGCTTGAGAAAGGACAATTTAATAATAGGTTAAGGAGCAATTTGGCCTACGATAGTCCCATATCCATATAAGCAATAGATCATTTAATTAACAAATATGTCATCACGTTGATGGATCTATATTATTAAGTATCAACGTTGATATCCATTATGCTTTTTTTATAAAAATAAAAATTAAACTCATTTCATTTCCTTCAGGATATAATAGATTTTTTAGATTTTTAAATTTTAGTAACATTAAATGAATTTTTTAACTCACATAAATTTCTTTTAAAATAAAAATAAATCATATAATTTTTTTTTGTTTAACATATATAATAAACTATAAAACACCTTGAGTTTTATTTAAATCATATAATTATATTTTTAATTAAAATTTTTGTTTATTTTAGCAAATTATAATTTTGAAAAAATTGAAGAATGAGTAATTTTTGTCCATACATAATGACAAAAATTATAGAATGAGTTATTTTAGCAAATTATAACTTTTGAATAATGACAATTGAGAAAAAAAAATTAATTTAGTAAAATTTAGAATTTTGTGCTGGGCGCTCCTGAGTAAAACTTTTTTGCACTAGGCACTCTTGGAGTAAAAGTTCATTGACCAATCTGCACTTTAGATAACCGGCGTTGTGTTGGGCGCTCCTTTTTAAAAGTTTGTTGTGTTGGGCGTTCCTTTTTAAAAATTTGTTGGTATTTTGGGTCCACTTAATAGTTAATTGTATTGGACACTCCTGAGCCAATAGTTTATTGGCCAAATCGCACCTTAACCCTACTTTAAATGACATTCATGTTTAAAGTACAATAACTTGCCCTTCGGGCATAATTTCCAACAGATACTACAAAAGTTCTCATTCAAAAATAGAGAGAAGATGATTGGTCGAATTTATTGAAAAATGTGACATTATTCTGCGACCAACATGAGATTGTTGTTCCTAACTTTAGTGCTCCATATATAACACGACAAGGACGCTCCCGTCATCAAAAAGATCATATTACAATGGAGCATCATTATAAAGTGGAAATATTTTTAGTTACGATAGATAAACAATTGCAAGAGTTGAGTATGAGGTTTAAGGACAAAATTTTGGAGCTTTTGACATTTAGCCCTCATTTAATTCCTAAGGATGCTTATAAAGCTTTCAACATTGATAATATTTGCACTCTTGTTGCAAAATACTATCCTACTTATTTTAGTGAGCAAGAGAAGATAATTTTGAAGCCTCAACATTTTGTTATTGATGCTTCTAGTCATCCAGATTTGAAGAATCTATCAACTCTACCTGAATTATGTTATGCTTTGATGAAAACAGGGAAATCTAAGGTGTATTACTTGATTGATAGATTGATTCGCCTCTTATTAACACTTCTAGTTTCAACAGCTACCTCAGAACGCTCGTTTTGAGCAATGAAAATAATTAAGACAAGGTTGCGTAACAAAATGAAAGATGATTTTATCGCAGATAATATGGTAATCCATATTGAAAGAGAAATAACTAACACTTTCACTACTGATTCAACTACTGATGATTTCAAGTCATTAAAAGAGCGAAGAGCATTACTTTAAGTGAAGGTAATTTTTAATTGTTTCATTTAGTATGTGTTTTATTAAATTTGAATTATAAATTACATTGTTAACTTTTAATCTTTTGATATATTATATAACATGCAATCTTCTGAAATTTCATGATATCTTCTCATTTTATAATCGATAGGACATCCATACTAGAGACAGGTATGTTATCTTATACATTCGAATTGTTAAAATACTTTTATTATAAATCTAAATATTTTAAAAATGTTATATAATCATAAATTTTTTAATTAGCTAATAAGTATATATTTGGCCCCCCAAATATTTATTCCAAGGTCCGTCCGAGAGAGAGATGAAAAAACAGTGATGAGATTAGTGTAATGATAAGGTAAAAGGTTTGAACTTTCAACGTTAAAATTGAAATAATCCATCATATTTTTCTGTGCTTCTCTCCCTATGAAGGTAAGAATATGAATAATGGATGTTTTATGTAATATAAAAGGGAAGAGGGCATTTCTAATCATTTAATTTCAGATAAAATTTTATTTGGTCTTTTAGTTTTATTTTCAATCATCTAACCATACTGCCATTACTAAAAAAATGCTGAAATTAAAATTTTAAATATTGAAAAAAATACTTGTTTTGTTGAATATAAAATATATTTTTAAATGTTAACATGTTAAGTTTAATTTTAAAAAATTATTATTACTTGATAAAATTAGAACAAATAATCGTGCTTTGAGACTAAAAATATAAGGATTAAAATATTTCAAAGATACTTTATAAAATTAAGGGGTGAAATTGAAACCTTATATAAAATTGGACGATATAATCGTGTTAACTCTTTTTATTTGATCATGCTCAGCGGCTTTATATATAAATTTTCTAGAAATTTCTTTGTTAAATATGATAAATGATGAATGTTGATGGATTTAATTTCAAATATTTTGATTTAAAATATATTTAAATTAAATTATTGTCATTTTTATATTTTAATTATTTAATTATACACTAGTAATACCTGTTAAATAATAAAAGTAAACTCTTACGAATTTACGATTTGAGTTCATGATACGAGTTTACATCATTGTCATGAGTTTGTTTAAACTTACGAGTTAGACAATCTTGCTTATAACATTATATAAAATTTAGGAAGTGACAAGCTGGACGAATCCAATGATAAATGATGGAGAATTATTATTGATGAGGATGATTGGGAGATATTAAAAAATAAATAAATTTCAGTTCAATTCGATGCTCCTGATTTAGCACGTTTGGATTTAGCGGAAATCTAATTTATAAGAATTTATGCCAAAGATTCAGTTATTTATTATGATTTTTTTTCCCATAATCGATGAGAAATATAACTTTCAAATTAAGGCTTTCTTTAAATTACAGCAGGCATAAAGTGAATTTCGAATTATTTAAAGTTTATAAACTGAAGTGAAACTAGTATACCTTAAAAATATATGTCAGATAATTTTGTCCTGTAATAAATGATTTGTCATTTCCTTTCATGACTGAGTTAATATAACATGGCATGTGTGCTAGGAGGAAAAAATTTAGTATAGGTAGACATTGATGTTGAACTCATAAGTTAATTCTTTGAATTTACTATTTTATATTTATAATCTATAAAATTGTGATGAATCACTCTTAAACTCTCGTATTAGCTGTAAACTCAATTGAACTCCTGAGTTCACTTACCATCTTAACTTTTGATCTTACAAAATTATGTTAACTCGCTCTTAAACTTTTATAAAAAATTTTTATCCAATTGTGTTTGTTTTTTTTTATATACATGAATTTCATATAAATTTCTTTGTTGAGTGTAATAAATTATGAATATTGATGTATTTAATTTCAATTATTCATATTTAAAATATATTTAAGTTGAATTATTGTCATTTTTTATATTTTTATTATTTAATTATATATAATTTTAAATCCTTTTGATTAATAAAAGTAATCTCTTATGAGTTTATGATTTAAATTCACATTCTTATCATTAGTTTACTTAAACTCAAAAGTTTAACAACCTTATAGGGAGGTATTCTCTTCATTTCTTTTTTTTATTAATTTTTATATAGGTATATGACCAAGTTAGATTTAAAAATTGTAAGACCCGATTCGGGTAACTCTCCTAATGACGTTCTTTGTATTCAGACAGACTTAAACTCAAAATATCATGTTTAAGTAGTCAAAGTCCCTTCCCTAGTAAGACCAACTCCATACCTGTTGCTATTCTCTTCATTCAAACTATTTATTTTAAAATAAATATTGTGACAAAAGTTTATACTTGGTCCTCCAATTTTATATAAAAATGTAGTTTGATCTCTTAATTTTATAAAGTATATTTTCAGTTATCTAATTCTCATGCCTCACATTGGTAGTCTCAAATTATAATTTTTTTTATCCATCATTGTTAATAAAATTAATGATGTTAGAGGAATAAAAAACACTTTACAAAATTAAGGAATCAAAATAAAATCTTAATTAGTTAGAATCAAAGAATTAAAGATAAACTTTTAACAATCAGATCATTAAAAAAAGTAATATTGACCGTTTGAAAAATAGCATAAACTATTAATATTTTTAATGGCCTGGAGAGATATTAGGGAAAATTCCATTAAAATACCATATGAATTTGTAAAACCCTTAGAAGCCCACTGAATTTGTAAAAGGACTGAGAGGTGATAAGGACTTATGAGGGATATGCAAATTGGGGGGAAAATACCATACTGCCCTTAAGTAATAAAAACATTATATCTCTCCCTCTCTTCTTCGATCGGGCATCTTCGCCTACCCTAGCTCACTCGCGTTCTTCATCTTCACCCACTGTCGTCGCCCCCATCAGTTCTTCATCAAGACGTTGCCGTCACCACCTCTGCCATTGACGTGGACATCATTTTCATCGCCACTGTCAGGTATCTTTCTCATCCCATTAGTTCTGAGCCCTCAACTTGTTCTTCCTCTCTATTTTTTTTAAATTGATCTTCTAAGTTCGAACCCAGTCAAGTGAGGAGGCACATTTGCCTGCCCTAGCCCTCAACTTATTCTTCCTCTCTGGTCTTCATTCGACCATTTGCTTGTGCGCGTTCTTCATCTTGGTTTACTGGGCTGCTAAGACTCCATAGGTTGTGGGAGGATATTTTTTGTATCTTTCTGCTTTTCTTCTTATGGTAATTATTCAGCCTGTGCGCTCTCTCTTTATTCACTCAATCATTTATTTTCCTCTGGTATTGTCGGCTTTAGCATTTTGGGGAAACTAGGAAGGGGTGGAGGGGGTGCCATTGTAAGCAATTCTCTGGCTTTCCTGTTTCAAATTATTCAATGCTAGCGGGTAGATGCTTCTGAGTTGCTTTATTTCGAATTATACAATTTGTGTGGTCCTTAGCTGCAGCTGGTAATCCTTAGCTATTATTTTTCTTCTGGTTTATTTGTTAGGTAGTCATTTTGCTCATCTAGATGTGCATGTAAAGTTTTCTCCTGTGGCCTTTAGAATTTTTATTTCTATTTATTTTGTTCCCTGCACCAGCATTCTCATTATATGCCGAGTTCATGACATCACCATTTGCTTTTCATGCCATGGGCACTGATTTTACCTTCCTGTCCTTTGAAGGTCTAGACTAACGGGATACAAATTGCCAATACCATTGTGATCAAACTGCCAGGTAGAACATGTTGTGAGTGTTTTCCCTACAAAGTGCTTAGCAAAAAAAACTTGTAGTTGATTTAGAACCAATTAATGAATCCCATGCTTATTAGCAATGTAATTTCCTTTTGGTTAACCACACTTTGTGGGTAGAGTATATCCAGCTTTAATGGGACTGATTCAATGGCAAGTATTTTCCATTGAGCCTCTGTTGCATCTCGAAGAGTTTGCATTTCATATTAGGTTGAGTAAATGAGGTGAAAACTAGAAGAGCATCATTCTCTGAAATTATGTAATATTTTTCACTTGCTAGGCAGAGCTAGTGGCGTCTGGTATTGCCATTGTGCCTCTGTTGTCTTTTTCTTTCTGAGACACTGGAGTGTGATATATCACACTCGAGTGTGAGTTATCACACTCCAGTGTCTCTTTTGTGACACACACTCATAATTTACACTTCTCAACTTTCAACCCCTGAATGAAAAAAAAAGGAACTTTTATAAAATTCATAACGCAATTTACAACTTTCTTTTTTACGTTTACACTTTTCAACTCTTTGATGTCCTAAATGAAAAAAAAAAAGGCACTTTTACAAAATTCATAACGCAATTTACAACTTTTTTTTTAAGGTTTACACTTTTCAATTCTTTCATGCCTTGAATGAAAAAAAGGCACTTTCACAAAATTCATAATGCAATTTATAAATCTGATAACGCAATTTAAAACTTTTTTTTTCTACGTTTACACTTTATAATGCAATTTACAAAAGTCATAACGCAATTTTCAACTTTTTTTTTTAGGTTTACACTTTTCAACTCTTTGATCCTGAATGAAAAAAAAAAAAAGGCACTTTTAGAAAATTCATAACGCAGTTTACAAATCTCATAACGCCATTTACAACATTGTTTTTTCTTTTCTTTTCCTTTCTGAGACACTGGAGTGTGATATATCACACTCAAGTGTGATATATCACACTCCAGTGTCTCTTTTGTGACACACACTCATAATTTACACTTTTCAACTTTCAACCCTGACACTTTTAAAAAATTCATAACGCAATTTACAAGAGTCATAACGCAATTTACAACTTTTTTTTAGGTTTACACTTTTCAACTCTTTGATCTTGAATGAAAAAAAAAACAAAAGCACTTTTACAAAATTCATAACGCAATTTACAAATCTCATAATGTAATTTACAAATCTCATAACGCAATTTACAAATCTCATAACGTAATTTACAAATCTCATAACGCAATTTACAACTTTTTTTTAGGATTACACTTTTCAACTCTTTGATGCCTGAATGAAAAAAAAAAAAAGAAAGAAAAAAAAGGCACTTTTACAAATCTCATAACACAATTTACAACTTTTTTTTTAGGTTTACACTTTTCAACTATTTAATGCGTGAATGAAAAACCAAAAAAAAATGCACTTTTACAAAAGTCATAACAGAATTTACAAATTTCATAACGACATTTACGTTGTTTTTTTGTCTTTTTCTTTTTGAGACACTGGAGTGTGATAACTCACACTCGAGTGTGAGTTATCAACTCTAGTGTCTCTTTTGTGACACACACTCATAATTTACACTTTTTAAACTTTCAACCCTGACACTTTTACAAAATTCATAACGCAATTTACAAAAGTCATAACGCAATTTACAAATCTCATAACGCAATTTACAACTTTTTTTTTAGGTTTACACTTTTCAACTCTTTGATCCTGAATGGAAAAAAAAGGCACTTTTACAAAATTTATAACACAATTTACAAATCTTATAACGTAATTTACAAATCTCATAACGCAATTTACAACTTTTTTTTGAGGTATACATTTTTCACTCTTTTATGCCTGAATGAAAAACCAAAAAAAGGCACTTTTACAAAATTCATAACGCAATTTACAAATCTTACAACGTAATTTACAAATCTCATAATGCAATTTACAACTTTTTGTTTTAGGTTTACACTTTTCAACTCTTTGATGCCTGGATGAAAAACAAAAAAAAAAAGACACTTTTACAAAATTCATAACGCAATTTACAACTTTTTTTTTTAGGTTTACACTTTTCAACTCTTTAATGCCTGAATGAAAAAAAAAGGCACTTTTACAAAAAGTCATAACGCAATTTATAAATCTCATAACGCAATATACAAATCTCATAACGTCATTTACAACGTTGTTTTTTTGTCTTTTTCTTTTTGAGACACTGGAGTGTGATATATCACACTCGAGTGTGAGTTATCACACTTCAGTGTCTCTTTTGTGACACACACTCATAATTTACACTTTTCAACTTTCAACCCTGACACTTTTTCAAATTCATAACGCAATTTACAAATCTTATAACGCAATTTACAACTTTTTTTTTCTTTTAGGTTTACACTTTTTAACTCTTTGATCCTAAATGAAAAAAAGGCACTTTTACAAAATTCATAATGCAATTTACAAATCTCATAACGTAATTTACAAATATTGTAAGAATTAGGGTAGAGACTTGCAACTGTTCGCACCTCTTCTTTCTCCTCGATCTCCACAAAGCTGACGGCGCTGGCATCCACGGCAGCGGGTGATGTAATACCCTAAAATTTGAATTAGGGAAAATGTCATAATTATCTTATTTTCTAAGGTAATTTCTAATGAAATTAGAGGGATTAAAAGGCCAAAATTACTAAAATGCCCTTGTGAGGTATTAAAAGGCTAAAAAATGTATTTTAGGGTTTTATAATGCCCTGAAAATACCGTGATAAATACCAAGAGGCAACAAAATAATTATTAAAAATTAGAGAGTATGTTGTCTCTAATTTAGACAATTTTGGGATTTATTTCCCTGGAAAATGGTGAGGAAAAATTAAAAGTATCCGGGATCATTGTTGACCCCGTGATTATTAATATTTTATGTAGAACATAAAATATCAATATAAGTCCAATTGTTGTGAGGAAATAATTATTTCTAAATAAGAAAATTATCAACAATTAGTGGGGGATTAATTAATTAATTATTGGCTAATTACTTAAGCTTAAACAAAGGAAAATCCAAAGATAATTATGGAAAACCCTATAATTAGTGGGTTATGGCTAAAATTAGCATAAAATATATTTACTAATTATTGGAAAGATATTAAGAAAAATATATGAGATTAAGTAATTTTAAGCCTAAAAACAAGTATGGACCAATAGGAAACTTTGTGGAAAAATTATGAAAAAAATAATTATTAAATAATTAAAATATATATATTATTAATTAAATAATTAAATTAAAAACAAAAAATAAATTAAAAAGGACCAGAATATGGACCGAAATTTTGGAGCAAAATAGGATAAGAATGAAGATGATATTTGTTTTGCAAGTTGTAATAAAATAATAATATAAAGGAATATTCTATGGAATATTCTGTGAAAAAACAAATAGGCTAAATGACCACGGATAGAGATTAAATCCTATCTAGAAAACCAAGAACTAGTTCTCTAAAGTCAGATAATATTATGGACAAGTATAATTTTACCTCGGAGTAGACTGTCTCCGAAGTCATTTCTGTGACCAGCGGAGTAATTAGGGGATCCAGCAAAGAGGAAAAGGCCAGATATTGGAAAAAGTGAGTCTATAGAAAATAAATTCTAACTCAAAATCCTTGAACTAGTTGGAAAATATATGGACATATTCGGAATCAGTGAATTTTTGTCCAGAAGTTGGTGATTCCAGAAATTACTTTCGTAACCGACGCGTTTTTCCGTAAAACTCCAGCAGGACCGGAGAAGACCTGAAAGGGATCAAAAATTTAGTTAACCCAGACATTTCTAATGAGTAAGAAAAGAACTTCAAATTTATGATTCTGGATTTCTAAGATTTTACAAGATTACGCGATTCGAACACCGATCGAGGACTTTATCGGTAGAAACCTTCCAGAAGCTATGCAAGGTGGCACCACTTGAGCACATTTTTTGAATTTTGGGGCATAGGGCAGGTGGGCCAAGAGAGGAAGGAGAGAGGGAAAACTTGTTTGCAAAGTTTCCAAAATGAAGGGCTAGGATTTGATCTCATAAAGTTGATCCAAGGGTTGAAATTCATGGAAAAACTCTATAAATAGGCCCTTGGTTCTCTTCATTTTTCACACCATTTTCCTTAGCAAATTCGAAACATAGAGAGAGGTTTTAGAGAGAGGAGCTCTGGAGGAAAAAGCAATAAGCTCTGGGTAAGTTTTTCGGTCAGGAGTCTTAAGTTCTAGTTTTCGATTCGGTAGTTATAGTAGAAATGTTGTTTTGGTCTTTAATCTTCCAAGTATGATTAGATATCATATGTTAGGGGTATTTTAGTCATTAATTTCAAATTCATGATGGGGTCGGAGTTATGGCAAAATTTTGGAAGATTAAAGTCAAAGTAACGGTCTTTGCGAAATTCCACCGATTAGGGGGTCAGGGGTAAAATGGTCATTATGACTAAAAATGTTCGTCGTAATGATAGATCCTTAACAAATACGTTGTTATATTGATAGGATATCCCTGATTACGTTCTGATTAAGTTCTGACCAACCGCCATACCGAAATTCCGTCAACGAAGGTACGTTCGAGTACTGTAACACTAACTCTGATGTTTATTGTATGCATATATGTATATTTTCTGTACTCTGACTGTACTATTGTCTGTCATGCCTATTGTCTGTCATGCCTGTACTCTGACTGTACTATTGTCTGTACTCCGACTGTACTATTGTCTGTACTCCGACTGTACTATTGTCTGTACTCCGACTGTACTATTGTCTGTACTCCGACTGTACTATTGTCTGTACTCCGACTGTACTACTGTCTGTCATCCGACTGTATTGTTTTTGCCATACATATCTGATATGTATACCCTATGTCTGACCGTAGTAAATGTTGCCAAAATTCTATGAATGTCTGTCGTACATATATGATGTATATAAACATGAGGTTAACCGTTACCTGGGGTTCGATGCATGGACCTCAGCCCTTAATATAGCTTCAGGGTCGGGTGGACCGAGGATCGAGGAGAAGGACAAGCAAGACGCCTAGGAGTCGCGGTGAAGACTTCTTTCGTATTACTTCAAACACTCTTGTACCATTGTTTAAACAAAAAATGGGTATTTTAATATATATATATATATATATATATATATATATATATATATATATATATATATATATATATATATATATATATATCAGTTACTCAATCGCTCCGGTGCTCTACTCTGATGTTTACAAATGATGTTTTAAAGAAAAAAAAAATTATACTGCTTGTGAAAACGGGATGTTACAGGTGCGGCGTCCACGGCGGAGTGTCAGGACCACGATCAGAGGCTACGACACGCAGGGGCGAATGAAAACTTAACGGGAATAAGTTTGCATCACATACTTAAGGGCAAGGGCATTGTGGTCATTTTACATGAATTTGCATAACCCTAAAAAGTCTGTCACCTCTTAGTCTTTTTACAAATTCGGTGGGCTTCTGGGGGTTTTACAAATTCGTATTTATTTGTCATTTTCCCGAGATATTACTCATTTGTTAACACTTTTAGGGCAATAATGATCCAATAAAAAACTTTTGGACACTCACACCTCCTATGCAAAAACTTTCCAGATAAAATTTAATCTTAACCCTTAATACAAATTACGTTGTACCTAAAACTAGAAGAATATTAGGTTTATCATAATTTTTCTTATGATGCTTAGTGTTGTCTTCTTGTATACTATGAGATTAAATTTTAAACATGTTAATATAGGGGGGGGGGGAATTCAGCATATATAATATAGCCTTTATTAAATAGAAAATTCTAAAACTAATTTCACTATTCGTCGTTTTTACAAGAAGAAAAAGTTGATTTGCAAGAACTTATCTGGAAATGAACTCTCGACGCAATATACAATCATAAATATTACTGAATTGGTTAATTATAAGAGTAAATACCCTTTTTGGTCCCTGGAAAAAACACGGATGCTCTTTTTGGTCCCTGAAAAAAAATAAGTCACTTTTAGTCCCTAAAATAGAAAAATAAGGTCCCTTTTAGTCCTTTTGATCAAGAAATTCCAAAAAGGTCATTTTTAGTCCCTAAAAAGGACCAAAATGACATTTCTTTTACTCAGGGACGAAAAAGGGTCAAATGTGTTTTTCCAGGGACCAAAAAGGGTATTTACTCTAATCATAATAATACTAACCATGAAACCGATAAGAATATCATTATTTTGAATATAAATTTAAATATTTAGGTGTACATAATATATTTTCATTAATGGATTGCTATCACAATCACTATTAAACCTATATTTTAGGGACGCAGCTAGGGTCCTCTGCCCTTAGCATCCATTGCGGTCCACTTCTATAAAACCGCTCCGTTTTGCACAAAACAGTGAAACTGATGATTTTTTAAAAAAAAAAATATTTCATGGTACTCAGGTTCTAAAAAGATACTTTAGGATATTGACCGATACTTCATGATCTTGAAAAATTATTTTAGGATCTTGAATAAATATCCTAAAATATATTTTTAATACCATTCAGTACCCTAAAATATTTTCAAGGTACTAATATAATTTTTCAAGATCTTGAAATATTTTTTTAGAACCAATCAGTATCCTGAAGTATCCTTTTAATACCAATCAGTATTCTAAAATATTTTTTCAAAATCCTTTTAGTACCAATTAGTACCAAAAATATTTTTTCAGGATCATGATTTATTTTTTTTTTCAGTACCAGTCAATATCCTCAAGTATATTTTTTAGTATTATTCAGTATCCTGAAATATTTTTTCAAGATCTTAAAATAATTTTTCAGGATCATAAAATATTATTTTAGTACCAGTCAGTATCCTAAAGTATCTTTTTAAAACCTATGAATATCATGAAATATTTAAAAAAAAAAAAAGCATCACTTGCACTGTTTGGCGCCAAAACGGCGTTGTTTCATAGAGTTGGACTGCAGTGGACATTAAGGACAGTCGCGTCTGTATTTTAGGAACGCACACAAAGCATATAAAAGTTGACTGCCATTTTTTGTGCGTGCGAAATTGATGAAGGGGATTATTTCTTTTTGACATGTTAAATCTTCAAAAATTCTGGAAGATATCTTTACAAAAGCCTGGGAGGTCCACAACATGAATATATACACAGCAAGCTAGGAACTTGTGAATATAGAGAGAGTACCTAGCTCGAGGGCAGTGTTGTAAATAATTGAATTTATAAATATGTATTAATTAGTGTTTCTAGATATCAGTTAGGTAGAATATTGGGTGACGACAATGCTTAGTTGTACGGAGTATAGGATGCCTATACACACACATATATATATTCTGTATAAGAACAACAGATATCTAGCCTAAAGGATTAGTGTATTGATATTAGATCGAATAACTCTCTCCTAGGTATCTATGAATGAGATACCTATAAGAATAGAAGGTCATTGTGCACAAATATGAAGGCTTTCGCCAAAAGGGATGGTGTGTATACATAATACATAGTGACAGCTGAATAGTAAACTAGGGAAAACATAGAATCTATGTACATTTACGGTTTAACTCCTATGTATAAAGTTTACCTTAGGGTTAGGGTTTGGACATATGGGTCTTTGTGCCTCCAGGCCCAAGTGCTATGCTATCATATCTGTGTCATGTAGATTGTCCCTTGAATAGGCTTTGCACGGGTCCATAACAATATATATATATATATATATATATATAGAGAGAGAGAGAGAGAGAGACATAAACTAGGGGAAATCTCTTTAAGGTCCCAAGGGACCAAAAAAATATCAAAAAAGTCTCAGAGAAAATTATGATGTCAAAAAGTCTCATTGACAACTCTTTTAGTAGGTGATTAACAATTTCATCTAAGGGTTTTATTAACTCTTTGGGATTTTTTTGACATCAGAATTTTCTGTAAAACTTTTTTGATATTTTCATGGTCCCTTTGTACTTTAAAGGGATTTCCTTAAAGACTAATTGTATTCCAATTGTTCATTATTATTTTTAATGAGAATTATCATTCATTATTTTCGGCCCTATCCAATTATCAAATTTTGTAATGCTTAGCTTGAACAATTTGCACGAAGCACTTCTCTGGCAAACGCACTCATTTTAATTTGCTCTTTTCGTTGTTTAAATAACTGTTTATAATTAACAACATATTGGTAGTCGAGTTGCAATTTTTAATGACATTTTTATTTCACATTTTCCTTATGGATCTGTAATACCCTAAAAATTTCACATATGATAAGTATCATAATTGAGTAAAAATACCTATTGGGAATAGGTGAATATGTAGTATCATATCTTGAGTTATAATTACCTTATTTTTAGGGCAATTTCTATTGAAATTGGAGTGAATAAAAAGCTAAAAACCCCTAAGTGAACTTTTGGGTCATAAAATACCCTCGAAATATTATGATAAATCCTGAGAGGCAAGTGAATATTTATTAAAAATTAGAGAGTATGTTGTCTCTAATTTAGATAATTTTTGGGATTATTTTCCCTGGAAAATGATGAGGCGAAATTAAATATTATTTTGGGGATCATAAGTGACCCCATGATTTTTAATATATTCCATGAAGCATAAAATATCAATGTCAGTGTAATAATTGTGAGAAAATGATTAACTCTAATTAAGAAAATTATCAGCAATTAGTAGTTGATTAATTAAATAATTATGGGCTAATTGTTTAAGCATGAATAAAGGGAATGTTTGAAGTTAATTAGGTGCAAACCCTAATTAAAGATTAGTAACCAATGAGAGGCCAAGATTGAATCTTTTTAAGTAAGATCTAAAGGTTACCATATTTCTAACATTTTAATAGGGCTAAATCCATGTTAATACTTAAGGGCCAATGAGAGAATTTATGCTACATAATATAAGGTAATTGAACATAATACAAATTAAATAAAAAATCAAACTTGCACAAGTCAAAGGGGGGGGGAGGCCGTGTAAATAGGTGTGTGTGTGTGAAATGTGTGAGTTGCAATAAAGATAAGATGTGTAAGAGATATTTGTGTAAAAAGCAAATAAGATAAATGAGAACCGATAGAAATTAAATCCTACCTTGAAATCCTTGGATTAAGTGGAGAACAACTGGACATATTATGAATCAGTGTAATTTTGTCCCAAAGTTGACATTAGCCGAAGTCATTTCCGTAACCGGCAGCGTTTATCCGAAATCTTCAGCAGGCTATGAAATACCCTTAATAGGATCATAAATTTTATGAATCCAAACATTTCTCAAGAGAAAGAATAGATCTCCAAGGTGACATCGAGGAATTTTTAAGATTATGTAAGATTACGCGATTAGAACATCAAACAGAGAACTTTATCGGTTAAATCCATAAAGTAGAAGGGGTGACATCATGGGGATGATGTCATATGGAGGAAAGAGAAAAGGATGAATGGTTGAGATCAAAACTTCTTCACTAAGTTAGATCCGACGGTCGAGAATCAAGCAGAAGAAGTTCAAAGGAACTACCAAAATGCCATAGACTTTTTCTATAAATAGCCCTTTCATTTGCACTTCAAACTCACCAATTCCTCAAGGAAATTTCGAAATAGAGAGAAGGTAGAGAGAAGGAGGAGCTCTTGTGAAGTTGTAGCGAAGTTCTGGGTAAGTTCTTCGGTACCTAGTTTAAGTTCTAGTATTTCGATCGGTAGTTCTAAGTGTTGATGTTGTTTTGATCTTTAATCTTCCAAGTATGATTTTAATATCATGTTTTAGGGTTAAATATGATATTTATTTCGAAAATATGTTGGAGAAAGAGTTATGGCAAAATTTTGGAAGATTAAAGTCAAAGTAACGAAGTTCTGGCGAAATTCCGCCGACTAGGAAAGTCAGGGGTAAAAGGGTAATTTGGGGCTAAAATGTCCGTTATGATGATTGATCATTAGTGAATACACTATTATCCTTATAGGATATCTGTGATTGCGTTCTGACCAATGGTCGTACCGTCTACCGTCAACGAAGGTACGTTCGTGTACTGTAACACTAACGCTGATGTTTATTGTATACATATATGTGATATGTGTATTGTATGTGATAGTTGATAGCTCTGTGATATGTTCATATACTGTTGTTATGCTTGCTGGGTATTGGGATACGTTGGCTATGTGTGAAACGATTGCTAGGTGTGAAACGGCTGCTAGGTGTGACACGATAGCTAGGTGTGACACATCTGCCAGGAGGGTTATGTGCTGTTGGGATATGCTTGTTTGTTGTATCTGTAATGCATATGTTGTGTGTGTAAACATGAGGTTAACCGTTACCTGAGGTCCGGTGCGGACCTCAGCTCTTAACATAGCGTCAGGGTCAGGAGGACCGAGGACCTAGGAGAGAGGGAAGCAGCAAGTTTAGAGATCCGGCTGGAGACCATCTTTTGTTGCCACGGCGTGGGGATAACCATGAAGACTCTTTCTTTTATTATGTACCTACTGTCTTGATTAGACAATCAGATTAATGTACCGCCGGTTGGCACTTTCAATATATATATCAGTTACTCTTATGCTCTGATGCTCTACTCTGATGTTTTAAAAAAAAATTATACTGTTTTTAAAAATGGGATGTTACAGGTCAGATCACAACAATCATAGGTATGGCTCTGTGCAATAACTTCCAGCTAACGAAAGAAACTTTAAGAGGAAGTTGAAGCTTCCAAACAAAACAAAAATATGTTGGTGTATGTAGCATTTAGAAGAAACCATCTTTTAATTCTATAAATGCCTGGTGCCCAGACCAAATGAGATTGTCTCTCTGATTTAAATGTGCGTTTGGCTAATAACCATTTAAAAAAAAAAAAAGCACCTTCTCAAGTAAAAACATGGTTTTATTTGCTTAATTTCATCCAAAAACCCAAGAAAAAATGGAAATTAAAAGCGATTACAGAGCTAAAAACAACTATGGTTTGATAAAAGTACTCTCTGGATCAACTTTTCAAAAGAGAGTTTTTATGGTTGTCAGCGTAATAATGAGGCAATCAGAAGCATGGTACCAAAAATACCTCTCGTTCAACTGCAAACACTGTCTTCTTCTTTATGTAATTATGGTTAGAGGGTAGAAATGAGTCCACATTATATATCCATTTTTACATGCTTCTTATATGCTTCTATGTGTAAACACCATTTCCAAGAAAGAGAGAAATCTTGGATAATGAAAAGTTTACAAGTAGAAACATGTAAGAAGCATGTAAAAATGGGCATATAATGTGGACTCGGGTAGAAATAAGTCATGCCCTTAACAAAGGCCTACGATTTAGTAATCACATAAAGTCTAACCTAGTCTATTTAGTAAATAGGATAAGCCCAAGCTCAAGCCTATTGTTAGGTTTCTTTAGATAAACAGGTCATACATCTTTTCATAAGCCTAACTTACAAGCCTACAAGCTTGGCCTATTTAATTTTTAATTTTTTAATTTATACTATTATATGAGTATATATAATACCATCTAAATAATTTTATAAATTATTTATAAATTTACCAACTTAACATTAATCCTAATTTTTTTTTACTTTGACTTTAAATAATCCTAAGTTTCACATCTCATTGTCATTATACTCAATCTTTACTTTCGTATCAATCATTCACCCTTACCTCTCTTCTCTTCAACGGCTCCCCCCTAATTTGCATCGTCCACTAAATCATAATAATTGTTATCAATTTATTTTAGTGCCAAATGAAATGTTTTAATCTAGGGTTAAGGTGCAGATTTACCAACGAAGAACTATTACCCGAGGAGCATTTGGTACAAAAAACAATTGAGGGTACCAAAATTACCAATCAACAATTAAAAAGTGAAAAAAAAAAACACAATAAAGGGAAAATTGGCCAACGAACTATTATCTCGTCACTGTCTTGGTGTTTCCGTCTTCCATTGACTATCACAGTGTCGGTGACGTCGGCGTCTCCAAAGCTTCCATTGTTGTTGGGTGTTCCACTCATCCTCTTGAGCCCATCAAGGTTCGTATGCAGCTTCAAGGCAAGAATCACGCACCGAAACCAAATCCAGCGGTCCACAGATTTTGACCAGCATGTGCCTTGCACCCTTGTTTCATCCCTCCGATGCCATAAGTAGCAGCCGTCGTTGCCACAGCACCTGCTCGCATGGGTCCCATCTCTATTGGTGTTTGCCCTAATGTAATTGTGATAGTTGTTTTTTTAATAGTTATTTGGTATTTTTTTCAATTTTTAATTGTTTATTGGTAATTTTGGTACCTTCAATTACTTTTTGTGCTAGATGCTCCTTGGGTAATAGTTTGTTGGCAAATCTGCTCCTTAACCCTTTAATCTAAGTAGGAGGAGTTTGTCCCAATTTATGTGGGGAAAGTAAAAGAGATAAAATCTAATTTTACATATATCTCATTAGCCAACAAGCGATTAGTTTTCTTTATTCCTACGTACTTGACAACTATTATCACTATATATTATTTTATTTTCCTTACTAAACCCTTATATTATGACGAGAATGAATGTTAGAGTTTTAAAACAGTGTGGGATTGTAAATAACCATGAAGGGTTATATATGAATTTGAAAGCATTGGCTTTAAAGGTTATTTAAAGGTCTACATTTTAAGTAGGCCTTTAAATAGGCTTTAGGCCTTTTGAAGGCCCAAGTTTAAACCTAAAAAAAGCCTACATACAGGTTCAGAGCCAAGTTTAGGCTTTAAATCTCTGTTGTAGGCTTAGGTCTATTTAGGTTAAACCTAGTCGAGCCTACTTTCACCCTTAATTATCGCATTAACTTATGTTTTTCTTAGTACTTTGCACATGAAAAGTTATTCTAATAACAACCATCCATACATATTTTATTTTATCAATGACTTTTTTTCAAAATATATCTTTTATTCAAAATATTTTTTAAAAAACATATTCTTCAAAAATTAATCCAATAGAAAGGGTACTAGAGAGATACTGTTTTGAGCAGTGGAAAACGGAGTTGGCTTACATCCTTTGTGTTATTGGTCCGCTGCCATCCACGGCTTGAAGCGGCGTTGTTTTTGATGCAAAAAGATGATCTGGTCCCTTTTTTAAAAAAATATTCAAGATACTTCCGGATAGTAAAAAGATAATTCAGGATATTAAATGATAAAAAAAAAATTCTTCATGATCTTGAAAAATTAATTTAGAATCTTGAAAAAATATTTCAGGGTACTAACTAGTACTAAAAAGACACTTCAGGATACTGACTGATACTGAAAAAATTATTCATGATCTTAAAAAATTATTTTAGGATCTTGAAAAAATATTTCAGGTACTTACTGCCACTAAAAATATACTTTAGGATTTTTTTCAAGATCTTAAAATATTTTTTCTAAGATCATGAATTATTTTTTCTGTACTAGTCAGTATCCTTTTAGTATTAGCCAGTACCCTGAAATATTTTTTCAAGATCCTAAAATAAATTTTCAGGAACATGAAGAATTTTTTCTGTATCATTTAGTATCCTAAATTATCTTTTTACTACCTGAAAATATGTAATATTCTTAAAAAAATTAATTTAAAAAACGCAATATAAATAAATAAATAAATAAATATATATATATATATATATATATATATATATATATATATATATATATATATATATATATATATATATATATATATATAAACTTTTTATGGCGGCGTAAGGGTCACCACCATTAAGGGTCAGGTGGCAGCATTCCTACCACAGTGCGTGGTAGAGGGCATTATTAATTTATTATTAAAAAAATTATTACCGAATCCACCGCCTCAACCGCCTTGTATGTGTGCGTGCGCACGCGCGCGATGTTTATTTGTGTAATAGTGTTTATGTGTGTGTGATTAGAGAGTGTTTAAGGTAAATAATTTATTTTATAAGATCATTTAGATAATTAAATTATTTTTTAATAAACCTTCTTCATGAAAGTTGTTCTATGTATTTTTCTCTTTCTAATGAGGGTAATATGTTAGACCTGGTTATCACCCAAGAGGGGGTGAATTGAGTGTCTAATAAAACTTTAGATAACTTTGAAAATCTTTTCGCAACTTACTAAAAATAGTTTGTAAGATAGTAATGATTTATAAAATAATAAACAGTCATTAAAACATATATACTGGGAATATAAGAGATAAAGGAAGAGAATATGCAAACTGAGATTTATACTGGTTCGGCCCAATCTTTGACCTACGTCCAGTCCCCAAGCTCCACTTGAGATTTTCAATCCACTATCCTCTTTTTTAATTCGGGTACAAGAGAAGCCTTTACAAACCCACAAGTTCACCTAGACACTTGTGAAGCCAAATCTCTCACCCAGATACTCCCCCTTACACACTATAAGGTTACAATTTGTTTCCTACTCAAGATCACTCAATCTTGAGTAACTCTCAGATAAAATGATTACAATGAATCTTCTCTCTAAGAAGTGAATAAGATAAACATTGAAGTACATTACAAAGAATCTCACTCTCTAAGGTAAATTATATGATCATTGAGATAATCGGAGAGTAAGTGATATAGACGTCAGAGTATTGGCATTTTGACATTGAAGCAGTAATCTCGTCTCTCTCTCTCTCTCTCTCTCTCTCTCTCTATTTTGAATTCTTCTCCTTTTATAGTTAATGAAGAGAATTGAGCAATTCTTCTAGTTTTGAATATGCCCGTTGTGAGCGTACATGACCGTTGGAACCATTCGATCGTTGAAGAATATTATCGTTGGAGCTTCTTTTGGTTTTTGGTCGTTGAGATCGATCCATTTTAATCACCTGAAACTTATACACAAATGATATAAATAATATTAAAAAGTAGTATAAGTCCTTTTGGTATCCATCTGAATGATCTTGATGAGAAACAAGATCGGACACGGTGATTTACAATCAGAGAAATATTGGCTCGAGTTAAACTAGTCTGGCTCGAGTCAATTCATCGTTCAAAGGATAGAGAATATTAACATAACATTGTCTGACTCGAGGCAACAATATCCTTGGCTCAAGTCTGCGCTTAGGCTCGAGTTACAAGAACCATGGCTCGAGCAAGAATCAAATGAACATTCAAAAGCACTGAAGATATTTAACTCGAGGCAAATTAACGTGGCTCAAGTCAACCTCTAGACTCAAGGCAGGTAATCAAGGCTTGAGTCAATCGCGAAGGAAAACAGTTCAAGGATCAAAATACAATACTCTGGCTCGAGGTATTAAGTGGAGGCTCAAGTCAAAAACTCTTCTCAAAATGGCTTGCTCTCTGTCTGACTTTTACCCGAGTTATCAACGCCTTGACCTGAGGTAAGAGATCATCAAAATTGGTTGCTTCCAAATTTTATGAAACACTTGTTGAGTCTAGATTCATATAGAATTGGTTTCACTTAATTTGGTGTTGTATAATGCGAGCTATATCCAAAAAACCGAGCCTATGCTGAAATGGTTCCAGAATTTTGAGTGTCAACTTTATAAGGCCATATCTCCCTGGTTTTAACTCCGTTTTGGTTGGTTCAACTCTTGATGGAACTCATTTTGAGTCTACTTTCATATGCCACCAATTTCAGCTCAATTGGGTTTGTAGTTTGTGAGATACACTCAAAACATCGAAGGTTGGCCTGCTGTGTAACGTTGATTTCAGTTCCAACTTCTACAATTCACAAATATCTCATCTAAACTCCTTTGGACTTGAACCTTTGTCACAATTATTCATTGAGAGTTTAGTTTCATACAAAATTTGTTTCACTTCAATCTGATATCTGGTTTGGGAGATATCATCGAATTACCAGACCTCATCCAACTGCAACCTGAAACAGAGGTGAACAAAGTTGCTAAAAATCACCTTTGGCTCGAGCCAATTAGTGGTTGACTTGAGTTAAGACCCTGGCTCGAGTCAATGATTTTCTGGCTCGAGTAAACTTGTATCAGATGTGCAAAACATTGTAGAAAAATGTTCTAACTCGAGTTTAGACCTCCTGGCTCGAGTTAGTTCATCCTGAAGCTTGATTTTGCTTATCTTAACTCCGATTCAAGCTATTCCAACTTCCATTTGATCGTGGAAACTTCTAGAATCAATCTAAGAACTTGTATAATGATATTCTCATTCCATTCAGTAAGTTCTTTCTTTCTTTCTTCTTCTCTTGATCATTCTCCAAAATTCAACTCTTTCTTTCTTCTCTTCTCTTCTTCTCTTGATCATTTTCCACAATTCAATTCTTTCTTTCTTCTCTTATCTTGATCATTCTTCATCATTCAACTTGGACTCATTATTTTCTGCAAGTTCTACCTTCTTCAATATCTCCTCTTCTTCTTGATTATTTCCAAAATACTTTGATAACTTCTTGCTTCCTTGACATTCTCTGCAAGTTCTTCTTTATGCACTGATTCTGAGATGAAACAGTTTTTTCTGATTCTGTGCCTGGGAAAAGTTATGAGAATCAGAATTAAGTTTGTTAAATCAGTTTATTTTTACTCAGAGAATCAGAATTATGTTTGTTAATACATTTTATTTTTATTTATGTAATTTTTATATTCAAAAAATCATTTATGTGGTGGTGGCAGCAGCGGTGGTGGTGGTGGTGGTGGTGGTAATGGCGGCGGCGGCTGTGGGGGTGGTGGTGGCGGCGGTCGTGGTGGTGGCGGTGCAGTGGGGGTGGCGACGGCGGCGGTGATGGTGGTGGCGGCGGCAGTGATGGCGGTAGTTGTGGTGGCGGCGGTGGTTGTGGTGGTGGTGCCGGTGCCGGTGGGGGCGGCAGCGGTGGAAGTGGTGCGGTCGAGGTGGCGACGACGGTGGTGGTGGCGGGGAAGAGAGAAGGGGAAAAATAGATTCTGGCTTTATGCCCTGGAATAGAAAAGCTGAAATTTTCTGCTTCTTTTTTCTATTCCCCAACACAAAAAGGAAACCGGTTCATCCGAGAACTAGAAAAAAAACGGATTTACCAAACACAATTCCTATCCAATTTTGTTATTGAGAACAGAAATTAAGGAAAAATTCATTCTGGGAGTGTAATACCCGCATATTTATTTATCTGAAATGTTATATTTTGATAAATAAATGGGTTATTTCTGATAAGTGAAATGATAGTCACAAGACTTGTGGAAATATAGTCTATTTTTCTAAGTTGAATTCTGTAGGAAATTAGAGAATTTAAGGGCCTGAATTCCAAAATGACGAAAATGCCCCTAAGGGACATAAATGACTTAGGAAAATTATGAAAAATCCTAAAAGGTGAGGAAATAATTATTAAAATTGAGAGAGTATATTGCCTCTAACTGTGATAATTGAATAAATTACAAACTTGGAGAAATTGAACAAGAATGCTCAAAAAGTAGTAAATGACCAAAATACCCTCATAAATTCTAATATAAATGAAAGAGACAAGGAAACACAAATGTCAATGCAAGAGTTATGAGGTAATAAGGTATTCTAATTAGGAAAATTATCAACAAGTTATAATAAAGTAATTAGGTAATTATTGGCTAATTACTTAAGCTTAAGCAAAGGAAATTTATGAATAATTATGTAAAACCCTAAAATTAGTGGTTTTTGGCTAAAAATTAGTAAGAATATATTTGCTAATTAATTGGAGAATATTGAGAAAAATAAATGAGATTAGGTATTTTTAAGCCTAAATACAAGTTTGGACCAATAGGAAAATTATGTAAGAAATTATATAAAATAATTATTAAATAATTATATTATATTAAATAAAATGTAAAACGAAAATTAATTAAAAAGGACCAGATATGTTTGACCGAATTTTGCAAGAAAATTTGAAGATAAGAGAAAAAAAATTAATATCTAGATTTTTTAACAAGTTGCAATATTATAATAATATAATTAAATTTTGTGAATAGTGATTCAAAAATTAGGAAACGGACCCTATCTAGAGGACCAGGAATAGGAATTCCAAAGTCAAGGTAAAATATTGATCGCTGAGTTTTTACCTTCAAGTGACCTCTTCCTAAGTTAATTCCGACGTCGATTGCGCATTTTCCTAATAAAACAAAATAGGGAAAAATGTAGACAGGCACATTTTTGGATCTGAAGAAAATAAATTCTAACTCAACATCTAGAAATGAGTTTGAAATTATCTGGACATATTTGGAATCAGTGAATTTTTGTCCGTAAATTCGTAAATTGCCCGTAGTCGGCACGCTTTTCGAGGAACTTCAAACTGACAGTTGGAGCCCTATATGGAACCAAAATTTAGGTTAACTTGGACATTTCTAATAAGTGAGAAAATGTCTTCAAAGTTGTAAATCCAGAATTTTGAGATTTCTCCGAAATTACGCGATTCGGGTACTGATCGGGGAACTTTTCGGGCCAGAGGCAAAAAGCAAAAATGGTTTGATGACTCACCTTTGCTTGGAGGAGGGGCTGCACGTTTTTGAAGCTTTCCATGGCTGCAAATCATCCACCAAAACCCTAGAATTGCATGGTTAAAAGTGAGGGGAAAATTACAAAGTTGGAAGGGAAAAATTACACATGTTGGCACATTTTTTCCCTATAAATAGGCAAGCATTCCTCTTCATTTTTCACACCATTTCCTTTGTGGAATTCGAAAGTTAGAGAGAGGTTTTAGAGAGAGGAGCTCTGGAGAAAAGTCAGTAGCGAAGCCCGGTAAGTTTTTCTGTACTTAAGCTTCCGTAGTTCTTTCGGTAGTTTTAGTAGAACTGTTAGTTAGATCTAGGAAGTAGGAGATGAGATTCCTATTCTTGTTTTTAAGCCTCATTGCATTGAAAGATGCCTGACGAGGTAAAAACATAGTAGGGATTGAGTCTCTGAAAGTTGAAAGTTAAAATAGCGAGCTTTAAGCTTTCATAGTTCTTTCAATAGTTAGAGTAGCCTTTATTTTTCAAAGTATGATTAAATATCATATGCTAGGGCTATTTTAGTCTAGAATTTCGAAAATCATAATTGCGTCGAAGTTCTGGCGAAATTTCGGGAAGAAAATTTGTAAGAGTAACGAAGTGGCTCATATACATATATGTGATAGGTACATTCACGGATAGAGATTCTGTTAGGAGTCACCGAGATACATTCACTGGTTAGAGACTCGTTCGTGGTTACCGATTATACATACAGTTCACACGGGTTATAGAAGTAGTAATACCGTTAGAGTTTTCCTAGCGCTGAGGACACGACCATACATCGTGGCACTGGTGAATAGTGCAGGCACTTTATGGGGATTACATACTGCTTTACGCTTATATACTGTCATTATATTGATTATAGCTGTTATGTCATGAATATCTGTCATCCCTATACTGTTATATTTGAGCATAAGGTTAACCGTTACCTGAGATCCAATGCGTTAAATTGGATCTCAGCTGTAGCTTCAGGGTCGGAAGGACTAAAGGATTGGAGATAAGGGCAAGCTACACAAGTAGGCTCATGGTTGGAGGGCAAGTAGCACGAGTGAGCTCTTAGATGGAGATGTCACTTTATCGTTTTCCGTATTTACCTATGAGAACATTAGGATGCTGTATCAACACTATGTTACACTATGGTTATTGTTTGAATGGGAATCAGTTACTCTTACGCTCCAATGCTCTACTCTGATTTTTAAAAAAAAAAAAAATTGGCTCTGGAATTGGGATGTTACAGGGAGCGTTACCATGCACACCCTAAATACATAGTAGTTAGTCAATGTAGGGGATAAAGATATTATACAATCTTTTTTATCTTAATAGTGACATCTATATAAGACATGATCAAAACTAATCATATCCAACATAATATAGTATTGATTATTGAAAATTTTGGGATTTGGATATTGGTAAAGTTTTGAGTTTATATAATAGATGACTGTATATATGAAGAATATGATTAATAAATAACTTTAATCGATTTAGATTTGTTAGGTGGTTGTTGTTGGAATTTAAAGTTATTTTCTATTTAAAATAATTTAGGATTTATGTCATATAGTACATTTTTATTGATTAAATGAGGATTTAAGCATTTAGTTGGATTGCAAGAGTTATTATGAAAGGTTTAATCGATTAGTTTTGTTAAATCTTGAACTATATGAAATTATGTATTGGGATTTGAGATTTTAAATTAGAGTTGATGTGATTTTGATTATGTGGAGGTTTGCAGATTGTTTAATAAATTGGGTTATGCTTATAAAAGTTAGTATTAGGTTAAAAATTGAGGAGTAGATAAATTGTCATTTTTTTAGGAAAATTTACAGTGAGATAATGTTTAATTAATTATTTACTATTGTATTAGTGGTTATTTTTGTTAATTCTATTAACGTAAAATTATATATTTATTTTTAAAGGGGATTGATTACTCTCACGCTTAGTGTTGTGTCAAAAACTTGAGGTAATCACTTTCCAATTTATCTTGTATACTCGTTGAGGTGATTATAAGTGTATGTTCATATATTTAAATGATATGAATATGTTATAGTATGTTACTTATGATAATGTATATATGTGTGAGATATTTGTTTGAGGGTAAACTTTTAGTTAAGTGGGTATAAATTGCTTATATTGTTATGATTAAACTGTTTATACTGTTATTATGATGAGATTATGTATGGTGCTAAATATTGAATGTGAGTATATATAAATTGTTGATGTTGAAACTTGTAACATTGCATTGCATATTGAGGTGTACTGGATTGTAATGAGATATGATGGCAGGAGATTTATTTTATACCACGTGGTATAGCTACTACTGAGCACGCAATGGATGACTTTGATATTTTGAGGGCCCTTGGTATCATCCTTATCCTTTGGCTAGGATTAGGGTCAACCCTTGGGACAATGACACCTTTCTATATTCGAGAGAAAGGGAACCCATGGTCTAATATGAGTTTTGTAGCCTTTGGCCAGGCTACAGCTCATCATTGATGAGGTTGGTGTAATCTCGTCAAAGAGATTAAACCTCTAATATTATAGCCCATGGATTATGTCAGCGGTTATAAGGAGGTTATAAGGATTGGTTGAGGGAGTTACATGCATATTGAATAATTTTGAACTATTAAATGGTTTGGTAAACTACTCAAACTTATTGATATAGGAAGGCGTAATTGGCCTACTTAACTATCTTGTAATCAATCCATGTATACTTGTTAAATTGGATATGTGGTTGCTGAGTCCTCTTAACTCATCCCGTCATTGTTTATTTTTCAGGCAAGAATTATGACGGTGGTACTAAGGGGAAGGCATTTGATACTTGATCTGAGCTATCAATCTTGTATGTCTCTTTTTGTTATATGAGCACATTCTAATGTATATTGCCAAACTTTAGGGCCTTTTTGGTACGTTGCATATTTTGATCATTCCACTGTATACTAGAACTTATATTATGAACAGAGCCTGTTGATATGATGTTTAATGTGTAAATGATTTATTTTGGCCGGCATTAAATATGTTTAGATATAAAATAATTATTTAAATGGTAATTATGGAAGAATGTTACACAATACCTTGATAATTTTTTTTTTTTAAAAAGGGACTAGATCATCTTTTTGCACCAAAAACAATGCCGCTTCAAGCAGCAGACCAATAGCGCATAGGATGTAAGCCAACTCCGTGGAAGAACTATATCATCTAGTATCGTCTGAAGAATTGACGAGAACTTTCAAAAAACGAGCATACACACACATATGGCAATGAAGCTAGAAAGATCATTAGTAGAGGATTAAAAAAAAAAAGAAAAAAAAAAGTGAGAGGTGAGATTGTCACCTTTCCTTTTGCTCCTACAAGAAATAATAGGAGATGAAATTTGTCCATTAAAATTTACAAGTTACTGTAGAAACACACTAGAGTACCATTGAAATCCATTTGCTATGGAATTAAATTCATTATGGTCATCATCACTAGCTACTGTTAAAATATTTCAAGAAATTTTGTCTAATGCTTTGGAGAGATTCGCTTTGATTGCTACTAGCTTTTTGTACAAGATATTTGCAGACAACAAAATATTATAAGATAAATCTACCCTTCATAAAGACATTTTGAGGAGGGGACAATAAACCTAGGGTTAAGGTGCAGATTTGCCAACCAACTATTATTCGAGGAGCGTCTGGCACAAAAAACAATTGAGGGGACCAAAATTACCAATCAACAATTAAAAAGTGAAAAAAAAAACACCAAATAACTATTAAAAAAAAGCAACTATCACAATTAAGTTAAAATATGAAACACTGGCGTAGGACGGTGACAGAGACACTGGAGAAAACAGGGTTAAGTCTTCTTGTTGGATAAGGCAAACACCAATAGAGATGGGACCCATGGGAGCAGGAGCTGTGGCAGCGACGGGTGCTGCTTCGGAGGGATGAAACCAGGGTGCAAGGCGCGTGCCGGTCGAAAGCTATGGACTGCTGGATGAGTTCAAGAGGGTGAGTGGAACACCCAGCAACAAAGGAAGCTTTGGAGACGCTGACGTCACTGACACTGTGACAGTCAATGGAAAACGGAGACACCAAGACAGTGACGGGGTAATAGTTCGTTGGCGAATCTGCACCAAATTGTGTTTTTTTTTTTCACTTTTTAATTGTTGATTTGTAATTTTGGTCCCCTCAATTGTTTTTTGTGCCAGATACTCCTCAGGTAATAATTGGTTGACAAATCTGCACCTTAACACATAAACCTATTAAGAAGTTTGAGACTATTGCTAACGTTTTTTAGATATAATCTTATAAATGACATCGCATAGACTTACAGGTTAAAAATCCTTGAGCATTTTAGGTTTTGAATTAAACCCTTAAGGGTAAGAATGATGTGAGTCTTATTAAAAAATTTGAAGACGTGATCAAAAGACAAAAAGATTGAACCAATAATTTATGACTCTTTATTTTCCAAACAAAGACTAGTGTTAGTTATTGTAAGAAATGCATAAAATTCTTACTCCTTAATTCTTTGCCTAACAATGGCATGGAAAAGTTTAGGGAAAATTAAAATAAAGGACCAAGAGAAAATAGTATTTATTATAAAGGAGTATAAAAATTGTAATTACTTATAAGGACTAAACATCATAATATAAATTTAAAATTACTAAATTGCCTCTAATCAATCCTTATGTATTATCTCTTGTATTCAAAATAAAAAAAAATGATTAAAATTAAAACTAAAACTGCCCATCATGATATGATTATATCTTTTTTTCCCAATATATTATTTAATTAACAATTGTTAAACTCATATTTTTCTTAATTTTTATTTTTCACCAATTTATATCATCAAGTTGTCCAATTTATATTTTCAACATCGATGTCAATTAAGTTCTTTTTATAAAAATAAAAAACAAAATTATTTCATATTTTTTAGGATATAATAGGTTAATTAGACTTTTTGATTTTATTAACATTACATGAAATTTTTAACCCACATAAATTTCTTCTAAAACAAAAATAAGTCATACAAACTTTATTGGTTTAACATATATGATAAATTATAAAAGACTCTAACTTTTATTAAAACTATATAATTCATTTTTTAATTAAATTTTTTGTTAATTTTAAGAAATATAATTCTTAAAAATTGAAGAATGCATAATTTTGTTTTCATAGATATATATTTAAGTTGTGAAAATTGAGAAAACCATGGTTTAATTTAATGAAACTTAGAATTTTGTATTAGTTTTAAAAATAGAATGGGGAAGAGAATGTAAGAGGCAATGCAGAAGATTTTGTTATGGGTATTTTAGTACTTTTAATTTTATATTTTTATATTTGGTCCTTCTAAATAATTACAATTTTTATGGTTCTTCTCCATAAATATCTTTTCATTTAGGTCCTTCATTCTAATTTTCCCAAAAGTTTATTATGTTCCTCTTCAACCTTCCATTTGAATTTTACTCGTTGTTCCTATAATAATTGTGTTCACCTTCATATAAAAACTGCAATTGATGCTACTTTTCTAAGATTATTGAGAAAACCAACACCAACTATAGAAGAGTCAATCATTTTTCAGGTAAGTGTTTTATTTCTGCTTCGAATTTATAAGAAATCATATCAAGTAGTATTAACTATGATAACTAAGGATAACTAAGGATAAGGTTGTATGCCATGAAATAAAGGTTAATATATAATACATTAATATATTTCTATCAATTGCCAGCATAATGGTCCCGTAGCTCAGTTGGTTAGAGCGTTGGTCTTATGAGCCGAAGGTCGCGGGTTCGAGCCCCGCCGGGACCATTTTTGTTTTTAATACTTTCTCAACCACTAAAAACTCTCCACGTCATACACGCTTAATCACCTTTGTTGATCTGCGTTTCTATGATCAACGGCTGGTAAGATCCCACTTGTCAACAACATAAATATTGCATATTCCCGCCTGTACCAGATTCCAATGTTTATACTGATCCAAATCCCTAGTCTGGTTTCCCCAATTAATTAACAAAGACTCTTGTTTTCGATTTCGTCCACTAATAACAACGACTTTGAAAATCATAAAATATTGAAGAAAAGAGGAAAATTTCCATTACTATATGCATATTCGTCAAATTCAAAACAACGCCCAGAAACGAAGGGAAAGCAACCCATTGCCAACAAAATGTTGCCACGGTTCGTTCTGCTGTCGCTGTGCCCTCTCTTTGTTGAATTCTTCAAATCTTAACAGAAGATTTTGTTATGGGTATTTTAGTACTTTTAATTTTATATTTTTATATTTGGTCCTTCTAAATAATTACAATTTTTATGGTTCTTCTCCATAAATATCTTTTCATTTAGGTCCTTCATTCTAATTTTCCCAAAAGTTTATTATGTTCCTCTTCAACCTTCCATTTGAATTTTACTCGTTGTTCCTATAATAATTGTGTTCACCTTCATATAAAAACTGCAATTGATGCTACTTTTCTAAGATTATTGAGAAAACCAACACCAACTATAGAAGAGTCAATCATTTTTCAGGTAAGTGTTTTATTTCTGCTTCGAATTTATAAGAAATCATATCAAGTAGTATTAACTATGATAACTAAGGATAACTAAGGATAAGGTTGTATGCCATGAAATAAAGGTTAATATATAATACATTAATATATTTCTATCAATTGCCAGCATAATGGTCCCGTAGCTCAGTTGGTTAGAGCGTTGGTCTTATGAGCCGAAGGTCGCGGGTTCGAGCCCCGCCGGGACCATTTTTGTTTTTAATACTTTCTCAACCACTAAAAACTCTCCACGTCATACACGCTTAATCACCTTTGTTGATCTGCGTTTCTATGATCAACGGCTGGTAAGATCCCACTTGTCAACAACATAAATATTGCATATTCCCGCCTGTACCAGATTCCAATGTTTATACTGATCCAAATCCCTAGTCTGGTTTCCCCAATTAATTAACAAAGACTCTTGTTTTCGATTTCGTCCACTAATAACAACGACTTTGAAAATCATAAAATATTGAAGAAAAGAGGAAAATTTCCATTACTATATGCATATTCGTCAAATTCAAAACAACGCCCAGAAACGAAGGGAAAGCAACCCATTGCCAACAAAATGTTGCCACGGTTCGTTCTGCTGTCGCTGTGCCCTCTCTTTGTTGAATTCTTCAAATCTTAACAACCTATTGCATTTCATTTACGCGCGCGACTACAATCAACATTCATCACGGCTTCTTTAGATGGATAAAGTCTCTTTCTTTCCCCTACTTCATCAAATGGGAAAACTTAAAGCTGGTATTTGGGCCATGCCAGTCCACATTCTTCACCGAACCTTTATATTTTCTTTTTTTGTTTTTTTCCCTTCGTACTCTTTCTCTCTCTCTCTCTCTCTATCTTTGCTGGGTTTGCTTCTCTTGTACTTCTGATGATATTATTGTCTACTCCTTTTTCGTCCCAAATCTAGGTTGCCCAACTTTGGGAGAAGGGTCTTCTTCCCTTTGGCATTTTGCGGCTTCTTATCTGGTATGTCACCCCCAGATGCTGTTTTGTTTGTCTTTGCAGTCTTTGGGTTCTTTGTTATTCTGGGAATTTTTGCATATTGATGGCTGAGAAGAATCAGACATGCTCTGTTTCCAGGACTTGATTTGTTGATCCATATTTTTGTAGTTCTGTGTATAGATTTCCGTATGGACTTGATGTGGAAGGAGATATTATTGTTGTTAGTGTGAAGTGAAGGACGTTAAGAGTAGTCAGAGATTGGTTTAACTGTTTTGAACCATGTATATAAGGATTGTAGCTGATTTGCGTACAGAATTATAGAGTCAATAGAATGAATGAAATAACATTCCTCTGTTATTCATCTTCTCTCTTGATCATCTTTTTTTTTCCTTGTTTCAACTTCTTCACTCCATGGGATCAGAGTCTGTCAGCCAGTGCGTATTGTGATAGCAAGACAGTAATGCATATAGCTGCAGATCTGGTATTCCATGAAAGGAATAGATATTCATTTCATAAAGGCGAGTCAGCATGTTTTAATCAAAGAGCAGTTGGCAGACATAATGACAAAAAGCCTTAGAAAGAAGATGACATCAGAATTTGGTTTTTATGTGGACAGTGTTAAGAGTAGTTAGATTAGTTATTCGAGTGTAACTGCCATGATTATGAACCATGTATATAACAATTGTAGTTAATTATTACAAGTGGACAAAAGTATAGAGTGAATGGAATGATATTCCTCTGTGATTTATCTTATCTCTCAATCATCTTTCATATTCTTCACTACAGTTACTGCTTGTTGCACATACAGAATAAATTGGATACATTTTGGTGCCAAATCTAGCAGCCTAGATAGCTTAGAATAATTCTGAGCAAAAAAAAAAAGCTTAGAATAATATTTATTTTAATTTATTAATTCGGTTTAAAAATGTGCAATATATGTCTTTTTTTTAAAAAATTTTAATATGTTACATACTATGTTATACTTGGACTCGAGTATGATTCTCTGATCTTATGTAATTGTTAACAGGATCTAATTTAAAGTCTGTTTCTTCTAGGCGCAAGATAACATGCCATTTTTATGATGGGGGACTCTATGAATAAGCATTATATATAGTGAGTCGATGTGATTTTGTGGGTATGTTTGAATTTCTGCATAAAAATATGCATATGAATTTGCTTGTTTATGTGTATATTTGAAACATAATGCATCATAGGCACAGGGAAGCAGGCGCAAACATTTGGACTTGATTATAAACTCCTTATGTTACACAAGACTATTCAATCTTTCTCACTATTGCTAATGAGTATTATATTCATTTTAAACACCCTCAGGACTCTTCACATCAAGAATGGGTTCAGGAAATTGGTTTAAGTTAATGATTTGCTTTGGAAAGACAAAAGGAAAATCAAAGAAAGCAAAGGTACAACGTGCTTCCTGTCAATCTTAAGCTTCATCATTGCCATGTTCTCTGAAATGAGCAATGTTTTGTGAAAGCAGAGTTATGCTTGAAATAAAAAGTTAATTTGAGTTTGGCCTGATACATTTCATATTAGGGACAATAAATGTTTTCTGAAACAAGTACTTGAATCACTTTATCAATACTTGGGATGGAACAATGCTGTTTGTTGCTAAAATGTAGTAAAATTTATTTTGCATCTGAGGCTTCTATGACCAGAAAGTTTCTGTCCATATCTGCTCACACTTTGAGACAGGGATCACTAGCATCAGGGAAACCCAGTGCTGTGGAGTCAAATAATCATAGAGGAAAAGGTTCTAGTGGTGTAGAAAATGGTGCTAAAAGTGGAAATCATGTGTTACGTGGGATCTCAATTGAAACCATTGCAGCAACAAGAATCCAAACGGCATATCGAGCTTATAAGGTATGTAAAGTTGAAATTATTGCAGAATAGAAGTTTTAAACACATTGGAACCTCCAACCTGAGTTCTTTAGCAGAATCCTTAGTAATCATGCCTTCCTTTCCCATTTTTTCATTATTATGATGTATTCCAGTTGTTGTGCCCGTGTTGTACCAACTCGGTAGGTTCATGATTAGACCTAAGATATTACAATGGCATCAAAAAAATCTATCAATACTCATGCACTGTACAATGCAGGCTGATATCACTGCCGTTTGAAAGAAAATGTATAATGATCCATATCACCTCCTACAATCACCAGTAATATGGACTTTTCTTAACAGTATGATGGCAATTGAAAATTTACCAATCCACTAAAATAGATATATAGCCTCTTTAGTCATCATCATACTGACCAGACAAGCATAACTTTTAATTCTTAACGGGCCTGGTTTAAATTACAGGACCATCTGTTTGGCTTCTAACTTCAACCAAGCAAAATATCTAAATCTTTTTGGTCATGTTAGACGTTTAGTCATGTTAGACAGAATGAGGAGTGGGGACTTATACAAAAGCACTTTGTTGGCAGGTCATGATATACATACGGATGTGCATCAAATTCATTCTTGTTTAGACTTTTAGGGACATTGTGTATTTGGTGTCCAGCGAGGACTCCCACATCCATTTGGGCAAAATAGTGCGTTTAAAACACCATGTCTTTATTGTTAGCAACTTAGCATGTTGGTATCTTTTGGAGATTTTGTGTTGAAGCACATGCACAACCTGCTTCTGGACCTATCTCAGCAATAAATTTGAATAGATAAACTTGGTGAAGATGGGTTGGAGCAGCAATCCATTCAATTAGTGCAGTTAATTTTGAAAGGAAATTTTTTGCCATCATTTCACGAATTCACAAGCTCCTTACTAATTGGAATGGTGACAGCTATTTCAAAAATTTAGATGGAAAATCATATAACATGAGGTGTATATATATTCACAAGCACCTCACACACACACTCTTGCATGCATAACGTCTTCACTGGTATAAACCTCTGTTATTTCTCAGCTGCTGGTTTTTGTTCTGAAATGCTGTTTTTTCACCTTCTAGGCTAGAAAATCTCTTCGTCGGTTGAAAGGGTTTGCGAAATTAAAAGTCGTGATCCAACGTCAGTCTGTTAAAAAGCAAGCTGATACAACTTTAAGTTACCTTCATGAATGGAGCAAGATACAGAGCGAGATTAGAGCTTGCGGAATCTGTATGGTGACAGAGGACAGGGTCAGACGGAAGAAGCTATTGTCGCAACAAAAACTTGAGGCAAAACTCCATGATCTAGAGGTAACTTTTCCTTCTTTTGTAGTTTGATAGCTGAAAAAATTTGTCATTGACTAGTTAATGGCGCTGGCATCGCCTCACGTGAGCTTTATACAAATCCATTCAGTTACTCTGTTCAGCTACTTACAGGTTGAATGGTGTGGAGGTCCTGAAACCATGGAAGAGATCCTTGCAAGGATACATTATAGAGAAGAAGCATCAGTAAAACGAGAAAGAGCCCTGGCATATGCCTTTTCTCATCAAGTATGATATAATTAATCTTTCTACAAAACAAGTCTCACATTCACTTTGTTTCTCTACATTTATCTTCAGTTCAAATCACATGCATATCTTATGAATCATTAATTTACAGTGGAGATCCAATTCTAGTCAGAACCAAGCGCTGGGAAATTATGAACTTAACAGAGGAAACTGGGGTTGGAGTTGGAAGGACCGCTGGATCGCCGCTCGCCCATGGGAAAGCCGTGTCACCAACACGCCTCTTAGAAAGGCTCAAACTAAGCAAGCTAGCAAGGTTCTGAAAGACAAGAACTCCGCAACACCTACAAGTGCTGTTTCAGTCAAACCAACAGCTGTTTACCCAAAAGCTAGGAGATCGTCTTACTCATGAACACATGAAGGAAAGCTATATATACTCAGTATGCTAACAAAGAACAAACACACAAATCATATATCACTGAAAAAGAAAATAAGCATCTTATTTATTTAAATATGTTCACTCCCTGCGTCTGTATATACAGATGGAAGTCCCTTTGAGTGTGATTGGTTAGTTCATCGTTTTTGTTTCTTGTATTTTCTTCCTCAATAATGTAAATTTAAAGAACAGACAAAGAGTCAATGGAAGAGTTCCTTTTTTTTTTTAACCCTGTTTTGCTAATCCTGTTAATGAAATAAAATTTCTTGTGGCCTTTACATTTGTACTCAATGGGGAAATACGGATAGAAAACAGGGCATTGCTTCGTCGGATTTATTTTTTATGTTTTATAATTATAAAAATCTAGATTTTTGGATAATAATTTCTTAGGACGTGTTTGGTTGGAGGGGTGGGTATATTCTCCCCTCCCCTCATTTGGTTTAACATTTTGGAGGGGAGGAGACTCCAAACCGCCCCTCCTCTCCACTCCAAAGTACTCATTTTGGCTCTCATCTAAATTGGGGGTTTTGGCAAGGTTATCAAACCCAAATCGATCATGTCAACCCAAAAATTGGCAGCCCAACCATGAAACCAGTCTAGGAAGGTCTATAACCCGCATTTTTTTGTGACTCAGGTGACCCGATCCCGACCCAATCAATCTGGGTGAATTGCTAGGTCGACCCGGCTTAACCCGTTATAACACAAAAGAAATGGGCCCTTTAGATGGGAATCTTCCCCCGTAAGCAAAGGGATGGTTCGGAACAAGACTTGACTTGTTCATATCTCTGAATCTGAAGAGAAAGCAAGTGTCTGCAAATACTGAAGCTGCCATTTTTGGAGATCTTTGCTTGTTAGAGCTATTTCTTTCCATTGCTTCTCTCCACATCGACCAAGGTAATTTCTTCTCTTTCACTTCATTTTTCCAAGAAAAGATGAGAAAAATAGAAAGGGAATGCATTAATTTCCCACTCGAATGAATTGATATGTTTTGTTGTTAAAAAACAGAGCACCAGAGTGTGGATCCTGATGAATTGTCACAAGTCCACTTATACATCTTAAATAATGTTGATGAAGTTCAAGCCAGCATATCTGCACATAAGAAGCTGTAAGGAAAGAAAATCATCGAATGACCGAACAAAGGTTAATTAGGGAGCATAACAGAACTTTTGCAAACTGGTTCAAACAAAAGGTCGGGGGATCTGAATGTGTTTCTGATACAATAAAATGGTTAGCACGTGGTCTTGAGGTTGATGTCATAAGTTGGAATTCGTATGTGATCAATGTTTATACATTTTACACGAAGTTCCTAGATGATAGGAACACAGTCCAGAACAGTGGTGTTATGTTAGAGGCTGAATCTATGCACTTCTCCAGTTAGAAAGACAAGAGGCTTAAATTGGCGGCTAATTTCTGAATTTTCCCCTTATTAAATAACTATTTACCAAAATGCCCCTGTCAGAAACCTATTTCCTAAAATGCCCCTGTTTAGTCGACTAAACCATTTGGTTTAGTCGACTAAATCGCGTGCAATTTTTTTTTTCCAGACCCCCGACATTTAGTCGACTAAAACTTAAGTTTTAGTCGACTAAATCATTAAAAAAAAAGGTAAAACTTCAGAAGGCCATAACTTCTGGCTCGGGAGTCTGAATCAAGCGATTCTTTTTTGATTCCACCTAACTTTTGAGATCTATGCACCGATATAAAAATTATCTTGATTTAATGAAGAGAAATGAGGAAAAACAAGTGATTCTTTATTGCGCAAAAATATATATTAATTAATATATATTAGGTAATAATATTAGAGATATATATATATATATATATATATATATATATATTTATATTTATATTTATATTTCTAATATTATTATCTAATAATAATTAATTGATCTTATTTTAGATTTTAATATCTTTATTTTTCTACCATATATTTGGTAAACTTTGAATTTCAACGTAACAATTAATACTAGATTTTCAAAATACAATATATTCAAAATTGAGATTTTCTCCCCATTAATAATATGGATTTTAAAATGCTAACAATACTAACAATTCATTAAATATAGAAAATTGGGAAAAAAAACCCATGATATATATTTAATGAATTGTTAGTATTGTTGAAGTTAATAATCTCAGCTTTTTCTCTACGCGGTTCATGTTGCTGATTTCCGCACGTTGCTTATTCCACCATAAGAAGAATTAAATTATTTATTTTTTAATTGTTTATTGTGTTGAGTGTGCTGATTTTTTATTATATTATTGTAAACATATGGTTAGCTATTTTTTAGGAAGTAGTGGAGTCATTTTAATTTGTTTTATCATTGGTTAGTGATATTAGTGATCCTAGATATTAGCTATGATCCTAGATTTTAGCTAGATTGACTACCGTGCTATCACAACATATGATCTCATGCATAACTTCCAAACACTATATACCCCCTAAAATCAAGCCCCACAAATTTAGTGTCGATATTTTTCCTATTTCTCTTTTCTTTTAAAATCCATATTATTAATAGAGAGAAAATCTCAATTTTGAATATATTGTATTTTGAAAATCCAGTATTAGTTGTTACGTTGAAATTAAAAGTTTACCAAATACATGATAGAAAAATAAAGATATTAAAATCTAAAATAATATCAATTAATTATTATTAGATAATAATATTAGAAATATATATATATATATACACACACAACTGTATACACACACATATATTATCTTTATTGTACCGGAGATATTATATGATCTAATAAAAAAGAAAACATCAAATAAAAGAAAACTATATATATATATATATATATATATATATATATATATATATATATATATATATATATATATATATATAAAAGAATCACTTGATTATATTTAATGAATTGTTAGTATTTCCTGCGCAATAAAGAATCACTTGTTTTTCCTCATTTCTCTTCATTAAATCTGAAGATAATTTTTATACCAGTGTATAGATCTCAAAAAGTTAGGTGGAATCAAAAAAGAATCGCTTGATTCGACTCCGAGCCGAAGTTATGGCCTTCTCAAGTTTTACCTTTTTTTTAATGATTTAGTCGACTAAATGGGTTTTTAGTCGACTAAATGGTTTAGTCGACTAAAACTTAAGTTTTAGTCGACTAAATGTCTGGGTCCGGAAAAAAATTGCACGCGATTTAGTCGACTAAACCAAATGGTTTAGTCGACTAAACAGGGGCATTTTGGGAAATAGGTTTCTGACAGGGGCATTTTGGTAAATAGTTATTTAATAAGGGGCAAATTCAGAAATTAGCCCTAAATTGGCAGTCATGCCATATTATGGGGTTATTGAAGAGATTTGGGAGGTGGACTATGTCAAAATTAGATTTCTCATCTTCAAATGCAAGTGGGTTAATGTCAATAATGGTGTTCAGATCGATCAGCTAGGATTTACATTAGTCTATATCAATAATAGAAGTTTTGGAGATGAACCTTTTATTATGGCAGACCATGCGAAACAAGTGTTCTATATCACCGATCAAGAAAATAAAATGTGGTCTGTAGCTCTCCAAGGAAAGAGAGTCATTGATATTGATGAGTAAAGTCATTCAAATTATGGTCTTCCTGAGAGTACTCCTTGTTCAAGGGGTCTATCGGACATGAACGAAGAAGATGAAGCGGATAATGAACTCGGCATAAGAAATGATCATCAAGAAGGGATATGGGAGGATATCACTTTATAAAAGAGTCAATTCATAAGGTAATATTCATATGCAGAATTCTTTGAAAACTTTAAGGTTTTAACTATATTATATTCCTTCTATGTTCTTAAACAATGTCACGCTGACTATGAATTTGTTCTTGTTTTATTTTTGTGGCAGGATCCGATCCAAATGGGCATGTTATAAAAGATGATGTTACGTTGTTGGGTGGGAATCAGATGAAGGCATGGTGAATAATATATTGGGCATGTATGTTGATTTACGTGTTGTATTTGTAACTCATTGTGATTGTAAGTTATCTTATTGTATAAATTGATTTCACTGTTATAGTCATAGTATAATCATTAATTAAGAGGCCACATAACTCATGGTGAATAATATTTGTATTATTTTTCCCAATTCAATTTATTCATAATTGTTCATAGCTTGTAGCTTAAAGTATCGACTTTTATGTGTTGTTTTGGGTGGTGGATTTGTGTAAATATATATGGTTAGGAAGAACAGAACAAGGAAAAAATTTGGGAAAATTTAGACCGGAAATAAATAAGCCGGTCTTAAATGTTCAACTGTTAAGACCGGATGTATTTCTATGTCCGGTCTTAAAGGTCAGGTGTACATATTTGATATTAAGCCGATCTTAAAAGTTGGTCTTTTAAGACCGATCTATTTATAAATCCGGTCTACAATTTCAATTTTTAAGACTGGATGTATATATCACCCAGTTTTGAAAGTCAGTCTTTTAAGACCGAGTAATTAGTCGTCTGGTCTTAGAATCCTCTATTTTTGGACCGGATTGATCTTTGTCCGATCTTAATATTCGGATCTTTTAAGAGCGGTCGAGATTTTGTCCGGTCTTAAAGGTTGAGTTTTAGGACCGAACAAAAAATATTTCAGATCTATTTAGTACAACTTTTAAGACCTAATGTTTAAAATGTCCGGTCTAAAAAACTCGTTAAAACCGGTTCGTATCCGGTCTTAAAAAGGAGACTTTTAATACCGCCTGGAACAAGACCTGACGCGAGTCCGATCTTACGATACCTCTTTTATCCGGTCTTAAAAGCTTTTTTTCCCACCCGTGATAACTTCAAAAAGTGTGGTCTTAGTAGCATCACTCATACCCAATATTCCTACAATGGAGCCTGTCTTAGAAGTTTTTCACTATTTTTAATATAATCAGCAATGCCGATGAGTCTTTCAAGATTAGATGACGATTTATAGTTCAACTTGATCAAAATGTCCTTGACAATCTCTTCAAAACAATTTGTATTAAGCTCTAGCATAGTTGTCAATCAAAAGAAAAAGACATATTTTTTTGTCAGGAAAATGCATAATTAATAGGTAGAAAAAAAAACTACAATAATTTGTTACAATTCTAAAGATTAATTAAACAAATTCGCCAAAGCTGGCATTACCTCACCCTACCTCTCTCCTTCACAGGTTTGCAAGTCCATTTTACGAAAAAAAACGGGCCGTTTCATGGCGGAGGAGGGCAGCGGAAGCCTGGTCCGGCATCTTTAAAGAATAGGCGCGTAGCAGAGGCTTCCGGTTCGGAGCAAATACTATGAAGGAAGTCAACATCACGGCAACCCACCAAAGCCCTAACTAATATCTCTGAATCTGAAGAGAAAGCAAGTCTGCAAGTACGGAAGCTGCCATTTGAGACCTCTGCTTGTGAGAGCTATTTCTTTCGGTCGCTTCCCTCCCCATGGATGCAGGTTATTTCTTCTCTTTTACTTTACTTAATCCCATGGATCCATAATCCTTCTTCTGTTTTCCCAAATGATTTTCTGTTGATTCAATCTCCTCCTTAGCTACCTCAACGTCGTAGATCTAATAATATTTCAACATTTCAGACTTTTTTATACTTTCACTTCCGAAAAACAGAGCCCCAAAACCTTCAAAGTTATGGTTGGACTTGACTTGTTAATATCTCTGAATCTGAAGAGAAAGCAAGTCTCTGCAAATATTGAAGCTGCCACTTTTTGAGACCTTTGCTTGTGAGAGCTATTTCTTTCTATCGCTTCTCTCCACATTGACCCAGGTTATTTCTTCTCTTTACCTTCATTTTTCCAAGAAAATGTGAAAACATAGAAAGGGAATGCATTAATTTCCCACCCGAATAAATTGATCTGTTATTGTTTAAAAACAGAGCACTAATTTGGATATACAAGTTAACAAACCAGAGGACTGATTCTATTTCTGTTCAGCTTCAGTCTCGCTTTCTTTTCGACTACTCGATATTTTCAGATACACAAAAACTACTCTTAAAAAATTCTTTTGAGAACAATAGAAGAATCAGAAATCTCTGAAAAATTCTGCTTGTTTCTTCCTGTAGTGTTAGTCGGATTCTTGTTTCAATGGTTAAAACTCAAGAGAGCCTAATTCTATGGGGAATATTTTTGGAGGCTATAGTGTGGTGCGTATAAAGAAGAACGCCATGTCTGCCACAATGGCTAAAGCCTAGAAGTTTCCTTGAAAAAGAAAAAAAATAAAGATTAACAATAATACGCCTTCAACTTGTGCATTTTCTACTATAACTTGTTTTAAAATAGATAAAGTTGTTGGGTAGACTTGACTGGATGCCTTGATCCTCGGTAACTTCGTCCCACTTTCGAAATATTTTGGGAGAATTACACACAGGTCCCAAGGATGACAAAAAAATACAATTAGGTCCCAACAAGAATTCACAATACACAGAAGTCCCTAGGGACTTCTGTGTAATTATATGTGAATGTAAAATGACCATTCTGGACAAGGGAAATTTACAACAGACAAAGTATAAATTTACAACAGACAAAGTATAGATTTACAACAAAATTTGAAAACGAGTTTTTCCATTTTTGACTTCAGAGGCTATTTACAATGACAAAGTATAAATTTACAACAGACAAATTATAGATTTACAACAAAATTTGAAAACGAGTTTTTCCATTTTTGACTTCCAGAGGCTATTTACAATGACAAAGTATAAATTTACAACAGACAAAGTATAGTTTTACAACAAAATTTGAAAACGAGATTTTTCCATTTTTGACTTCCAGAGGCTATTTACAACAGACAAAGTATAAATTTACAACAGACAAAGGATAGATTTACAACAAAATTTGAAAACAAGATTTTTCCATTTTTGACTTCCAGAGGCTATTTACAACAGACAAAGTATAAATTTACAACAGACAAAGTATAGATTTACAACAAAATTTGAAAACGATATCAGAAGCAAAATTTGAAAACGATATCAGACAAAGTATTAATAGTTACTCACTCCTTTGGGATCGATCTGTGTTTAAGATTATTTAATGTTTTCTTGTTTTAATTTGCTTTTTAGTGTTTATTTTTCGTATTCTTGTTGATCCTTTCGAGCTTATATACTTTGCCTGATGAAATCCTACGGATCTTGTTCTACTTACAAAATATTTGTTCTAATTTTAATCGAAAAATAAATACGAACCCTAATCCCCAATGCTTTCTTGGTCCCTTTAATTTCAATCGGGCAAGGTTTCTCCATTTTTATGAGTTTGACACATCACTTTAATTATTGATGGGTGCGTGTTGGAGCAACCAGGCCGTGAGTTCGGAGAGAGAGAGAGAGGAGTACGGAGAGAGAGGAATTGGAAGGAAGGTCAAATTGGTAATTGTACATTCACAAATAATTACAACCAGGTCCCTTGGGACTTCTGTGTAATGTGAATTCTTGTTGGGACCTAATTGTATTTTTTTGTCATCCTTGGGACCCGTGTGTAATTCTCCCAAATATTTTTGTATGATCTCTTTATTACGATAATCAAGAACCACCATATCATTTCTCAGTAAGGCTGATAAACAAGGACTTAGTTTCAGGTTGCTGAAAGCTGAAGGTTGAAGGAAGAAACTACAATCACATGGACGCAACCCTTTCTTTAGTGCTCATAGAAGCTGTATTGATTTTGCTGGCTATAGCAATTTCTAAAGCTATCAGATTAATCTCTCCACTTGATGATAGGTAACATCTTCTATAAATGTTCCCATACTCTTTATTCTGTTGTTCTGTCTGCTGATAGGCCATTAGTAATTCATGATTTATTTCCATGTATAGTTGTAAAGATGTTGCTGATTCGATTCCCACGGTTTCTTCTCGTTCTCATATCGTTGCTGCTGCTCCTGCAACCAAGTACGACGTATTTCTTAGCTTTAGAGGGGAAGACACTCGTGATGCTTTCTCAAGTTATCTCTACGAAGCACTTTGCAATGCGAATATTCATACTTTTATGGATCACAAGCTCCACAAAGGACAACATATTGCACCAGTTCTTCTGAAAACAATAGAGGAATCAGAGATATCTTTGATTATTTTCTCCAAAGATTATGCTTCTTCAACATGGTGTATGGATGAGCTCGCTCATATTATGAAATGTAGGGATAAATATGGAAGAATTGTCATCCCTGTTTTCTACAACGTAGATCCCTCAAATATTCGCAAACGGGATGGGAGCTTTGGAGATGGATTTGCTAAGCTTAAGTTTAGATTTAAGCACAACCAAGAAAAAGTGCAGGAGTGGAAAAATGCGTTGATCAAATCAACAAAATTATCTGGGTGGGATTCAAAGAATATTAGGTAGCTAGCTTAAACTCATTCTTCACTTATATTTTTCTTTCTTTGGGCAATTAACATGATCATTGTTTTATTTTATATTTGTGCTAGGCCTGAATCTAAACTTGTGAAAAAGATTGTCGAAGATATTTTGAGCAAATTGAATACCGAGTCATCATTTCATGTTGAAGGATTAGTTGGCATTGATCATCAAATTCAAAAAATTGAAGAGCTACTACGTGAAGCTCGCATTGTAGGAATATGGGGCATGGGTGGTATAGGTAAGACCACTCTTGCTAGAGCTATATTTCATAAGTTGAAAGAACAATTTGAAGCTTTCTCCTTTGTTGAAAATGTGAGAGAACAACTTACAAGAATAGGATTAGATGGATTACAGAAAAAGTGCCTTGAAGAATTATTAAAAGATGAGGATGTTAAGGCTTACAATTTAAAATCCACTTCTATGAAAAGTAGGCTTCATCGCAAAAAAAATCTTTTGATCCTTGATGATGTCGATAATTCTATAGCAATTGAAGATTTAATCAAAGTATGTGATTGGTTTGGGGAAGGAAGTAGAATTATTATCACATCAAGAGACATGCAAGTGCTTAAGAATACTTCTGCATGTACAACATATCATGTTCGGCAGTTGGATTCCCATCAAGCCCTTCGTCTCTTTAGTTTGAAAGCTTTTAAGCAAAATGAACCGTCAAAAAGCTATCTGGAGTTATCAAAGTGGGTAGTGGATTATTGTGAAGGAAATCCATTAGCCCTAGTAGTGTTGGGTTGCTTTCTTCATGGTAGAGGAAAAGAAGAGTGGGAAAGTGCTATGAAAAAACTAAATCAAATTCTTCACAAGGACATTTTTAATGTGTTGAAATTGAGTTTTGATGGACTTGATTACACACAGAAGAATGTATTTCTCGATCTAGCTTTTTTCTTGAACGAAGCATGGAGGATTTCTTTGGAAGATTGTACAAGACGCATATATGATTCTTCTGCACATATTGAGATAAGTGTACTTAAAGAGAGATCCCTCATTTCAGTGCATGAAAATGGTGATATTGAGATGCATGCTCTTCTAGTGGACATGGGGCTTGAAATTTCTAGGCAACAATTAATATCTAACCCTGAAAAACCTATTCGACTATGGAGGCATGAGGATATTTATAATTTTTTCCATAATGACAAGGTAATAATTTATTTTTTATTATTTTATTCCCTTGGAGTGTGTATTTGTTTTTGACCAATTTAGTTATTTATTGTAGGATAAAATGACTTGTTTGAATAAAGTGCACAAAAGCATAGTGACCATTTAGATTTTTCTAAAAGAAATATATTTAATTGTTCTATCTGTTACTATTTGATCACTTTCTACATATTAATAATGTTTCCCCATAATTTGATCACTAGGGCGCCGAGGAAGTCCAATGCTTATCATTAGACATGAGCAAAATAAAAAGGATTACATTGACTACTAGTAATTTTCAAAAGATGTATAATTTAAAATTCCTTAAATTGTACAAGTCAGAAAGGATTCTGCCTTCAAAAGTTAATATTTATGGAGATCTGGATTCTCTTCCTGAGGAATTGAAGTTCCTCTTTTGGGATGATTGTCCTCTTCAATCTATGTCATTAAGCTTTTGTGCGGAGAATCTTGTTCATCTTATAATGCCAAGCAGTCGTCTGCAACAACTTTGGAATGGAAATCAAGTAAGTGCTTTGTTTTATATGTTTAAAGATACTTATTTTATTTTTTCCCCTTTTTTGGGGGTGAATTATGTTTAACAATGCTCTGCTTTTTCCCCAGCAATTTCCAAATTTAAAGAAGATTAATGTCAGTAATTCAAAATGTCTCATAGCACTTCCTGATCTATCGGAGGCCCCAAACCTTGAAAGCTTAGAGGTAGATGGTTGTGTGAATTTGGATCAAATCCATTCTTCAAATGTCCTCGGCAAGCTCACCAACTTGAGTCTTGAATCCTGCAAAAGATCAGGGCACATAGACTTTGGCGGTGGCTCTGTTAATGGGACAAACAAATCTGGGTTAGTGACTGTCAACAATTTTTTTGATCTTAACGAATTCTCATTCACTAAAGTGACTATGAAGCTCTTGGTATCTGATGATGGCAGTGTTATCACTGGTTTTAAATTTAAACTTTTGTTCATGCCATTTGAAGTGATGTTAGAGTGCAGGGACTATATTGAGAGCGTGAAGTTAATATTATGGACACAAAGTTTGTCGTTTTTACTTCCTTTTGTTAGGGCTGTTCATTGGTCAGAGAGTCCAATTGAGTTTGGGAATTTCAAGCAATATTTTGACTGTGATAATTACTATGACTCCTACTTCTTCGGTGAGAGGATCCAAATAAAAATGAAAGAAGTGGGAGTGGAAAAGAAAGCACAAAGCGGCGTTGTCTGGCCACTGATAGTAAGAGGTGATGTGGTTGATGAATATTGTGAAGAAGAGGAATGTTGCAGCAACAATGATAAGAATTATACACTAACAAGAGTGCCAAACTACATCACTCGCTGGTCATTGTTGAAACAAGTGTCACTAAAGAAGAGTGATATTATTGGAAGTGGAGGTTTGAGCATTCCTCAAGTTTGGATTTTGAGGTCACTTGCACGATCTGAGTGTTGTGAAGGGCTCCAAACTTTGAAGGATACAAGATTGTGTTTGGACGTTCCAACAAGAGATTGGTGTGGCCGGGACTTTTGTGTATCGTATGTTCATTCCCCTGAATGGCTTAGAGACATGGCCATGGGTGCATTGTCTCTAGCCCTCTTTGTTTTTGGGACTGATATTGTCTTTTAATGGCTCCTGCGTGTGCTCTCGTTTTTACTAATGTATAATAATTTTTAAAATATGAGCAGAAGTTTAACAGTAACAGTAATTTTGATCATTTGAGAATAAATTTGTAAAACTTTTAATAACTTTCTATTTTATTTCCTAAGTACGAGTATCCTTCTATATATTGGAGGTAATCTTATTTGAGTCATTGTTGGATATTAAATGCAATTAATAATTGTAAACTTTTTATAATAATCAATACTAGTTTGTTAGTTGCACAATTATTGGTTTTTGCATTTATTTAGGTAAATTGATATTTACATTCATATAATGAAAATATATTCTTTTTTTTTTCCCTTAAAATATCACATTTACTCAAGAGTTATTAACAAATACCCGTAAAGAATATTTTTCGGTTGTTACTAAAGAACCGTATAACATTTTGAGCATGTTTTAGGGTTTTTACTAAGGGGTTTAAACTTCTCATGTTGCATGAGAAAAAGAAGATTGTCACGCCTCGAAACCTAATGAGGGAATGAAAAATATTTTACCTCGATGCGTTTGGTTGGCACTGAAAAAGAAAATAGGTTGATAGGAAAATTTTTGTTTGGTTGAAAGAAAATAGAGTAGGAAAATAAGAGAATACCATTTTACCCCTTAGAAAAATATTATTTTAAACAACACAACTCATGCACAAAAGAGTCTGAACGTGCATCAATAAGCACTTGAATGCACACTAATTTGAGTGTGCATTTTGCACACTCAAATGAGTGTGCACTGGAGTGCATTTTGGTGCACTCCAGCACACTCATTTGAGTGTGCGCTTTTGGTTTGAGTGTGCACTCCAAACGCACACTTTGTGCACACTCAAATGAGTGTGCGCACTGGAGTGCACCAAAATGCACTTCAACTCTCCAAGTGCCCACACTCAAATGAGTGTGCAAATGCACAGTACAGTCTTCCTCCTTCATCTCATCAGTTCTCGCGTCGTTTATTGCGTCGTCATGTAAATCACCTTCTCTAATAAAAACACGTCTTCTTCTTTCATTGTCGATCGGAAAAATCTCACCCTCTCATCAAGTTAACTCTTGAGTATCAAGTTAACTCTTAAGTATCAAGTTGATGACTCTTGAGTATCAAGTCGTCGCCTTGCGAATTTTCAAAGACCGTGATTATTTAACTCTTGAGTATCAAGTTAACTCTTGAGTATCAAATTAACTCTTAAGTATCAAGTTGATGACTCTTGAGTATCAAGTTGTTGCCTTGCGAATTTTCAAAGACCGTGATTATTTAACTCTTGAGTATCAAGTTAACTCTTAAGTATCAAGTTGATGACTCTTGAGTATCAAGTTGTTGCCTTGCGAATTTTCAAAGACCCTAATTATTTAACTCTTGAGTATCAAGTTCACTCTTGAGTATCAAGTAATTTTTTTCAAAGACGTGGTATTTAACTCTTGAGTATCAAGTTAGTTCCTGAAGTCATGGAAAAAATCTCATCCTCTCACTTTGATCGGAAAAATTTGTATCTCCTCCTTTCATTCTCCATTCAATATCCGTCTGTGTCTCAGTTTTGATTTTTTTTCCATTTTCACCGTCATCTTCTCTCTCCACCGTCATCACCGCCGCCTTCTTCGAGTGCACTGCATGCACACTCATTTTTCCGATGTCACTGTTGGTGCCTTCTTCCGCCTCCTTCCATTTTCCGATGTCACTCTCTTCTCTCTCATCCTCTCCTCGTCTTCTCTCTCTACCATGTGATAAGGGCAAATTGGACTTTAGTCCATTTTCAACGGCGTCAGAAAATGGCTTCCCACCAAAAATGGTGGGAACCCATTTTCATTTATACAAGGGAGAATGGAGCGCGGTGTGTAACATCCCATTTTCCAAAAGCAGTAATTTTTTTTCATCAAAACATCATTTTAAATAATCAGAGTAGAGCATCGGAGCGATTGAGTAACTGATATGTATATATAAAATGCCGTAAGTCTGGCTGGATACAACAGCGGTACAAAAACCGTGTGGTTCAAAAGTATAATACAACATAAAGAAATCTTCAACCGGATCTTCTACGTGGTCTGCTTGCTTCTTTCCTCGGCTCTCGGTCCTCCGGACCTGAAGCTATAGCTAAGATCCAATTTACCACATTGGATCTCAGGTAACGGTTAACCTCATGCTTATAAACAACATATGCGTAACAAATATTTCTAGAATTACAGCAATGATCCATATAGGAAAACAAGACAAGATTATCATGACTATAACCCGTAAAAGCGTAATAGTGATCTAAGTACGATTCCTTAATCACAGTGCATCTAAGTACGGTTCCATAGACACAGTGCATCTATGTACGATTCTATAGACACGGTGCATCTATGTACGATTCCATAGACACGGTGCATATAGCACCGAATAGAATGGTCAGGTAAGTGTCTATCATGGGGGCCTCACCGACTTTACGGCGACTAATTGGCACACCCACATAGACTAGCCTTGCCTTCGGCACCAAACTATTCACACAACATATCATCACATATATGCATTCAATACTCATCAGAGCTAGTGTTACAGTACGCGAACGTACCTTAGTTGACGAGCGTAGATACTTCTGGCGGAAAATCGTACTTTTGACGGAAAACAGCGAAATGTCCTAACAGCGGCACGTCGGACAACGTAACGACAGCAAATCACGATTACTGATATCCTATAATGATAATATCACCATTATCAATATTTGACATCATAACAGGCATTTTAGGTACAAATTACCATTTTGCCCCTAGTTGCCTAATCGACGGAATTTCGCCAGCACTTCGTTACTTTGACTCTAATCTTCCAAAATTTTGCCAGAACTTCAACCCCACCATGATTTCCGAAATTCATGACTAAAATACCCCTATCATATGATATCTAATCATACTTGGAAGATTAAAGACTAATCTAGCATTTCTACTCTAACTACCGAAAGAACTACGGAAGCTTAAGACTAAGGATCGAAAAACTTACTCAGAGCTTCGCTACAAAATTCCCCGGACTCCTTCCTTCTTCCTTGCTGCTCCAAGAAGTCGAACTATAGAGGAGAGAATGGTGTGAAGAATGCAAATAAGGTGAGGCTATTTATAGGGAAAAATTGGGTACAACTTGGTAACTTTCCCTTCATTCTTAACCAAGGAAATTAGGGTTTTCAAGAGGTTGATTCTTGGCCACAAAACACACCAAAAACGTCCAGCCCCTCCTCCAAGCAAAGATGAGTCACCAAACTACTTTTGCTTTTTGCCTCCGGCCCGAAAAGTTCCCCGATCGGTGTCCTAATCGCGTAATCTTACCAAATCTCAAAGATTCAGAATCACAACTTTGCAGACCTTCTCTTACTCATTAGAAATGTCTAGGTTAACCTAATTTTTGATTCCATATAGGGTTTCAACGGTCCTGCTGAAGTTTTACGGAAAAACGCGTTGGTCACGGAAGAAATTTCTGGAATCATCAATCTCTGGACAAAAATTCACTGATTTCAAACATGTCCAGAAAATTCTCAACTCATCCTCAGATGTTGAGTTACAATTTATTTTCTTCAAACTCTAATTCGTGACTATCTGCCTTTTTCACAGACTACCCTATTTCGTCTTATTACCTAAGTATTCTTCCGATCACGGAAATGACTTCTGAAACAGTCCAGTCCGAGATAAAAATTCACTCATTAATATTCTTCTCTGACTTTATAAATCTTGTTCATGGTTTTCTAGATAGGATTTAATTTCTATCCGTGGTCATTTATCCTATTTGCTTTTACACTTAATTATACTTTAATCAAGAGTTTCATATTTTTATCCAACCTTTCCTATCCACATTTTTACTTCCAATATGTCGGTCAAAAACAGCTGGTCCTTTATCCATTTTTTTTTATTTTCTTTTTCCATTTATTTCATTTATTATATTATAATTACTTTATATAATTATCTTACAAAATTCCTTATTGGTCCATACTTTGTATTTAGACTTAAAATTACTTAATCTCATTTATTTTCCCTAATCTTTTCCAAATAATTAAAAAATATATTTTATGCCAATTTTATCAATTAACATTTAATTAATGAGTTTCTCATAATTTTCTTTGAATATTCTCTTGTTAATGTTTAAGTAATTAGCCAATAATTACTTAATTAATCTCTCACTAATTGTTGATAATTTTCTTATTTAGAAATAAGTATTTCCTCACAACAATTGGATTTACATTGGTATTTTATGCTTTACATAAAATATTAAAAATCACGGGGTCAGTAATGATTCCCCGAATACTCTTTAATTTTTCCCTCACTATTTCCTAAGGAAATAAATTCCAAAAATTGTCTAAATTAGATACAACATATTCTCTAAATTTTAATAATCACTTTACTGCCTCTTAGGATTTCTCGTAATTTCCCTAAGTCATTATATGCTCCATAAGGGCATTTTGGTCATTTCTGACACATTATTAATTTCTCCTAATTTCCCAGAGATTTTTCCCTAGAAAATACAATAACTATATCACAGATATTGAGACTACATATTCACTTATCCAAAAATAGCCATCTCATTTGTCCGGGTATTACACGGTGGGAAAATATTTTCCAGGGAAAATTTGAACCAAACGGCCGTCGCCACTGGAAAATGCCGATTTTCCTTTTCCTTCCCCCAATTTTCTTCGATCCAAACGGGGCCTTACGGAGTCTAATTCCAGGAATTAGACTCCGTAAGTCAACTTATAGCGTCTAATTCTAGGAATTAAATGCTGTAAGTATGGCCTGCGAGGCCTATTATGCCATACTTAAGACGTCTAAATATTAAAATAGGACGCCTTAAGTCTGAACTTACGGCATCTAATTAAAAAATTAGACGCCGTAAGTTTTCCCTACTACACCCCCCAGATAGGCGTCCCGCGGAAAAAGGACGTTAAATATGCAAAAAATAGGACGTCGTAGCCTTGTTTTGTAGTAGTGCCCCCAGCATGAAGTTGCACAAACAATGTTTTAAAATTTTCCTTCAAATTCAATCTATCAATAAAATCCTTTTAAAACATCAAGCACTAGCATAAAAACATTCCATTTCAAATAATAAGTTCTAGCTTATAAACTTTTCCAACATCCAACATCATTTAAATATAAAATTTATGAGGACATCTCAAAAGTGTCATATCCGTTTAATTGTGTAATCACGAATTACATTTTGAAACAATTGGAAGAAAATAAATTATAATGAATAAAATCATCAATATTTACTCATATACTATCAACAAACATTCCTTCACAAAATCATACTTTTAAATTTGGAAATGAACATAAAAGTTCAACAATAAAAATAATATCATTTATAAAAATTAGAGACGCTATTCACTCACCTGGCTTGTTGCTCCTTCTGAAACTATACCTTTATCAAAATCCTTTGGGTTAACTTTTCTCTTGAGCTCAAGCAATTGTCAATTCCTATAAATTCTAAAATTTATAGAGATAGATCATCATTGGTAATCTTTTATCCTTATATATATACTCACCAAGACGTAATTAAATTCCTATTATTCTACCCAAATGTAACATCCCAATTCCAGAGCCAAATTTTTTTTTTAAAAAAATCAATCAGAGTTGAGCATTGGAGCGTAAGAGTAACTGACTTTCATTCAAACAATAACCAGAGTGTAACATAGTGTTGATACTACAGAGTTCCTACTGTTCGAATATAAAATACGGAAGACGATAAAGATATCTTCGGCCGAAAGCCGACTCCTGCTGCTTGCCTCGATCTCTGATCCGTGGTCCTCCTGACCACGAGGCTATAGCCGAGATTCAATTCAACGCATTGAATCTCGGGTAGCGGTTAACCTTATGCTCAAATAAAACAAGATACGGATGACGAGATATTCATGACATAACAACAGCATATCAGCATAAAGCAGACGCATGATCAATATAATGACAATACATAAGCATAAAGCAGTATGTAAGTCCCATAAAGTCCCTGCACAAAAACCGTGTAAGGCATTGCATATGAACGGTGACCCTAACAGAGTCTCTAACCGTGAATGTATCTCGATGACCCCTAACAGAATCTCTATCCGAAATGGTAACCCTATACAGAGTCTCTAACCGAAACAGTAACCCTGAATGTACCTATCACATATATTTATATGAGCAGCACTAGATTAGTGTTACAGTACGCGAACGTACCTTCGTTGACGGTATACGGTACTTCCTTCGGAAAACGTTCTTTTCTTCGACGCCATCTTGATTTTCAAAAATAAAGACTAAAATAGCCCTCCCATATGATATCCAATCATACTTGAAAAATTAAAGGTTATCCTAGCATTACTACCCTTACTACTGAAAGAACTACGAAAGCTTAAAGCTCGAAACATATTCTCACTTAGTAGAAATGTCCAAGTTAACCTATATTTTGATTCCATATAGGGCTCCAACAGTCCAGTTGAGTCTTTCTCAAAACGTGTCCAAACGCGTCCGGTGTCGAAACTTGTTTTCGAAACACCCATCTCTTCGAAAAATTCACCGAATCCAAATATGTTCATGAAAATTCCCAATTCTTTTCCAAATGTCACAACATAACATTTTCATCCTCTTGGCTATCTGGTCTTTTCTCGAAATTTCCTATTTCGTCTTATTAGGAAAAAGCACAAACGGCTTGAATTAACTTCCGCAAGAGTCTAACGGAAGATAAAAACCCACTGATTAATATTTTACCTTGACTTTGGGAATCCCATTCCTAGATCTCTAGATAGGATCTGTTTCCTATTTCCCATTTTACTATTCACATAATTTTACTTTAATTAATTATATTAATAAAATAATAAACTTAACTTATCAACTAAGTTTTCTATTTTTATTTCTTATTTATTTATTTTTTTCGTTTTTTTTTCTTTTATTTTCTGCACTTTCTTTTTTAATTAATTATTTAATTAATTAAATAATTATTTTTACATAATCTCTTACAACATTTTCCTATTGGTCAATTCTTGCATTTAGGCTTAAAAATACCTAAACTCATCCTTTTTCCTTCAAATTTTCCAATTAATTAACCAATATATTTATGCTAATTTTTAGCCATTTATCACTAATTTTGGAGCTTTACATAATTATCTCCGAATTTTCTATACTTGTGCTTAAGTAATTTGCTAATAAATACTTAATCACTCAGTTATCACTGCTTAGTAATTTTCTTAATTAGAATACCGCATTACCCCTTAACCTTTGCTTTAACATGAGATTTTTCATGCATTCTGCATTATTCTGCATTTTTCCATAATTGCAAGGGTATTATGGTCATTTCCTTACTTTTTGAGTATTCTTCTACAATTTCTCCAAGTTTGTAACTTAATAAATTACCTAAATTAGGGACAATATCCTTCCCTATTTCAAATAGATTTTTACTTGCCTTCTTTATAGCTTTCACAGGGTATTTATAACCTATAATGTATTTAGGGACCTATTTGCAAATTCCCAAACGTTTTAGGGACCTATTTGTAAATTTTCAAACGTTATAGGGACCTAATTGAAAATTATCTAATTTCAAGGAAAATTACCCTAACAACAAGGTAAACTTAATACAAGGTGTTTGAAACCTCATATTCACCTATTTTCAATAGGTATATTTCCCAATTTTGGTATTTACCCTAAGTGTGATTTTTAGGGTATTACACCAAAACTCTCAACTAAACATATTGGAGGCCTCAAATTAAGCAAAACTTAACTCCTATATACCCAAACAGGGCTGGCTGGACAGGGGTATAGAAAAAATTAATGAAACTTAACTATGAAAATTTCCAACTTTAACATACTCTCGTAATCATCTCAGTAGGCATCAGTATTATTTATTTTTCACTAATATATAAAACTTAGAATATAATAAAACAACCGAACAGTGGGTATTTAAGCTCAGATACGACCAAGTTCCTTTTGAATTCATCAACACCTAACAACAAACTAATAATAGAACTTGTATCATACAATTTCCTTGAACACTCTAGCTTCATCCACAAAGTTGGAACATCATTCATCTATTCTGAAATTTCCATATTTGAAATATACTCCCCAAAAGTTCATCTTATTCATAAACTCTCTGTCCGAAAATTCGGGATATTACAAAGATTCCTACACACACATGAAATAGTGGGACCCACAGATATATATAATGCTAATTATATATATATGTGTGTGTGTGTGTGTGGGTCCTACAATTTTATGTATGTGTGACATAAGAATACACTTCTCCTATCACATGAGAAGTGTTTTTTCCTTTTTACTAAATGGGTTTAAAGTTTCTGCTTTTGATGCAGAAATATTTTTTCTGTCATACTCACATAAAAGTAAGTAGGTCTCATTGTAAAGAGAAGAGAGAGAAACTATTAATGACCCACTTAGAGTGTGGCAGAAAAAAATATTTCTGCAATAAAAATAGAAACGTTAAACCCTTACTAAATAGCCGTAAAAGATTTCTTAGAAACTTGAATATTTAACGGTGTAAAACCGTTAAATATAGATAAAAGTAATTATTAAATATAGTAATAATGAAATTAAATATAGATAAAAATAATTATTAAATATAGATAGACATGTAGTAGTGCAATTCTGCAACTTCCTCGTAATTATCTACTTTCACTTCTGGAGCGAATGAAACTTATAAACAAAACTATATATACATATAAACTGTGTGTGTAAGTTGTGGATATAATATTCAAAAACGATGGCATTGGTTGATTCTTTATTCCCGGAACAATTTTTTAAAATAAAATTAAAAATTTGTTTGATATTTAGTTTTTTTATAAGTGTTTTGAAAAAAGGCAACGTGTTCTTAAAAAGAAAATTTTAATTGTTTTGTGGAATTGAAAAGAACAAAAAGCAATCAGAATAATGTGTTTTCATCAATAATAATTTGGTAAATAATTCAAACGAAAACAACATTATAATCTCTATGCCTTTATTTATGTAGACTTTTCTAATTAGAGGAAATAATTAGAGGGAAAGAAGATATGAGAAATTGTGTATATTGATAATTGAGCAATAATGCTCATACAATGGTGTAATGTGATTGTTAACAATGATGAGGGTAGGGATCCCCTTATATAGATTAGGGCCCCCTAACTAACCCTCTAACTAACTCTAACCACTAACTAATTGTAAACTAATCTTATTTAAACCCTTATATTCTAACACGCCCCCTCAAGTTGAACATTATTTATCTTATATGTGCTCAACTTGAACAATACAAAATAAAGGGATAAGGAGAATTAAATTGAATTAGTTTTACAATTAACAAAAATACAATACAAAACTTCTTCAATTCACAACAATCTTCCTCCATTCTTCTTTTGCTGATTCATTTTTGAACAGCTTCAATCTGGAAGCTTATGAACTTTCTTCTGCCGCATTCAAGTATGAAGTCTAAGCTTCTGAACTTTCTTCTGCTATATTCAATCATGAAGTCTAAGCTTCTAAACTTTCTTCGTTGTTTTCACCATGAAGTCTAAGCTTCGAACTTTCTTCCGCTACATTCGAGCATGAAGTCTAAGCTTCGAACTTTCTTCTGCTTCGAGTCATGAAGTTTTCGAACTTTCTTCTTGTCATGAAGTCTAAGTTTCTAAACTAAGCTTCTTAACTTTCTTCTGCCGCATTCAAGCATGAGCCCCATTTAGAGTTCTTATAAGAACACATCCATTCATTGCAAACTTCATGTTGCTTGTTCCTCTTGCCTCCATCAAAGTGTGCAAGAATAAACCAATAATTCCAATGGCCTTCACCAAATAAACCAAAAACGTCCAATGGCCACAAATAGCCACAAATGAACCAAACCATACATCACTGAACAAATCAAGATATGTCAACTAGCAAATCAGCCCCTGTGCCATCTCAACTGGGTTCACCTCAATATTGCTCTATCATACTTCCTCAACCCAAACCAATCTGCAATAAACTCCCTCTGAAACACTCAGCACCTTTAACCACAATCTTCTCATTGGATTCAGATTCAAACCAGAGTTAATATTTTCAATGCCAACATTCTCCCAAACAACTAGCAAAATCATGATGACTTAGCAAAGTCCTTTGCCACCACATGACAATTTGAACAGATCACCACCCAATTACTTTGAAGTTCAAGAGATGTAGTTGGTGGCAGTGATAATTTCAGAATCCAAAGACAAGAAAAACCAGAATCTTGAATCCAGAATTTAAAAGGAAAGCATGCAGACCAGAACAGAACTTGAAGAATCAGATACTTCCCATTAATCAAAACATGCATACTGTTTGACATTAGGCGAAAATAAAATCCATACTTCCCATTAATCAAACAACTGAATATGAATATCTGTTGTCTCATGTCTACCAAACCTGAGTGGCTACAAGCAGAAAGGACTGCTTCAGATCATATCTGCCTTGGCTGAGTGAGCTTGTGAGAATAAAAGTGGTCCTGCACTTCTGATCAGCGATCATATCAGGGGAAAGCCCCCACTCCAACAGTTCTTTGTCACTGTGATGCACCGAAGACTTCATCGCTCCATCTGACTCCTTTTATGTTCATTTTCTCAAAAATTGCCACGCATCTTTCACAGAATGGCCAAGTTTTCTAATTATTGTAATCACAATAGAGCATGTCACGTGATCTGGACATATATTATCATGTTCCATTGACTCGTATAGCTTCAAGGCATCTTCATACCTTCTACTATATAATAGACCTTATCAAAAAAGAGGGATTTAACGAGGGATTTCCAGAAACGGAAAATGAATCAAACAATCTTCTCATTGAAACCAGAACCTGATTAACCAACAGATCTTGAACCTCGAATACAGAAAACCATTACCCAGTCTAATCCCTGGAGTTATCAATTAATTTCCACAAAACCACTCCAAAAGGAGGTGTCAAGAACAGGAATAACAGAGACGTGTACCAACTTCTCTGGCTAAGACTTATAGTCAGCGAAAACCGATGACCGCCAACCACAGAGTCACCAAGAACGACTCCGGCGACCAAGTACAGCTCCGGCGACCCAAGTACAGTGAACGAATAGTGACAAAATCAATCAATGAGATCAATTCGTATGAGACTTACCGGCGATTCGAACCACCCACCGCGAGCCACCGTCGGATTCGGTGAACCAAGAACCACCGTCGAAGAAAAGGACAAGAACCGCGAACCAGGTCGAACCACCGACCAATCAACTATCGCGAGCCACCTTGAGCTTCAACCAACCAAGAAACTTGATATCGAGAAAAGTTCTCTGCGTCTCTTCTCTTCTCCCGGTTCAGCCGAAAACTCTATCTCCGAAACGGACTTCTCATCGCCGGCGGACTTCTTGACGCCGTCATTCTCAGAGCCCTCTAAACGGAGCTTCGCGTATGGAAGGAAGAAGCCTGCAAGAACAGCCACAGAGAGCACCACCGTTGAGAATCATTCAAGATGAACCACCACGAGCCACCTTGGATCTCGACCAAGCCACCGATCGGGCGAAAGAGCAGGAATAGCGTGCAGGAAGGAACTCTGCCAAAACCTAATCGAATAGGGGCCCCGGATCTTGAAAACCCGTCCGCGAATTCTGGCACTATATGGAGGGGTCTTGGGCTGCTTCTTGATTGTGGGCACTGAGTTTAATTCAATATATCTTGAAAAATAGCCTGCATCCACCAGGACGTGCCAGCCACCTTAGTCAATGGGTGGGGGTCTTGAAAAATAACACAACCTCTTCAAACTAATACCAATGGTTGCTCCACTCCGTTCTGGGCCTTATTGGATTGAGGCTTGGGATCTTGAAAATCAGGCCATAGGATCTTGAAAAATAACCTGATGCTATGATACCATGTAGACTTTTCTAATTAGAGGAAATAATTAGAGGGAAAAAAGATATGAGAAATTGTGTATATTGATAATTGAGCAATAATGCTCATACAATGGTGTAATGTGATTGTTAACAATGATGAGGGTAGGGATCCCCTTATATAGATTAGGGCCCCCTAACTAACCCTCTAACTAACTCTAACCACTAACTAATTGTAAACTAATCTTATTTAAACCCTTATATTCTAACAATTTACAAGACAAATAAAGAGATTTAAAAGAAATCATGGAGTTAAAAAGAACATATTAGCTATTCATAAGACAAATAAGGGAATTCACATAGCAAATAAAGGTATTTATAAGATAAATGAAGATATTTACAAGATAAATAAAGGGATTAAAAAAATATAAAGAGTTAAAACTATATTTTGGTGATTCACAAAAAAAATAACGGAATTCAAAAGACAGTGAGGACATTTACAAGATAAATACGAACGCAGGACAAATAAAACAATTTTTAATTCGGCAATGCGACAATAAACAAAACAACAATAAAGTGACAATAACCCCTAAACTCAGGGATAGCTTGACCTGTTAACCACAAGGACATAATATTTGATAATGGAAGAAAAAATAGATAAATGTAAGGAACCAGTATCTTTTTTTATTTTTTTTATTTCATAAAATGTTAGTTATTAATAGGACTGATATAGTTGTTAACAAGTACTAATTTAGTTGTTAAGATGACTGATTAAGTTGTTAAGATATTGTTGTTAATGAGACTGATATAGTTGTTAACGGATATTGATTTAGTTGTTAATGAGACTGATTTAGTTATTAACGTTTTATGAAATAATACCAAAAAAGGCTCTGAGGCCTTTTTTGACATGTGACTTTTTTTTGGACCTTTTTTGATATTTTGTTTTGTCAATATGGGCCCTGAGATGGATTTTCCCCTTATAGTTGGGTCTGTGGGCACAGAATAAATAAATAAATGAAATTAATACTCCTTTCTTATTTTCTAAAACCGTCTTCTAAGTCTAAAATACAATCAAATGCCAAAATGATGATGATCCTGGATATATACCAATAAATGGGCCCTCCTGGAGTTAATTTTTTTTTCGTTTTTTTTTTTTTGCAAAAATAAAAGCAAAAGCAAAAGCAAAAGTAAAGGGCATGAACCAATGTGAGTTGGCATAGATGGTAAGGGGTCCAGGACTAGGCCCTTGGGTCGTGGGTTCGATCCCCTCTGCCGTCGCTGGGACTCCTTTGGTAGGCGATCTCGTAAGTCCCCAGTAAGTGCTCATAGAGCCGGGCCGTGCCCGGCCTTGGTGGGGACGATGCGACCCCTCCAAAACTTTTTCTTATCAAAAAAAAAAAAAAGAAAAAAAAAAGTAAAGGGCATGACTTGATTTGTTGAGACTTGAGAGTTGACCCTAAAGTCCCAAATGATGATAGAGAAGGGTAACGAGTTTCAAGAAAATATAATCCATTTTCATCACAAGCTTATATGCTTAAAAATATCCCGTTTATTTATTTTAATTAAAGAGTCAGGAAAATTAGAAATTACAAGTAGGATTAATTCTTCAATTTTTCACTTATAAGAAAACTTTCATACTAATCCCTTTTATCTTTATTATAAGACACCAACTAGTAAGTATATTTGATCCTTTTTATAAGGCACTTTCTTGTTTTTAAGATTTATTAACAATGGCGGGACCACGTTGTGGCCAGCTGGGGCCTTGGCTGCAGCTGGCTTTCTCTTCTCTTATATATTTATATATGTGTATCATATAATATTTTATTTTCGCCACTAATTTGGCCCTAGCTAAATATTTTACTCTACGTATTTTACTCTTTTCAAATGAGGGTAATATTGTGTTGATTAGTGAAAATTTTGGGATTATGATTTTAGGAGAGTCTTGAGTTTTGACAATAGATGACTATATATATGTAGACGATGATTAATGATTAATTTTAATCAGTTTGGATTTATTATTTGGTTGTCTTATGATTTTATAATAAATTTCTCTTTTAAAAAATAGATTATAATAGGTTATTTGCTTAGCTAAAATTGAATTTAGATCTTTATGTTTTTTTAAAATATTTTTGGGAGTTCATATTATATTTCTTTTATTTTCTCCAATTATTTTGTTTTGAGGTAGGTGGAATACATATTTAAGTGTTAATTTTATTAAATTTCATTATACGTATTACGATTATAATTGTGTTTGTGATATCTTTAGGATAATGTTTAGTTTATTACTCATTGAATTGTAAGAGGAAAGTAAAATTCTTGTTTGAGATACTGACTGAAAATGTTATCATCTTATATCTTGTTTTGATTTATAATTGTCGGTTATTATTTAATTGTATTTTTAATGTTATGCGATATTATTTAGTAAATAGTTCAACATGTTTATTTTTTTGGCCCAGGCTAAAAGTATTCTCGGGTTCCGCCAATGTTTATTAACTCTCTTTTTTTTTCATGTATGCCCATATTAATACAATTAGTAGGGGTAATATTGGAAATCACTTAAACTTTATGAAAATTTAATTGAATTTAAATGTTTTTATTGGTTTATGAGAATTATTAGTTGGTACTTTATAATAAGAATCAGATGGAGTACTCATAAGTTACTAGGTCATTAGTAATAATCATCAGTCCTCAATGTAAGACATATTTAACTTTTTTGACGAGATTAATAGAACTAAATATATTATTTTAAAATATTGATATTTATCTTTTTTATACTAAATTAATTTGTCTTATTTATAAATTGATATATAATCAAATGATATATTAATTAACTTATTTAGCTTCTTTAGTCTCTCTAAAAAATCAACTATATTTTATATTAACGACGGGAGAATAACTATACCTGATATTAAAGACCGAGAAGTATTATGTAAAGGATGAAAATTTTCATCCTTTTTATAATTTGAGACCTTTATACGTCCCACTTTTTTGTTAAAAAAGGAAAATATTCATGTCATTTACTTTATTTCGTTAATTCTTTTTATGCTTCTGATAAAAATAAAAAAAATTCTTTTTATGCTTAATTTTTTTTTTAATCAACTATAGGAAAATCCGTCCTTTTTATTTTAACTCACATATCATCTCCTCCGTTGGGCTTTTGATCCTTTTCCATTTTGTAGGGAAAATGGAGCTAAGAGAAAAAAAGGTTGAGAACAGGAATATAAAAGAAAAGAAAAAACTGAAAAATATCAGTACAGTACTAACAAAAAATATGACTTTATCTATAATTGTTTATGTAAATTACTCCCTCCTATCTACATTATAACAGCCATTTAATTATTTTGATTAAATTAAGATAGTTAAATAAATTTTTTAATCATAATATATATAACATATCATTATATCATATATTAGTTTATATATAAGATAAATTAGTTTTTTTAAAAAATATAAATATTTTAATATAACTTATTTAATTTATTTAATTCATTAAAAAAGAAAAAGAAAAAGTAGTATCGCTTCATGATATATCCAAGGTAATTAAAATCGAGATTTTACGTAAAATCGGAAGAGGGATAAAAAATCGTAAAACATACAATTGTAACATAGTAAAAACGTAAAAAAATCGTAAAAACATAAAAGCGTTTGGAAAATTAGTAAAATCGTTTTAATGAAAAAAAATCGTAAAAACATAAAATCGCAGTGATAAATCGAGATTTTAACTACCAAGGATATATCATGCCAATGTTTATGAAAGCTACACCTTTGAGGGCAACTTTTTCTAAAGTTGTCCCAGATGTACGATGAAGCAGAGCACTGCAACACGGCATGCAAGAGCTTCCCAGAAAGAGGAATAAAAGACTGAAACAAAATATAAACATATGTGAGTGACGCATTTGCTCATCTGAGTCTGAGAAGAACTTGTTTGAAGAGATGGCAAATTCTAAAGCTTCCATTTTTGAGACCTTTGCTTTGTTAGAGCTATTTCTTTAGATCCAGGTTATTAATTATTTCTTCTCTTTTACTTGTTTTCCCTTCATTGCTCACAAAAAATTTCTGCGAAGTATTTGCTCTTTTCTTCTCCTAGTGGTAGCTATTGATTATATTCAATCTCCTTACTGAGCTATCATACTGTCCTAGATCTCATAATACTCAAACATTTGAAATTTTTTATACATTTACTCCTGAAAAACAAAGGCCCAAGACCTTCATAGATATGAGTGGACCTGATCTATTGAATAAAAACTTCATTTCTTTTATTCAAATTTTTTTAATGAAGTAAATGACTGATTTATTTATTTTATTCGAAAAGCAAATTAAAATGTTTGTTCTTTCTTTCTGAATTATGAAGAACTACTAGATTCATTATTATATCTTTGTTATGACTTCCCCCCCTATGCTCTCTGGCTCCGGGTTGCAATTTAGGAGGGCCACCATTGAATTTCATATTTACAGTACCCATGGTAAAGTATCTCACAATTGCTTCTATCTGACAAGATATTTCGTCTTTTTGAATTTACTGTACCCTTTTCAATTGTTGCGCTTTTATGGCTTGAGATATTTTCCTTTGTACTGAAGTTTTCATTTTTTTTAAGGAAAATATATGAAGATAAATGATGGTTGAATTTAAATTAGCAAATCTATTGTTTTAGCTGTATAATCTTTTCAGGAAAAAATGTGAAAATACAGAAAGGGAATGTGTTAATTTCCCACCCAATTGAATTTAACCTCTGTCATGTTGTTAAAAACACAGGACTGATTCTATTTCTATTCAGCTTCAGGCTTACTTTCTTTTCAACTACTCAATATTTTCATATGCGCCAAAACTATTCTTACAAAATTATATCTGACGAATTAATATGGAAGCTCTATCTAGATTACAAAAATACGGGAAATTATTTATAAATTTTCTCACTACTAAAGTCTCAAGTAACAATAATATGGTTCAAAGAAGAGAGCACAATTTATAGATTTTTCTCACCATATTAAACTAATTTATGGCGTGTTTGAAGAGAGAAGGTTTTCTCACAGGAAAGATTTTGCAATTTTTTTTTGTTAATTTCATGTTTCTTATAGTTTGGAATCTCGTTACTAGCTACCTTATAGTCGTAGATCTAAGCCTTTGTTTCATGTTGCTGAAGGTTGAAGCGAGAAATTGCTATAAAAACCATTGCTTTAATAATGCTCAGAGAAGCTTCATTAATCCTATTGGGAGTATCAATTCACAAAGCTATCAGATTCATCTCTCGTTCGCTTAATGGTAACCAAGTTGTTGCTGTTGATGATAGGTGGCTAGCTTCCTCACAATAACCTCACACTCTTTATTTTCTTTGTTTGATTTGATCATATAACCCAATATTTGTTGAAGTTTTGTTTCTATTAGTAGTTATAATGATGATGTGAGTTTAAGTCCAACGGGTTCTCCCCATGCTACAAAGTATGAGAGGAAAAAGAGAAAGATGATTGTGAGAGACAAAAGATTCAGATTCATTATATAGATTATCCCAGAGATTGTATTGCTATTATGGGCCACAACCCCACTAATGACCCAATTTGCTGTGTTGAATCCCACTCGTTAATTTAAACTCGGGTACCAGCAAAGACCCAAACTATGATACACAAATAAGTGGTAGTAACAGTAGTAATGCTATATTCACAAGACTTCCCAACAACACTAGGGTCTTTATTGACGCTAATGACAATAAGGCTTGGTTTGGTTTGGGGTAGGGGAGGGGAGGGGAGGGAAAATGAAGGGAAAAAATTTAAAAGGAAGGAAAACTCTTGTGGGCCCCACTACAAATAACTTTTCTCCTATTTTCTCTCCATTTTCAAAAATTTCTTTGGTGGATTTTACATAAATAAAAAAAAATAAAAAACAGAGTCCTCGTCCCTGACAACTCGCATCCCCTCCCCCTTTGTTTTCCAAAAACTTGTTGGGTGACAAATCTTAACTTTGGTATATATTTTCAAACTTTATTTATTTGAGCTTAAAATGTATTTCTTTAAGAAATACCATTGGGTTATTTAAATTAAGAATTCTTCATAGTAGCAAAGTATCATCTAATTTTGAAATTTTGGTTTACATGTCTGTTTGATCAAACGAACAATATTTCCGATAAAGGTAGTTTTGAGTCAACATTAAAATGTGCAGTTCCAATTTTGTTCATTTCTGTCAAAGAATGGCACCAAACCTGGCTAAGAATTTCGCCAATTGAAAAAGCAAATTTATGTTAGTATTGAGCATTGACCTCTTGAGTTTTACTTATATAAAATCATTCGATAATCCACAATCAATTCTTAAGACAGAGGAATCAACCATGAATTGTAGCACGCATATTAATATTATTGGGTGTTTAGTTGTAGGTTTGACATATGGAGTGTGAGGTGGTGATTATGACCCTAAAACTTATAGGTTTCCTGCAATTTACAATTTTGGGGACTCACATTTGGGTGACATTCCCTATTTTGTTGTATATTTTCAAACTAAATTTGGGGATTTTACCTAGTAAGGTTTCTGGAAAATAGAGATGATGGGGATGTGAGTTGGTGGGGATGAGGACATTGTTATTTATTTTTTAATTTATGTAAAATCCACCTGAGCAATTTTTAACAGTATTTTAACATTTTTTTTTTCACATAGGATGACTCATGAGCGTTAGGAACTAAGTTGCAAACGAGTCAAAAATTTAGGGATTGAGTTATAAGAATGTCAAAACTTTAAGGGCCAAAAGATAAATTTTCCCAATACATGGAAGTTAGTTGGATTTAACGGTTTTGCCCCAGTTTTAAAAGTTTATGGTTATATTTGCTTTAAAAAATAATTTATTGTTACTTTTGTATTTTTTATAAAAGTTTAAGGTTATTTTAGCATCTTAACCATTTCATAAAATTTTAAAAACTGTATTGTTAATATCACCTTACAACAAACCTTATTCAATAAACTAATGAGCTCCCTTGGACTAGAAGCTTGGATAATAGAATGATACCCGCACATTGCTTTCAATCCTCATTTTCGATACCATATCTAAGGAGACATATTTATTTGGATTACGGTGGGAGAAGTGACTTATTTTCTATGACTTTTGCATAAATAAGTGACTTATACAATATCCGAGGATGATATAACTGAAGAGGGTACTGAAAGTCGCATGCAAGCTTCCTTTTAGGTTTACTTGTAGTATCATTATGTTAACTTTAATGCAAGGTTATTAAATCGGAACCGCTCAAGGTACTGGGTCAATGGTCAATGGATTAGACCGAAGCTAACCTAGGGTCAAATCGGTGAGAAAGTGAAGATTTCAGGGTTATTAATAAGAAATTATAAATAAATAAAATCAATTAAAAAAAAAACTAAACCGGGTTTCTACCCAGACCAGACCGGTTTGCCAGGTCCGGGTTTAATAACCCTGCTTTAATGTCACATGAGACAGAATGGGAAATCGGGACTATACAAAAGCAGAACATGATATACAAAGTTTATCACAAAAAAGAAAAAGAACATGATATTCAAATGGACATGCACCAAATTCATTGTTGCTTAGACTTTTAGGGACATTCTGTATATGGGGTCCAGTAAGGACCTGCATACCCACAGACTTTTATTTTTTTGGCCGAAAGCATGCATGACTTCTTTGAATATGTTTTGCTAGTTCACATGCATGCATGGCTGTTATTACTCAAGCTGCTGATATTTGTTCTGAAATGCTGTTTTCCTCCTTTCAGGCTAGAAAATCTCTCCGTCCTTTGAAGCTATTTTCACAACAAAAACTTGAGGCAAAGCTCCATGATCTAGACTTTGATGGCTTATTAAGCTAAGGATTTTCAACGATGGAATGCTGGAATTCTTTCTTTCAACATCATCAATAATATACATGTTGAAATAAGATTTCAAGATTCCATGGCCTACGAAAAACATACTTTTTCTCTTTCATATCATAGTCACTGGCTAATTATATGAATGTTAGTTTTCACTTCCGGTAACAGGATGAGATAGTTGGGGGAAAAAAATTACCATTGACTAGCATCGCCTCATATGAGCTTTTTTTTGGAATCCATTCAATTACTCAGTTCAGGTAACAGTAAAACTATATTTACTCAGGTTGAATGATGTGGTGGTCCTCAAACCATGGAAGAGATCCTTGCAAGGATACAATACAGAAAAGAAGCAGCAAGAAAACGAGAAAGAGCCCTGACATGCCTTTTCTGTTTATCCACACACTCATCTTCAGTTCAAATCACATGCATATCTTATGAATCATTGGTATATATACAGTGGAGATCCAATTCAAGTCAGAACTAGGGGCTGTGAATTATGAACTTAACAAAGGTTACTGGGGTTGGGGATCGAAGGACCGCTGAATCGTCGCTCGCCCATGGCTCCATGGGAAAGCTGTGCCACTGACACGCCTCTTAGAAACGCTCAAACTAAGCAAGCTGGCAAGGCTCAAAAAGACAAGAACTCAACAACACCTACAAGTGCTGTTTCAGCTAAGCCAACAGCTGTTTACCCAAAAGCTAGGAGATTGTCTTACTCATGAACACATGAAGGAAAGCTATATATACTCAGTATGCTAACAAAGAACAAACACACAAATCTTATATCACTGAAGAAAATAAGTAAGCATCTTATATATCTAAATCTGCTCACTCCCTACTTCTGCATATACAGTTGGAAGTTAGTGAATTTCAAACCCTTGGAGTGTGATTGGTTAGTTCATTAATTCTGTTTCTCCTATTTTCTTCCTCAATAATGTATATTTAACGTCCAGACCAAGAGTCAACCACCCTGCACATCTCAGCTTCAACAATAAAGATAACTACCAAATACCAATAAAAGAAAAGCCAATCCGTAGCAAGGTTAAATTACATCAGGACCCAAACAAACCTTCAGTCCAAGCCCTTATTGTAGAGCACAATATTCTCCACGTAAGCAATGCAATGCCATTCAGAACAACCTAACCACAAACAACAGAGTTAATCAAAAGCTAACAATCAAACTCAAACACAACCTCATCAAATCCCAAATCTAGAGCCATCTTCATCCCCTTCTCAAGAGCCAAAGACACACAAATGGAGATAGAAGATCCTTGAAAGGAACAACTACACAAATTTATAACCTTACCCTCATAGTTTCTAAAAATAGACAGTGAGGTACCAAAAAAAGTAATTGTAGCAAATGGTATCCTCATATATAAAAGGATCACCATCCTACCTAAACACAAGATATCTGAGGAGAGTCAAGGTTTTAAGACAGGCAAACAATACTTGATAAAAGATGGTGTATTAAAATGATTTTTTTTTTCATCCTCAGCATGACGATTGCAATCTTCTGCAAATATCTAAAATAAGATTATAGGATAGAAGATATTAGCCTGTCCAAAGCCATTTATTTCATGGCGCTTGAGAAGAGAGGGACTTCCTGGTAGGGAAGAGAAAATAATCAAGAATTGAGTCAGGTATACATGAAATGATGACAGAAACAAATAAAAGTGGGGACTGGGGAAGAAGAAATTGAAAGCAAGAAGCAAAAGAATGTTTCATTGGCACCCAGAGGTAAGAGTAAATTGAATGGATTGGTTGGGAAGAAAAAATCAACAGAGCCTTTGTGTTGTAAACATCACAGAAAACTCTTAGCAAACCCTCTTAAAATCCACCAATGATCCAAAGAGCACACTCACTCTAGTTAGATGGGAAAAAACTTTCATAAATCAGCATAAGTGAAATGAAAAGGCAAGCAACTCAAATTCGCTTCATTTAAAATCTTCCATCTCATTTGATATTAAATTCCTTTGGTATGTTACCTGGACAAATGTCCCCCATAATCCACACAACATCAACTAAATTTTTTCCATCTTCGAAAGAAAGCTTAAAACATAATATTATACATATGCAGGGTGAAATAAAGCTACAAACAGCAGGTATTAAATATCTGCATTTACGATTCTAGAGAAAAACTCAAAAGGGGCATCAAGCCTCATAGGGTACAAAATGATCATAACTGTTACGTGCTCTTCTCAAGCAAAATAGCTTAAACTAAATCTGCAGCGTAATAATGAAGATTTAGGATTACAACTCTTCAATGTGATTGTTGCCAACAGAAACAAGACTTTCCACATAATTGAAAAACGAACCAGTGCCATCACCATATTTGGGAATATCAAACATCTTGAACTCATTAGTGGTGATATTGAACAGAACAACTCTTCCTTCCCTGGACTTTACTCCAAATTTAGTTGCACCAAGGCATAAGAAATTGCATACAATTTCGTTCCCCCAGATAGTCCTTGCATCTAACAAGGATGGGAAGGGATCGGTACTAAACTTCCAATTCCATCTTTCCCTAGATGCATCTGTTCCCTCCTCCATAACCCACAAATGAATCAAGGAAAATTTTAAGTCATCAGTGTGACAAAGCATAGCGAGATTGTTCTCGTGTACAGAAAGAACATTGTGATGTGATTTATGGGCTGAAGAAGGTAATGGTATCAAAGTAAACACTTCTGTAGCCAAGTCAAATGAAACTACCAAACAACCATCATTTTCATCGCGCTCCACCATGCCTAGCATAAAGCCATACCAAAAAATAGCTCCATTAACATACAAACCATTAGACATAAGATGCACACGATCTAAGTTCCCAACCTCTATTTGCTTCCATGACCCTGTGCTTAATGAATATAGCAGCACTTGATTAACACTATTAGTACAGAATGGACATTCTTTAGAACGAATCAGCCAGTTAGACCTGCAACCATGAATTCTCACTATCTTGTAATCGTTAACAATTGAACTGAACCCAAATCCTGTAGCGCTGTAACAACGGTCAGGAACATTAACAGCTTCGAACACCTGTCAGACCTCTCTAGTAGCTGGATTCCATAAGAAAATGGACGCATTATCGGATTTCAAACAGAGCAAACCATTAACGGAAGCCAGGATCGTAAAACCGGACAAGGAACCGATAAGAGGTGCGCTTTGAGCTTCAACAACTTTTATCTTTTGATCGAAGAAACACCAGCTTAAAGCCTCGACTACGCAACTTCGTTGATAAAGGAGATAAGGGTTTTGACTAGCGGAGTGGTGGAGATGATCCGCGATGAAAGATGGGACCTTGATGAGATTTTTCCAATGTTTACAGACACATTGAAATTGGATGAGGGATTTTACCGGAAGCCGTTTGAGAATGTTTCGGATGATATCCTCGGGAAGAACTGGCTCGTCGCCATCCATTAGTACTTGCCTCATAGGGCTCAAGTCGGTACAACACACCTATCACACGGAAGGTTGCCGATCAAAGATACACCAGAAATAAAAGGGTTATACTTATTCCGGGAGGAAGGAAGAAGTTGGGCCGTATTTATTTTTTTGGGGAAAAATCTCATACTAAATTTCCTTATAGAAAGATCCTAAGGCTTGGTTTAGTTTGGGGGAGGGGAGGGAAAGAAAAATGGAGGGAAAAGAGGAGAAAAGTTATTTGTAGTGGAGCCCAAAAGAGTTTTCCTCCCTTTTAAATTTTTTCCTTCCTTTCCCCTCCCCTCCCCCCAAACCAAATATGATTAATTCGGAATCTGAAGTTACCGAATTATCTTTACTTGGAGAAGTTATGAAATTTCACAAGTTAATGTCCTAATTTTCATAAGTGTTTATGCATATTTTTACAACTGCATAAGCCTATTTTGACAACTAGATTTTCCTACTTGAAGAAGTTATGAAATTTCACAAGTGAATGTCCCAACTTTTACCATTGCATATACGAATTCTTACAAGTACTTATGCCTATTTTCACAGCTGCATTAGTCCATTTTGACAACTAGATTTTCCTACATTGACAAGTTAATATCCCAACTTTCACAAGTGCATATGTGAATTTTGACAAATTCTTATGTCTATTTTCACAACTGCATGAGCATACTTTGACAACTATATTTTCCTACATGGACAAGTAATGAAATTTCATAAGTTAATGTCTCAATCTTCACAAGTGCATTTACAAATTTTGACAAGTTCTTATGCCTATTTTTATAACTGTATGAACCCACTTTGACAATTTTATTTTCCTACCTGGACGAGTTTTGAAATTTTACAAGTTTATGTCCTAACTTTTAGAAATTCCCTTAGGCTGACTTGGGTCGTGATCGGATCCTTCCTTAAATAAAAGATATGCAATATCCTTTTGAAATCTCCAATCACCTTCAAATATTTTGTAATCCACTCTCTCATATCAATCAATTAATTCAAATTGATTTCCTTTTTCTCGCTCCTTTCTCAATCGCCTAATAACTCCTGCAAGATATATACAATAGTAATAAATTTAATTCAATATATCTCAGAATTGATACTCATTTAATTATAAAATATGCACTTATCAAACTCTCCCACACTTAGATCTTTGCTTGTCCTCAAGCAAAAGAAAGAGAATTCATTATCTAAATGAGAATGACATTGTCTTTGACTTTCCTAAACAGTGAGCAGTTACCACCACACTCAGATCATGTTATCAAAATTTATTCAGTTAATGTCTTATAAGACTGGGTCACTAAGCCAATAGCCTTAAATAATAGCCAGTAATAAGCACCACAATACGTTTAAAAGAATATTATCTACTTAATTCCTCCAGAAAAATTCAAATGCCCCCAGTAAACCAAGCTTTGCAGTTAATTTCATAGGGATCCTTATGTAAGAAATAACTTTATTTATTTATTTATTTATTTATTTTTTGAGCCGTTGGAGGTCCCCTTTTTACGCGACCTTGCACATGGGTGATGCAGCACCGGTTACTCGGATACTCCAACAGGACCTTAATCTTGAGCCGTTGGAGATCCACTTTTGACGCGACACTGCACATGGGTGATGCAGCACTGGTTACTTGGTTACTCCAACAGGCACCTCAAGAGGCTTTTAGCTCAACTCATAACCCTCTTTGACCTTACCGTTTGACGCGACCCTGCACATGGGTGATGCAGCACCGATTACTAAGTAGGTCTAGAGAAGTCATTGGAGTTGTGTTTTTTTTTTTTGAGTCCTTTCCCTAAACAAAAGTTTTACTTGGTCAACAAATGGCATAATCTCATCTCCTAGAGGAATCAGGTATCAAAATATTCAAAACATCTCTAGATTGTTTACAAAAATTCAATGCTCAGGGGCTTAGTTGACACATTCTTTTCCTTTTTATTGTTTTACTTGATAATACTCTCTAAGATGGGGATGCTCAAAGTTAAGGTCAATCGAACAAAAACTCAAGAATTTTTCAAGGGAATTCTTTTCAATTGAATAAGAACAAGCAATACCAAAGAATTCATATCCCTACCCCACACATAAATCAGACAGTGTCCTCACTGTTGGAACAATAAATAAAAGGAAAGGAACTAGTACTCCCCTGGTTTAAGCCTCTAACTCTCATATGGGGAGCTCCGTCAAAAGTCATCGGAGTGGTCATCGGCGTCTTCATGTGTGACCGCATCGTCGGAATCGTTGTCGTCCTCAGCTGGTTGACAACTAGTTGGGTCTATATTCTACTTGATGCAAAGGGCCTCAACCATCTGGGTCAGATAAGTGAGAGAGAAAGAGAAAGAAGGAGGAAGGGGGGTTGAAAGTGAGGTAAATTTTTTTATTTTTTTTGGCCTTTTGGCCTAAAGTTGGCGCCGGGGGCGCCAACTTTGGCGTCCAGGGCGCCAACTTTCTGCCCAAAATGTTTTTTTTTTTAATTTTTTTTATAGGGTGGAACTTATAATTTGATCCACACTTTTCACATCCTTCCTATCTTACGAATAACTACTAAGACTAAATAAAAATGAAAAAGAAAACTTATTGGGTTGCCTCTCAATCAGCGCTTGTTTAACGTCTTGAGCCTGACGGATATCACCTTAATTTTCAGCTTCCAGTGCCACGGAGGTTCCTCCTCTGTCAATGTCTCCACCATGGTAAGGCTTCAATCTCTGTTGGTCCGGATGAAACTCTTTTAGAAGAATCCTCCTGTCATGCCATCTCTTGATTTTTTTCTTGAATGGCAAATGAAAGTGGTCCTTGCGAGTGGCATTATTCAACCTCCTACAATCCACACACATTCTCCAGCCTGCATCTAATAGGTTCACCACCTCCTTTCTCATCACTTCCTTCATAGTCGGGTTAAGTCTCCTCTGGGGCTGCCTTACTGGTTTCACATGGTCCTCCATAAGAATTTTATGAGTGCAAAATGAAGGACTAATCCCCTTTAAATCAGATATAGACCACCCTATGGCAGTCTTGTGGGTATTCAAAACTTTCAAAGAACTTCTCTTCGTCGGTAGGGGACAACTCGGCGCTAACAATAACGGGATAAGTGTCATCCTTCCCTAGAAAAACATACTTGATTAGAAGGGAGCTCCTTTAGTTCCACCTTAGGAGTAACAGGTGGCGCATCATAATCTTTCTTCTTCACTCCTCAACTCCGTAAATCGAATTCTCCTTTGCGAAACCTCTTCTTCCACTTGTAACAATTGAGCAAGATCATCCTCCATAGGCTCATCCGAACCTTCTTGAAAAACTTCTTGAATGGCCTCATCAACCACGTCAATTGTGAAGCAGTCACTATTATCAGCTGGGTATTTCATGGGTTGAAACACAGAGTAAGTGACTTTCTCATCATTCATTTGAAACTCCATTTTTCCTACTGACTACATCAATTACCGCTCTAGCAGTAGCCAAGAAGGGTCTTCCCAAAAGTAAAGGAATTTCACCATCTTCCTCCATGTTAAGAACCACAAAATCCACCGGAAGATGAATTTGTCCACTTTCACAAGCACATCCTCAATGACACCTTCTGGCTTCTTAATGGACCTATCCGCCAACTGTAATGACATCATAGTAGGCTTCATCTCTTTAATTCTGAGAGCTTTTGAAACAGATAAGGGCATTAAATTAATACTAGCTCCCAGATCACAAAGTGCTCTGCCCATATTGACATTCCCTATTGCACAAGGAATGCTAAAGCTGCCCGGATCTTTAAGCTTTGGTGGCAACTTAGTTTGAATGATGGCACTACACTGCTGAGTCAATGCTACTGTTTCTGCCTTTTGCAACTTATGCTTCTTGGAAAGCAAATCTTTCATGAACTTTGCATAATTAGGCATATTTTCAAGAGCTTCTGCAAAAGGAATGTTAATATGCAATTTCTTAAAAATATCCCGAACACGGCATATCTGTTGCTTGAATCTGCTGCTTCAACCTTTGGGGATAAGGAGGTTTTGCATAAGAAGGAGTGGGAGGCTTCTTTGTAGCTATCTCCTTTGGAACCTGCTGCACATTACATTGCTCAACCTCTTCCTCCCCTTTCTCAGACTTGTCCTTCATTGGAACAGATTTCTCAACCGCCACTCCTTGTAGTTATGGCCTTACAATGCTCCTTTGGATTGACCACAAGTATCACTAGGGAAGAACCCTTGGCTTCTCTCTGCTATTTGCTTTGATAACTGACCAATCTGATTCTCCAAATTCCGGATCGAAGCCCCCTGATTTTTGAGAGTAGACCTTGTTTCATTCCGGAAAGCTTCTGACCCCTGTATGAATTCAGTAGTGGTAAGAGTCAACTGTGCCAAAGCCTTTTCCAGATCAGTAGTGGTGTTTTGGTGGAACTGCTGAGGTGCTGCTTGGGGTTTATAGGAGAAGTTTGGGTGAGATTTCCAGCCAGGATTGTATGTGTTGCTATATGGATTAAACTGATTTCTAGGAGGATTACCCATGTAGTTTACCTCAGCTGTTTTTTCAGGAATGAATGCTGCACACTCTCCATTAGCGTGTTCCCCTTGGCAAAAATCACAAAGCAAAGGAGGCTGAGAAGTGATAGATGATACTTGAGAAGAGGCAAGCTGTTTAGTGATGGAAGCTAATTGCTGTTGGATCACCTTGTTTTGTTGGGCAATGGTCTCATTGTGGGCCAACATTGTATTGTAAGAGTCTAGTGAAGAACTCCCTCTTTGGTTGTGGAGTAACAGTTTCATTTTCAAAGGACCCCATATCTTCAAACAACTCCAATGCTTCTTCGGGAGTTTTATTTTTAGCGTACCACTGCCGCAAGATTAATCATCATCCTAGAGGACGGAAGTATCCCTTTGAAGAATATCCTCACCTGATCATAGTCTTGCAGCTCATGTTGTGGGCACTTCCTAAGCAACTCCTTGAATCTTTCCCACGCTTCACAATATGATTCCCCATTGCCTTGAGTAAAGCAATTGATATCTGAAAGCAGCTTTGTATACTTAGAAGAAGGGAAAAATTTCTCAAGAAACTTTGTGGTAATAATGTCCCAAGTGGAGAGACTTCCATTAGGACAAGAACGAAGCCAAGCTCCTGCTTTCCCCGTCAAAGAGAAAGGAAACAGTCTCACACGAATAGCATCTCCAGAAACCCCATTCATCTTGATGGTATCACAAATTCGCAGAAAAGTCTCGATATGCTGATTAGGATCCTCTAAATCACTCCCACTAAAAGAGCTTTGTTGAACCAAGCTTATGAGAGATGGCTTGATTTCAAAATTATTTGCATTCACAACAGGATTGACGATGCTAGTTGCAGCCACGGTAGGATTAAGCGTAATGTAATCGCCATGGTCTTTTTGGAGGAGGTGGAGGAGGATCGTAACATTTTCTGCCATTATAACCGGTTCGGTCTCGGTACTAGAGCTACTAGCCTTTCCTTTTCTCTGTTTAGCAAGTTTCCGGTTTCTCCTTGCTTGTCTTTTCAATTTCGGGATCAAACTGCAGCAATTTCATCGGTGGTACCTCGCATAAACAGAGTAGGATAACAAAAGAAAAGAAAATCCAATCTAGAGTTTCAATAACTACTCTTAGTGTTGAAATAAAACTAGTCCCCGGCAACGGCGCCAAAAACTTGTTAGGGACTTCGGCAAGTGCACCGATCGTTACAAGTAATAAAGTAGTGAGAAAAAAATCGTCCCACGAGAACGAGTATTCCAGCCACTAATTCGTTATTTCAGCTTTAGTTGGACCAATGAGTAATAGAAGGTGAATTGTAACCAAACAGAATTTTTAAGGAATTTAATCGAAAATACGCATTCAAGATTAAGAATCTCAAGCACGATTGTTTAGAAAAGATGATCAATAGAGAAAAACGCAGCTAGGGCATAGAAATCCCCTATGTTCATCCAAGTATTTGAATTAAATCCCTAATTGACTATTACTCCCATGATTGACGATCAATTCTCTAAAATTAGACTAAGTCCCAATGTCTTGACGCTACCTTAGTCCGTTATCTTTAAAAACAACCTAATGTCTTAGTATTGTTTGGAAAGATCAATGTATTTAAACTAGAATTATGAGATCGCATAAACTCGTAAGCCTATGTCTAGGTCATGCAACTTTATGATGAATTAACGGTTCCAGTTAAATGCACCAACATCTCTATTGTCATACACCAACCTATGAACAATCTAAAAGGTGATCAATCTTTAAGAAAGCTTTAAGCAAAGATAATTCATTCAATCATGGTAAATAACGTTCAATCAAGAATTCAAACAAATACTCAAATTCGCATAGGGTTCATCCTCGCCCTAACTACTAAAGAAGACTAGCCAAGCATGGCTAGGTTAACAAAATAGAAGAAGAGAGATGAAAATTAGAATTGTTCTTGCGTCCTCTTTCTTCCTTCAGCCGTCTCCTTCTTTTATTCGTCATTTCTCTCTAAATCTTTGGTAAATACTGAGATTTAGAGAGCATAAGGATGTGTTTTTCTTTCTTCTGTGCTTTTCTCACTTGAGTGTCTTGTCTCTCTGTGGTCCTAGTGTGTATCTCCCTTGTTCTTTATATAGAAATTCCCTTAGGTTGACTTGGGTCGTGATCGGATCCTTCCTTAAATAAAAGATATGCAATATCCTTTTGAAATCTCCAATCACCTTCAAATATTTTGTAATCCACTCTCTCATATCAATCAATTAATTCAAATTGATTTCCTTTTTCTGCTTCTTTCTCAATCAGCTAATAACTCCTGCAAGATATATACAATAGTAATAAATTTAATCCAATATATCTCAGAATTGATACTCATTTAATTATAAAATATGCACTTATCAGTCAATAAAGTGTTCGTAAGCGCTCTGGTCTTGCCGGCCTAAAGGTTCACGAGAGCAATGAACTAATTCAAGAGGAAATATTGCGTTCAAGGTGGAGGAACTGAATGCGAGCAGTTTGTTCAAACCAAGAAAAACTGTAGGATCAATCTTAAGCCTTTCTACTCAAAGATCATTTCCCAAACCCATAATTTCAGAGAAATCGCTCTCACAAACGGTGATGAAGAATCCAGAAAATTTTTCAACACTGAATACTAAAAGTATAGAGATACAAAATTAAAGAAGGTTGTAAAGAGCCGTTGGAATACCTGGTAAGAGATTTTGGGCGAGAAACGAGCAAAAAGATTGGCAGAAGCAGGCAGTAGTTGAGGTAGTGCAAAAATCCAGACAGAGCGTCGAGCGAGTAAAGTGCCTGAATGACGAAGAAAGATGAGATATATAGGTTTGGGGAAATTCAAAATGTTGGTAAAATGGTTTGAATTCAAAGCGATAGGGGCAGTTGCGTAAAAAAGGCGAAAAGTCAGGACAACCCTAAAAGCGCAATGATGTCGTTTCTAAAACAGAGTAGGCATTAAATGCTCACGCCTTTCAAACACCTATGACGCAACACCTACGTCTGAGCAGGCGGTGATACGCAGAGACGTGACAGTCTGCAGAGAGAAGATGCGTCTTTTCATATTCATGTGAACCGATGGGTTGCGGAAGAGTCATGATGAGAAAAACGACGGTTTGTATAGCTGAGGATTATAACCGGATTCACACGGTACTGAAAACACGGTATGGCAGACAATGGTGACAACCGAGTTAAGGTAGTGCGGAATGCCAGGGTCGTTATTAAAAGAAATTAGACGTATGGGGAGATTGAGTAAATGACAGCCCAAGGAATGCGCTCAGTTGACCTCGGGTATAGAAAGAAAATTTAATGCCGGTGATCGCGTACACTCAAACTTATATCAGGCAAAGGAAGAAAACAGAAACCATCTTTATATTGATACTTGGTCAAGTTACACAGTTCTTTTACAAGGAAATAAACTGAACTACTCGTCAACAGCAACGATTACAAGGTCAATATAAAGAAAGAAGCTACATTTATGCATCCCCTAATTACAACAGGTGATGATGGCCAGAAACCTCCCACAAAGACGGAGAGACCTGGCAGCGAAGGTCGAGCGGGTACCCAACAAATCACTTCATGTTGCTGAAGGTGCTCGTTGGATATGCTGGAGTCCTTAGAGAAGTTTAGTCAAGTCCAGGAGGACTGCTAAACTGGTCTCGGGCCTCCCCTGGTGGATGAAGAAGCTCTGACTAGAAGATGCTAGAATAAAAACCCAAACATCTTCCCAAAATCCCATACGAAGTTGAACCAGACGTGAAGACTGGCAACTACATCTGGAATCCCAGGCACCCACCAAGAGACATGCTGGAAGACTAGCAACTATATCTGAAGGTAAGGCCACAGGGCCTAACAAGCGTTTTCTTTCTTCAAAATCTTTTTCTCCTTCCCCACATGGTTGAAAAAATGGAAGCGGGCCAGTGGATAATAGAGTTTGAAACTCTCACAAGAAGGCTCATCGTTATTATGGAGTGTTTACCCAGTAAAGAAAAGGAAAAAAAGACCAGTGGTGTAGGAGAACAAGAAGTGATGAAGAGAACTTATAGGCCCAGCAGAGTGCAAGGGCCACGCAAGAATAAATGGTGCTTTAATGGAGATGGCATTACAGATTCCCATAAAAACAGTCATGACTGTGGTTAGGAAAGCGTGAGGGATAACTGCGCGCAAAAACCAAGAACGGCCAAAAAGCCCAATGGACACCAGGGTGCGAAAAGCTGAAAGGTCATCCAATCGGGCAGTGCCACGTGTCTCTATCTCACTCAAGATTGGGCGCAATATGCGTGTGGAGAATTCAAAGTGACAAAAGCTTTGCACAATCCGGTAAAGACAAATCTTAGACGCTATAAAGACACCGTCGTGGTTTTAACTCGATTAACCGGGTTAAGGAAAACGGTGAAGTATCATGGTAAAGAAGCCCGGTACAAAGACCAGTCGAGAACTAGTTCTTAGAGCTTCATCGATACCGAGGTGAATGGGGAAGGAACATCTCGGATAAAGAGCAGTTAATCTCGGCAGCCCGGAAACCCGAACTTCCGAGCTTGGGGGCAACTGTTATGGACCCAAATAATGGGCCTGGTATGTGCGAGGCCCAATGAAAGGCTCTAGGCGGGAAACCTTCCACGAAATAGGTAAACTGCCAATCACCCATGACTGTGCCGATACTGTAGGGATCATGCAGGATATGGAGAGCGCATGATCAAGAGGTGGGAGGCACGACGACAGAATGTGGAGAAGAAGGACGAAACCCTAGGTAATCTCTATAAATAGGGATTACCTACCTGGTACACATTCAGACTCACTAGTCCATTCTTTATCATTCAGTCTCACTGTGCACACACATCACCCCAAGGCGAATAGCCACCCCCGTGTAGCACAGTGATCCATTAGCGACCGTTGCTATCTCCTCCATAGATATCAGTGGGCGCTACACCAGATCCGATATCAATCATACCTAGCCCATCGAGGCTAGACATCTGTGTTCTATTACAGAACAAATAAAGATGTATTGCACAAAGTTACAATGGGTGAGAACGAAATGATGATATTTATCATTATTTAAATTTCCTTATTATTAATTCAATTACATAATGTCTATCTTATTATTTTATAAAATGTTAGAAAAAATATTTGTTCATACAACGTTTCAAACTAACGAGCTCCTTTTACCCAAAAAAGGAAAACTAATGATGGTCTGGATTTCATTCTTTTTAACTTTTTTATTTTTTATAAAAAATATTTTAATGGGTAAAAAATATAAAATAAAGATAATCTAAATACTAACTTTAAAAAAAAAAAAAGATTTTTCATCAATGTCGCTCCAAAAATCCTGAGACGTCGTCTCTCTCTTAACTACTATTTATGTTGATCGTTAATTTTAACTAAAGTTACTTACTAGACAGTCACATGTACTCTTATTTTCCAACTCATAATCACACATCATCCTCTCTCTCCTCCGTCCCTTCCTTACTCCATCTTAGAGTTAGGAATCAGGGCTGGCCCTACAGGGTCAGGGGTAAGAAAAACATTTATTTTTCAAAGTTCTACCCAAGAACATCAGGGCCAGGGTTGGCCTTACAGGGCTCGAAAGTTACTATTCCAAATTTTAACTATTTTTCTTTCATTTTTTTCCAAAGAAATATAATTAGTAAATTACAACAAATAAAGTTTTACTTTATCAAATAAATGTTGTCAACATTAATATCCAAACAACACAAATCATCCAACAAATAAATACATTCAATAATTCGTAATCAAAAGCTAACTATTGTTCACAAAATAACCCACATAAAGCCTAAAAGCATACCTAGGTTTTAAATTTAAACTATTATACAATATTTCTATGATAAGATTGAACCTTTGACTTATGATGAGAAGGTTGCCAATATAAAAACCAATCTGACTTTCATTTTTAATGAATATTTGAATGGGAGACATCTCTTCCAACTCCTTATTAATTTTTTTAAAAAACAATTAACCGGGCCTAACGGACTGGCTTGAGGCCCTGCAGGGCTGACTGATAAGTGCATATTTTATAATTAAATGAGTATCAATTCTGAGATATATTGGATTAAATTTATTACTATTGTATATATCTTGCAGGAGTTATTAGCTGATTGAGAAAGGAGCAGAAAAAGGAAATCAATTTGAATCAATTGTTTGATATGAGAGAGAGGATTACAAAATATTTGGAGGTGATTGGAGATCTCAAAAGGATATTGCATATCTTTTATTTAAGAAAGGATCAGATCACGACCCAAGTCAGCCTAAGGGAATTTCTATATAAAGAACAAGGGAGATACACACGAGACACCAGAGAGAAACAAGACGCAGAAGCAACAAAAAGCACGGAAGAAGGAAAATAACATCCTTATGCTCTCTAAATTTCGGTATTTACCAAAGGTTTAGAGAGAAAGGACGAAGGAAGAAAAGCACGAGACGACTGAAGGAAGAAAGAGAACGCAAGAACAATTCTGATTTTCATCTCTCTTCTTCTATTTTGTTAACCTAGCCATGCTTGGCTAGTCTTCTTTAGTAGTTAGGGCGAGGATGAACCCTATGCGAATTTGAGTATTTGTTTGAATTCTCGATTGAACGTTATTTACCATGATTGAATGAATTATCTTTGCTTAAAGCTTTCTTAAAGATTGATCACCTTTTAGATTGTTCATAGGTTGGTGTATGACAATAGAGATATTGGTGCATTTAACTAGAACCGGTAATTCGTCATAGAGTTGCATGACCTAGACATAGGCTTACGAGTTTATGCGATCTCATAATTCTGGTTTAAATACATTGATCTTTCCAAAACAATACTAAGACATTAGGTTGTTTTCAAAGATAACGGACTAAGGTAGCGTCAAGACATTGGGACTTAGTCTAATTTTAGAGAATTGATCGTCAATCATGGGAAATAATAGTCAATTAGGGATTTAATTCAAATACTTGGAGGAACATAGGGGGATTTCTATGCCCTAGCTGCGTTTTTCTCTATTGATTATCTTTTCTAAATAATCGCTCTTGAGAATCTTAATCTTGAATGCTTGTTCTTGATTAAATTCTTTAAAATTCTGTTTGGTTACAACTCACCCCCTATTACTCATTGATCCAACTAAAGCTGAAATAACAAATTAGTGGTTGGTTACTTGTAACGATCGGTGCACTTGCCGAAGTCGCTATCAAGTTTTTGGCGCCGCTGCCGGGGAATAGTTTTATTTCAACACTAAGAGTAGTTATCGAAACTCTAGATTGGATTTTTCTTTTTCTTTTGTCATCCTACTTTGTTTATGCGAGGTACCAGTGACAGTAATTCGCTGCAGTTTGATCCTGAAATTGAAAAGACAGCAAGGAGAAACCAGAAACTTGCTAAACAGAGAAAAGGAAAGGCTAATAGTTCTAGTACTGAGACTAAACCGGTTTTAATGGCAGAAATTGGTGCAGATCCTCCTCCTCCTCCAAAAAAGACCATGGGCGACTACATGACGCTTAATCCTACCAGGGCTGCAACTAGCATTGTCAATCCTGCTGTGAATGCAAATAATTTTGAAATCAAGCCATCCCTCATAAGCTTGGTTCAACAACGCTCTTTTAGTGGGAGTGATTTAGAGTATCCTAATCAGCATATCGAGACTTTTCTGCAGATTTGTGATACCATCAAGATGAATGGGGTTTCTGGAGAGGCTATTCGTGTGAGACTATTTCCTTTCTCTTTGACGGGGAAAGCAGGAGCTTGGCTTCGTTCTTGTCCTAATGGAAGTCTCTCCACTTGGGACATTATTACCACAAAGTTCCTTGAAATTTTTTTCCTTCTTCTAAGTATACAAAGCTGCTTTCAGACATCAATTGCTTTACTCAAGGCAATGGGGAATCATATTGTGAAGCGTGGGAAAGATTCAAGAAGTTGCTTAGGAAGTGCCCACAACATAAGCTGCAAGACTATGATCAGATGAGAATATTCTTCAATGGGATGCTTCCGTCCTCTAGGATGATGATTAATGCTGCAGCAGGTGGTACGCTAAAAAATAAAACTCCCGAAGAATCATTAGAGTTGTTGAAGCTATGGGGTCCTTTGAAAATGAAACTGTTACTCCACAACCAAAGAGGGGAGTTCTTCAGCTAGACTCTTACAATATAATATTGGCCCACAATGAGAACCTTGCCCAACAAAACAAGGTGATCCAACAGCAATTAGGTTCCATCACTAAACAGCTTGCCTCTTCTCAAGTATCATCTATCACTTCTCAGCCTCCTTTGCTTTGTGATTTTTGCCAAGGGGAACACGCTAATGGAGAGTGTGCAACATTCATTACTGAAGAAACAGCTGAGGTAAAATACATGGGTAATCCTCCTAGAAATCAGTTTAATCCATATAGCAACACATACAATCCTGGCTGGAAATCTCACCCAAACTTCTCCTATAAACCCCAAGCAGCACCTGAGCAGTTCCACCAAACCACCACTACTGATCTGGAAAAGGCTTTGGCACGCTTGACTCTTACCACTACCGAATACATACGGGGTCGAAGGTTTCCGGAATGAAACAAGGTCTTCTTTCAAAAATCGGGGCTTCGATCCGAATTTGGAAAATCGATTGGTCGCTTATCAAAGCAAATAGCAGAGAGAAGCCAAGGGTCCTTCCCTAGTGATACTGTGGTCAATCCAAAGGAGCATTGTAAGGCCATAACTACAAGGAGTGGTATAGTGGTTCAGCCGGTTGAGGAATCTGAGAAAGGGGAGGAAGAGGTTGAGTAATGTAATGTGCAGCAGGTTCCAAAGGAGGTAGCTACAAAGAAGTCTCCCACTCCTTCTTATGCAAAACCTCCTTATCCCCAAAGGTTGAAGCAGCAGATTCAGAAACAACAGTATGCCAAGTTCTTGGATATTTTTAAGAAATTGCAGATTAACAATCCTTTTGCAGAAGCTCTTGAAAATATGCCTAATTATGCAAAGTTCATGAAAGATTTGCTTTCCAAGAAGCATAAGTTGCAAGAGGCAGAAACAGTGGCTTTGACTCAGCAGTGTAGTGCCATCATTCAAACTAAGTTTCCACCAAAGCTCAAAGATCCGGGCAGTTTTAGCATTCCTTGTGCAATAGGAAATGTCAATATGGGCAGAGCACTTTGTGATCTGGGAGCTAGTATTAATTTAATGCCCTTATCTGTTTCAAAAGCTCTCGGCATTAAAGAGATGAAGCCTACTATGATGTCATTACAGTTGGCGGATAGGTCCATTAAGAAGCCAGAAGGTGTCATTGAGGATGTGCTTGTGAAAGTGGACAAATTCATCTTCCCAGTGGATTTTGTGGTTCTTAACATGGAGGAAGATGCTGAACTTCCTTTGCTTTTGGGAAGATCCTTCTTGGCTACTGCTAGAGCGGTAATTGATGTAGCTGCTGGAAAAATGGAATTCCAAATGAATGACGAGAAAGTCACTTACAATGTGTTTCAATCCATGAAATACCCAGTTGATAATAGTGACTGTTTCAGAATTGATGTAATTGACGAAGCCATTCAGGAGGGTCTTTTTCAAGAAGATTCAGATGAGTCCTTAGAGGATGATATTACTCAGTTGTTGCAAGTGGAAGAAGAGGTTTCTGCAGATGAGAGTTCTGATTTGCAGGTTTAGAAGCTGCAAAGGAAGGATTATGATGCACCACCTGCTGCTCCTAAGGTGGAACTAAAGGAGCTCCCTTCTAATCTGAAGTATGCTTTTCTAGGAAAGGATAACACTTATCTCGTTATAGTTAGCGCTGAGTTATCACCTACAGACGAAGAGAAGTTGCTGAAAATTTTGACTACCCACAAGACTGCAATAGGGTGGTCTATATCTGATTTAAAGGGGATTAGTCCTTCATTCTGCACTCATAAAATTCTCATGGAGAACGATGTGAAACCGGTAAGGCAGCCCCAGAGGAGACTTAACCCGACTATGAAGGAAGTGGTAAGAAAGGAGGTGATGAAACTGTTAGATGCAGGTATGATTTATCCTATCTCCGATTCAAAATGGGTTAGTCCAAAGGCAGTAGTACCGAAAAAGGTGGAATCACTGTAGTGCAAAATGAGAATAATGAATTAATTCCCACTAGAACTGTCACGGGCTGGAGAATGTGTGTGGATTATAGGAGATTGAACGATGCCACTCGTAAGGACTTCTTTCCTTTACCATTCATGGACCAGATGCTTGAAAGGCTTGCATGTCACTCTTACTACTGCTTCTTAGATGGTTATTCTGGTTACAATCAAATAGCAGTGGATCCAGAGGATCAAGAAAAGACAGCTTTCACTTGCCCCTTTGGTATTTTTGCTTATAGACGGATGCCCTTCGGTCTTTGCAATGCTCCAGCTACTTTTCAGAGGTGCATGTTGTCTATATTCTCTGACATGACTGAGAGATTTATTGAGGTATTCATGGATGATTTCTCTGTTTTTGGTACTTCCTATGATACTTGCTTGGCTAATTTGTCTTGTGTGCTCCAAAGATGTCAGGATAGTAACTTGGTACTCAATTGGGAAAAATGTCATTTTATGGTAAAAGATGGGATAGTCTTGGGTCATAGAATATCTGAACAAGGGATAGAAGTGGATAGAGCCAAGATTATAATCATCAAAGACTTGTCCCCTCCCACCAATGTACGTAGTGTTCGCAGTTTTCTTGGTCATGCGGGTTTTTACCGGAGGTTTATCAAGGATTTTTCCAAGATAGCAAAACCACTTAGTCAGTTGTTGGTCAAAGATGAAGACTTTAACTTCAACAAAGAGTGTCTGATGGCATTCAACTTGTTGAAAGAAAGATTAACAACTGCACCTATTCTGACAAAGACTGATTGGGATCTACCGTTTGAGCCGATGTGTGATGCCGTGACTACGCCATAGGGGCTGTTTTGGGGCAAAGGAAGAATAAGTTGTTACATGTTATATATTATGCAAGTAAAGTTCGAATGAGGCACAACCGAACTATGCAACAACTGAGAAGGAGATGCTTGCAGTTATTTATGCCTTAGATAAGTTTAGACAGTATTTGATTGGTTCCAAAGTTATTATTTTTACAAATCATGCTGCTCTAAAATATCTCTTGACTAAGCTAGACACTAAGCCTAGGTTTCTCCGTTGGATGCTGCTACTCCAAGAGTTTAAGATTGAAATCAGGGACAAGAAAGGGGTAGAGAATGTGGTAGCTGATCACTTGTCTAGGATTCAGGTTAAGGAGTTGCAAGATGATTCAGAAATGGAGATTCATGATGAATTCCCAGATGAGTATGTCTTGGCAATTAGCAGTGTTCCTTGGTTTGCTGATTTTGCTAATTATAAGGCCATTGGGATGATACCAGAGGGACTAACATGGCAGCAGAGAGGAAGAAGTTCATGCATGATGTTCAACGGTATATCCGGGATGAACCTTTCTTATTTTTCAGTGTACGAGATGGAATGCTCCGCGCCGTATCCCGAGAGGAGGAAACTCATAAGATCCTCTCGGCATTGTCACGGTTCAGATTATGGTGGACATTTCACTGAGAACGCACCGCCGCTAAGGTACTACAAAGCGGTTTTTATTGGCCTACATTGTACAAGGATGCTAGGAAGTTTGTGGAGCAATGTGATCGTTGCCAAAGAACAGGAATATCTCTAGGAGACACGAGATGCCACTCAACAACATTCTTGTTATTGAGATATTTGATGTGTGGGAATTGATTTTATGGGGCCATTCCCAAGTTCTTCTAACAACAAGTACATTCTTGTAGTCTGTGGACTATGTCTCAAAGTGGGTGGAGGCAATTGCTCTTCCCACTAATGAAGCTAAGGTGGTGGTATCCTTTCTCAAAAAGAATATATTCAGCAGTTCGGGTACCGAGGGCCATTATCGTGACGGAGGCACTCATTTTTGTAACCGACGCTTTCAATCATTGCTTAGCAAATATGGTGTCACTCATCGTGTCACTACTCCATATCACCCACAAACTAGTGGGCAAGTGGAGATATCTAACAGGAATTGAAGCAAATTCTGGAAAAGACTGTTGGGAAGTCAAGGAAGGATTGGTCCCAGAAGCTTGATGATGCCTTGTGGGCATACCGAACGGCATTCAAGACTCCTATCGGCATGTCACCATTTCAGCTATTATATGGTAAATCTTGCCACCTTCCAGTGGAGCTTGAGCATAAGGCACTTTGGGCAACTAAGCTGCTGAATTTTGATGCTAAATCTGCTAATGAAAAAAGGCTACTTCAGTTGAATGAGCTTGATGAATTCAGAATTTTTGCATATGAGAGTGCTAGCCTCTACAAGGAGAGAACGAAGAGATGGCATGACAGGAGGATTCTTCCAAAAGAGTTTCATCCGGGACAACATGTATTACTTTATAACTCTCGTTTAAAACTTTTTCCAGAGAGATTGAAGTCTAGGTGGTCAGGACCGTTCGTAGTCAAGGAGGTTACACCTTTTGGTGCAATTGCCATTTCACCAATAGGTTCAGATGACGCTTTTAAAGTAAATGGGCAGAGATTGAAGCCTTACCAAGGTGGAGACATTGATAGAGGAAGAACCTCCGTGGCACTAGAAGCTGAGAATTAAGGTGACATCCGTCAGGCTCAGGACGTTAAACAAGCGCTGATTGGGAGGCAACCCAATAAGTTTTCTTCTTCATTTTTATTTAGTCTTAGTAGTTATTCATAGGAAAGGAAGGAGGTGAAAAGTGTGGAGCAAACTATAAGTTCCATACTAAAAAAAAAGGGCCCTTCCAGTAAGTTGGCGCCCAGGGCGCCAACTCTCGGGAGCGACGAGGAAAAAAAAAAGGGCCCTTCCAGTAAGTTGGCGCCCAAGGCGCCAACTCTCGGGAGCAAAGAGGGCAGCGAAGAAAAAAGAAAAAGAAAAAAAAAGGGTCATTCCAGAAAGTTGGCGCCCAGGGCGCCAACTCTCGGGAGCGACGAGGACAAAAAATAAAATAAAATATTTAAAACCCCCCTTCCTCTTCCCCACCGCCCCCTTCGACCTTCTTCTTCCTCCTCTCTTCCCCACCCCCACAGTCGCCCCCCTCCCCCTTCGTCCCCCACCCCCACCATCGCACCCTCCCCCTTCGTCCCCCACCCCCACCATCAAAACCCTCCACCTTCTTCCCACCTCTTTCTTCCCCTTCTTCCACCGTCCTCCCTCTTTCCCATCTCCCTCTTTCCTTCTTCTTCCTCCTCCACCCCAACCGTCGGACCCCCCCTTTTTTTAATTTTTTTTAATTATCTCAGGTCATAGAGCACAATGGGCAAGGGGAAGGACAAGGACAAGGCTATTCAACCATATGCCCCTCCGGTTGCCGGTTCCAAAAGAGCTCGAGCTTCTTCCTCCTCTCACACCACACCTAGAGGTTCCAAGTTTATATCACCGGAAAGTAGGGAGCGGTACCGGTCCTGGTTTCTTCCCAAAAGCTTTGTCGCTGAGAGGGTGATTGATACATTCCTGCCTAGTGTGCCACCAATCGAAGAAATCATACAAAGACCGCAAATGGAAGACATTGGTAACATTCCCTACCAATAGCTCTAGTAAACTCTGTCGAGAATTTTTTGCCAATGCTGATGTAGCACAGATAGGGGAAACTCGTATATCTTGGGTTCGGGGTATATCTGTTCCTTTTGATGCTGCCACTATTGAGAGTTTTCTGGGAACTAGTTATGATCCAGGCAGCCCTTGTGCTTTCCAAGATCATATGAAATTATTTGCCCCCATCCGTCCCAGACAATTTAGACCTGATATTGCTGATTCCGCTGAATCTCTGCGAGTGCGCATTGCCCATCCCTCTTCGGTCTGGTGTGATAGGCACAAATTACCTGGCATCCTTGAAAAATTGGCCAGGTCTGATCTTATTGCGGATGCCCGTCCCTGGTTTTATTTCATCAATAGCAACATCCTTCCATCTACTAACCATGGTGATGTCAACCTGGAGCGGGCTGTGCTCATTTGTGAAATCCTGGGCGATCGAAATCTTGATATAGCTTCGATCCTTTCAGATAGGATTGCCCAAACCATCACCTCGGGAAGGAAGGAGAGCAAATTGGGACATTGCTCACTTATCATGCAACTGTGTCTTCGAGCAGGTGTCAAAATTCCAGCGGATGAAGCCTTGGATGTTCAGTTGGCTTCCCCGATTCAGTGGTCCACAATCAAAAGCTGGACCTCGGATGCCCCCAGGCATGCCATGATGCAGACTCCGATACAGACACAGCCCTCCACCAATCCTGGCCCATCCACCTCTCAGGAACCTACTGGTGCCACCGATGAGACCGCAGCTGATCCCACCACACTTCGGCAACTACAACGCCAAGTGCGTTATCTGACCCGGATGGTCGAGGCCCTTTGCATCAAGCAGAATATTGACCCAACTAGTTGTCAACCAGCTGAGGACGACAACGATTCCGACGATGCGGTCACACAGGAGGACGCCGATGACCACTCCGATGACTTTTGACAGGAGCACTCTACATCAGCGTTGGAGGCTTAAACCAGGGGAGTACTAGTTCCTTTCCTTTTATTTATTGTTCCGACATTGAGGACACTGTCTCATTTATGTGTGGGGTAGGGATATGAATTCTTTGGTGTTGCTTGTTCTTATTCAATTGAAAAGAATTCACTTGAAAAAAAATTCTTGAGTTTTTGTTCAGCAGACCTTAACTTTGAGCATCCCCATCTTAGAGAGTATTATCAAGTAAAACAATAAAAAGGAAAAGACTGTGTCAACTAAGCCCCTGAGCATTGAATTTTTGTAAGCAATCTGGAGATGTTTTGAATATTTTGATACCTGATTCCTCTAGGAGATGAGATTATGCCCTTTGTTGACCAAGTAAAATTTTTGTTTAGGGAAAGGACTCAAGTGAGTTATTATGAAAAAAAAAAGAAAAAAGAAAAAGAGAAACACAACTCCAATGACGTCTCTAGACCTACTTAGTAACCGGTGCTGCATCACCCATGTGCAGGGTCGCGTCAAACGGTAAGGTCAAAGAGGGTTATGAGTTGAGCTAAAAGCCTCTTGAGGTGCCTGTTGGAGTAACCGAGTAATCGGTGCTGCATCACCCATGTGCAGGGTCGCGTAAAAAGGGGACCTACAACGGCTCAAGATTAAGGTGCCTGTTGGAGTAACCGAGTAACCGGTGCTGCATCACCCATGTGCAGGGTCGCGTAAAAAGGGGACCTACAACGGCTCAAAAAAAAATAAAATAAAAAAACAAAATGAAAAAAAAAGTTATTTCTTACATGAGGATCCCTATGGAATTAACTGCAAAGCTTGGTTTAGTGGGGGCATTTGAATTTTTCTGGAGGAATTAAGTAGAATAATATTCTTCTACTAATCTTATTGTTGTACTTATTACTGGCTAAGCCTTTGCTCATGGGATGTTAAGATTGTTTAAGGCTATTGGCTTAGTGACCCAGTCTTATAAGACATTAACTGAATAAATTTTGATAACATGATCTGAGTGTGGTGGTAAACAATCAATTGTTTGATATGAGAGAGAGTGGATTACAAAATATTTGGAGGTGATTGGAGATCTCAAAAGGATATTGCATATCTTTTATTTAAGACAGGATCAGATCACGGCCCAAGTCAGCCTAAAGGAATTTCTATATAAAGAACAAGGGAGATACACACGAGACACCAGAGAGAAACAAGACGCAGAAGCAACAAAAAGCACGGAAGAAAGAAAATAACATCCTTATGCTCTCTAAATTTCGGTATTTACCAAAGGTTTAGAGAGAAAGGACGAAGGAAGAAAAGCACGAGACAGTGAAGGAAGAAAGAGAACGCAAGAACAATTCGATTTTCATCTCTCTTCTTCTATTTTGTTAACCTAGCCATGCTTGGCTAGTCTTCTTTAGTAGTTAGGGCGAGGATGAACCCTATGCGAATTTGAGTATTTGTTTGAATTCTCGATTGAACGTTATTTACCATGATTGAATGAATTATCTTTGCTTAAAGCTTTCTTAAAGATTGATCACCTTTTAGATTGTTCATAGGTTGGTGTATGACAATAGAGATATTGGTGCATTTAACTAGAACCGGTAATTCGTCATAGAGTTGCATGACCTAGACATAGGCTTACGAGTTTATGCGATCTCATAATTCTGGTTTAAATACATTGATCTTTCCAAAACAATACTAAGACATTAGGTTGTTTTCAAAGATAACGGACTAAGGTAGCGTCAAGACATTGAGACTTAGTCTAATTTTAGAGCATTGATCGTCAATCATGGGAAATAATAGTCAATTAGGGATTTAATTCAAATACTTGGAGGAACATAGGGGGATTTCTATGCCCTAGCTACGTTTTTCTCTATTGATTATCTTTTCTAAACAATCGCTCTTGAGACTCTTAATCTTGAATGCTTGTTCTTGATTAAATTCTTTAAAATTCTGTTTGGTTACAACTCACCCCTATTACTCATTGATCCAACTAAAGCTGAAATAACGAATTAGTGGTTGGAGTACTATTCCTCGTGGAACGATCTTTTTCTCACTACTTTATTACTTGTAACGATCGGTGCACTTGCCGAAGTCGCTATCACTGACCCTTTTAAACTTAAGGCCCTACAAGGCTAATTTCATTTAACTCCTCTAATTTTCATATTTTTACCCTTAAAGGGAAGGGTTTAAAAAGACTGGTTCGATAGGCTCGATCCGATTTCCCGACTCTACTTCATCAGCATAATGGATCAAGATTCTCGCATTTCCTTGACAGTTCTCTGCATTAAGTTCCCTTTCCCTCCTTTTTCAGATTCATACATCAAATCCGTCTTAGCCTCCCAACCTTGAATCTGACTCATTGATCTACCAGAAGTAGATCCACTTTCACCAGAGCTTCTGAAATCTCCAGAATACTTCATCTATGTCTTCATGGAAAGCCTCATACTGCACGTCAAATCCACTATACAGAGCATATTACATATGCTGATGATTCATACCCAGTTGTTGGTTTGGTCCTTGATTTCTTCTGTTTGTCTATGGTTGATTTGGGAAAGGAATTTGACCTTTCTTCTTATTTCTTTCTGACCACAAACGCAGGATTTTTGGGTACTGTGCTTTCGCTTCAGAAACGCCAAATTGATGATGTGTTCTGTGATTCTGGTCCTGACTTGTTGATTCCAGGTTTCTCTAATCTAGTTCCTCTAGGGTTTTGCCTAATGCCCTTTTCAGTAAAGATGGGGGTATTTTGCTTATTACAAGCTAGCTTAGAATTTCACAGAGGCAAAGGGGATTATTGTAAATAGCTTCTCAAAATTGGAACAATATGCTATTGATGATATACTTAAAGATGAGAAAATGAAAATCCCTCCAATTTACACTGTTGGTCCTGTGATTAAGCTCAAGGGTCAGCCTAGCCCCAATTTGGACCGAAGCTGAACATGACAAGATAATGAAGGAAGGGACGGAGGAGGGGTAGAGAGAGAGAGAGAGACGGATGGAGGAAGGAAGGGAAGGTGGAGAGAGAAAAGGGGATGATGTGTGATGATGACTTGGAAAATGAGGATACATATGGTGGCTAGAAGCACTTTCAATCAAAATTAATGATCAACATAGACATAAACGGCCATTGCTACCTTCTATATTGCTTCTGAATATATATTTTAAGGACGAATTTGTTACTCAACCTAATTTTATATCCTTATTTTTCCAATTTATTAAAATTAAACTATTTTTTTTTCGCTTCCTTCCCTTTCCCTCCAAATCCTCGTACCAAACAAGCCTAAAAAATCAATCAGCTTTTTGGAGGGTCTCACTTTACTTGTCATCGATTTTGAGAGCCTTCGTGAAGGAGCCCGATCGGCGGGTGATTCCACGGAACTCCCGCGACGGCGACCTTCACTGGAAAGGTACTTGCTTTAAATAATTTCCTTTACCTCCCACTATTGCTGCCTCAAATCTGTGAATGGCTTCTATTTTTTCAATATCTACCAAGTTTCATTAATGGGTATGGTGAGAACGTAGAATCTGTAGAATGATTAAAAATAAATAAATTAATCTACTGGGTGCTTTGGCATTTTGAATCCTAGTTTAAACCCCTGTTTTTATAATCACTTGAAGAAGTCTTCTTAGTTCTTAATCTATGCTTATTTATTAGTTTCCCCAGGTAACAGAGATATTTTGTGCCTCTTAGTGGCCATCATTATCATTAATTATCACTCTCACTATAATTTATCTTTTAATCTTCTGAATATTCCCTGTCACGTACATACATCTAATGGGAATAGGCATCTCTCTGTGTGTATAGACACATTTATACACACATCAAGAAGTGTGTCTACGGAAGTGACTTTGAAATGAGCATAAACCCAAGAAAAGGAAGGAGATGAACCAAGAAGTGATCAACGATGAAGGAAATCTGTTAGAGACTTCAATTTGCCACGGTAAGTATGTACTTTTGATGTTGACAAAGTTTGAATTATTTCTAGTGTGTCATCGTACAAGGGAAACATAAATCACGGTCTCAACTTGTGCAGAAATCATAAGATATCATAGAGAATGTCGACCAGCTCATTTCTTGCTTCAAATTCAGTCATATTCATCTCTCGCTGCTAGTAAGCTTGAACCATTTGAGTCTGAAGTATTTCAAGCTGGTGGTTACAAGTGGTAAATAAGAATCTCACTCAGATCACTCTGAACCTTAATCTCTGCATTAATATGTTTATTGGTTACATAATTTTTCACAATTTGTTTGAGTATAATATCAGGAGGATAATTTTGTATCTTAATGGAAAGAGTGAAGTCCAGAAGGATAGTCATATCTCTCTGTACTTAGCGATTGTAGAAACACAAAATGAGCTCCCTGCTGATTGGGAAGTCTTGGGCTCATTTTAAATTTTGTATACATTACCAGATTAATGACAAGTATATGGTCGTTCAAGGTAATTATTTTTGCTATATCTGTTATGGAGCACTAACTTCTATTTGATGTCATCACTGGTTCTGTGATCAATTTTCTTTTATTTGTAAACAGTTGCTCAAATAAGTTAGAACAGTTTCATTTGAAGAAGACTGAGTCTGGATTTGATGAATTCATCTGGCTGGATGTGTTCAAGGATGTTTTTTTTTTTTTGCCCGAAAAATCAATTGTATTAATACCAAACAGACAAGTGTTACATATGCTAATAACCAAGGAAAAGTACTCGAGAAAACCTATTAATACCACCTATCACACAGTTCTATCAAGTTATGAAGAAAAAGAACACAATCATAAAAACCAGAAAAGAAACAATAACCACTGTACGACATCTACAACCAGCATATCAGAACATCAGCCAATTCCTTTTCTATCGCTTATGTCAGTGATGTTGGTACTGTCATCCCGTGGCTGTATAAGATCCTGGGACAAAATGGTGCTTAAAGAAGATGGAACACAATCCAGCCAGAATAGCTGACACATCTCCTTTTTGTTGCAATGGCTGCTAACCAATCTGCAGCTCTATTCCCCTGCCTTGCGACCAGGGAGACCGAAACCCCACCCAATGACCTCAGGAACCCAAGGATATCAGTGTTCAAGGATGTTAGTAATGGTTATCTTGTCACAATTCTTGTGCATTCGGGGTTGAGGTCTTCGTAGCCAAGGACGGACCTTGGGAAAAATATTTTGGGGGCAAATGTTTACTTATTAACTAATTAAAAATTTTATGATTATATAACATTTTTAAAATATTCAAATTTATAATTAACAATTTTAATGTATAAGATAACATATATGCCTTTAGTATGAATGTCATATCAATTACAAAATGAGAAGATATTATGAAATTCTAGAAGATTGCATGTTATATAATATATCTAAATATTAAAAGTTAACGATGTAATTTATAATTCAAAATTAATAAAACACTATACTAAATACAATTAAAAATTACCTTAATTTAAAGTAATGCTCTTCGCTCTTTTAATGACTTGAAATCATCAATAATTGAATCGGTAGTGAAAATGTCAACTATTTCTCTTTCAATATGAATTACCATATTATCTGCAATAAAATCATCTTCCATCTTGTTATACAACATTGTCTTAATTATTTTCATTGCTAAAAACGAGCGTTTTCCTAGATGATTGAGAAAAATACAATTTTTTCCACTAATGACTTTTTTTTCAGTTTTGAAATCCTTTAATAGTAAAAACATCTGCTCTAGAACATCCATTTGGTTTAGTAAAAAGAAAACATGGTAAGCAATAAATAGGTTTTGTAGCTTTCTGAAAAGAATTTTAATTCTACATTTTCTTTTAAAGTATATATGTTAGTGTTATATCTCAAAATGAGCCAATCTTAAATGATTTATAAACTAAATTATAAATTTGTAGCTTGTATATATATTAACTTATGACAAGTAAAGTAAATACTAGTATATCATAAAAAAGTAGAAATTATTATTTGCTAGTACTATAAATTGATAATACAAACAAATGTATGGTATAACAATTTTTGTTAACTTCTACATGTGTTATATTTATATTTATAGGTTTTTTCTACCAAAGAATATTTCTGAACTTCAAAAGATATAACCTACTACTAATGATATTTGGGATATATTAGGTTTTTTTACCTCAGTTTTTTTTTTTTTTTATATCAGCCATATAGGCAATCACATAGTCCATTGTGTTCTTATCCCTACTAATGAAAGACTATAATTCCCCCATGGCCCCCCCTTGTAACAACTAAAATCCGTCTATGTTCGTAGCCGAATGTTCTCTGAATAGGGAATGTGTTTCCACACTACTACAGCCTCCAGCTTATGGTGCTTATTCATGGAAGTTAAACAACTTCTCTCAAAGGACTTTTGGAATTCTGAATCTTTCACTGTTGGTGGGAAAAAAATGCTAAATAATTTCATTATTTGCAATGTTTTTTTCTCTGATTTCCAGGGTCACATGCTCTCCCTTTTATACAACTAGCCATGTCATCAAGGACAAAATCGACTTTCGGCCATTTTCATCAGCATTGGGAAATGGCTTCCCACCATTTTCATTTAAACGTGGGAGAATGGAGCCCGGGCAAAAATATTTTCATATGAAAAATTTGATCCAAACAGCCGCTGCTAGTTGAAAATTTGAATTTTCCTTTTCCATCGTCTGATTTTCACAAATCCAAACGAGGTCTAAGAATTTTGGGCATACTTGGAATTTGACTGATTCGTTGAAGTATCCATACAAAATTAGAGTATCGATAGGGACGCTGATCACATTACACAACAAATACATCAAAGAGAGAAGAAAAAGATAAAAAGCTTTAGTGGAAGGGAACAGATTTATGATTTTTTCTGTATTTCATGTAACTCTAAACCCTTATTCAATCACATATATATTGGGTATCACGCGTCTCGATGCACCTCTTTTTTTTTTATTAGAGGACATATTGTATCATTTAATGATAAAAATTATAATGATTAGGGAATGTCACCGTCACCCACTAAGGGTGGATCAAGCTATTTTCCAAAAGAATCTTTAAATGTTGTTGATTTAGATATTAGAGAATATATTAATATGTACAATTTGGATGCGAACTTAATTGACATCTCAAGATCCTAGGCGAAGTTGAGTCAGGTGGGTAAAGACTGGCAAATACATCTGGGATCCCACACGTCCATCAAGCGATGTGGATGAAGACTAGCAAATATATCTGAGGATGAAAGCTGGTAAATAGCAGCTAGCGTGGACATTTTTTCTCCCATATCTTTACTTTCCTTCCCCACGTTGCTGGAAGATTTGAAGCTTGGCAAGGGCTGATAGAGTTCAATACTCTCAACGAAGAAATTATCATTTGTTTGGGTTGATTACCCATTGATAGGATGAGAAAAGAGAACCAACTGTGAGGGAATGCGAGGAACAGATGAGGAATTTATAGGCCAGGTGAACTCAAAGGGTCATGGGGCAATCAATGCCATTCCAGCCGAAAGGCCATTTCTTTTTCAAGAGAAGAAGTAATGACTGTTATTAAAGGGCGTGAGCCTTAAATGCGCACGGAGACCAAGGGCGGCTGAAGTGACCAATGAATGTGGAGAGGTGGTCGTATGATACCATATGGGTAAACGAACAGTCGACAAAGAAAAGATTGAATCAGTGTATGACACATATCTCCATGACACCCTGGATTGGGGGCAACACGTGTAGAGAGCTGGTGAACCCGGCGGGACAAGGTCAAAAGAAGAAATGAATAATCCCGACTGTCATGAAGGCAAATGGGTAATTGTGGCAAATTAACTCGGCGTACACAGTGTTAAACGATGAGTCGAAAGCCAGGTCGGATTCAATCAATCTCGGTAACAATTGAGTAAGAAGAACCTCGGATATGCAAAGTGCGGGTTAAGCGGCTGACTAATCTCGGCTGCTCAGAGACCTGAACTACCGAGCTTGGGGGCAACTGTTATGGATTCAAATAATGTGCCTGACAGATATAAGGCCCAATGGGAGTGCTTTATGCTGGAATCTCTCTCCAATAAGGTAAATTGCTAATCATCCCTTGAGCATGCCTATAATCCAGGAACGTACAAGTAGTGGAGCAGGCACTCGCAGGACGTGGGAGGCGCACATCGCTGGAGGAGAGGATTCAGTATAATGGGAACGAAACCCTAGGTAATCCCTATAAATAAGAGGTTACCCACCAGGTGCGTTCCTCACGTTCACTATTCCATTACTTACTACTCAGTCTCACTGTGCACACATCCCACCCCTTTGGCGAAATGCCTCCTTCGTGTAGCACAATGATCTGAGAGCATTCTCTGGTATCTCTCTCATAGGTATCATAGAACGATCACCTCCCCTTTGTTGTTTAATCCATAGACATCTCTGAGGAGCCATTTGATCCTATATTAACATCACCTGGTCCATCGAGGCTACACACACACACGCACACACACGCAGGCACGCGCACGCGCGCGCACACACACACGAACACACACGCGCACACGCACGCACACACACCCACGCACACACACGCACGTGCGCGCACACACACTCCCTTTCTTTTACTCCTTTGGTTCTATTCATGCGGTCGAGAAAATAAATTTAATGAAAATTTAAGGTTTTTCTTGTTCTTTGTTATAAAACCAGAGGAAGATATGAATGATGGCTTTTGAAGCTTGATGTATTACTCGTATTAATTATTGTTAATGGCAGATGTAAGAGACGATTTGAAGCGTTTTTATCCAGCTAAGAGGACATGGGGATTTGATGAACTGCTTCCTATGCAGACATTTGAAGATATTAATAATGGATATCTTGTTAATGATTGTTGTCTCTTTGGAGCTGAGCTTTTTGTCGTAGAAAGAACTGGACGATGTGAGCGTGTTAAGTCATTGACGCCTGCTGAGAATAGTTATAAATTCACATGGAAGCTTCACAACTTCTTCACAATCACCAACCCGGTTAGGTCACAAGTATTCACTACTCTTGAAGATGATAACATCAAATGGTACCTACCCACTATTTATAAAAAAATATAAGGCAGAGGGAAGATTTTTTTTTTTTTTCGTTATATTTATTAAATTTTTAACATACTCCCTCTGGTCCTTATTATAAGGTACCAACTAAATTTTCTCACAAACCAATAAAAGTAGTTAAAGTCAATAAAGTTGTCCTAGAACCTAAGTAATTTCCAATATTACCCCTTGATAAACCCTAATTTTATAAATTTTATCTCACCTTATTCATTTATTTTGGGGACTATTTTAGGCTAATTTAGATATATTAGATAATATTTGGATTGTTAGTCAATTTTAGGAAATAATATAAATCAGAATTAATTATTAGATTATTGGGCTTAAATTATTAATATTCCGATTGTTATCTTGTGATTAAATAATATTTCCTAATATATGATAGATTTTTGATCTTATCATATTAGAATTTCCTATAGTGCAGAAGTTTTGCAGGGAAGTTGAAAGAAAATCTAATTTTGGAATTTTATTGGGCTTATTAAAGTTTAATGGGCTCAACTTGGTACCAAAAAAAGTTCTCCCCTCTTATATTAAACCTAACCTAGCTGGCTGGAAAAAATTACGAAGAGAGCGGCCGCCAAACTGAATCACGCAGAAAATTGAGAGCCGAGATTCACAAAAAGACGCTCACGAACGGACGCACAAAGAGACTCAGGACGCAGACGTTCATAAAAAGAGACGCAGCCACGCAGAGACATTTGATTCATTGATTCATCAATTCCTCCATTAATTCAATCCACTCTCGGGACCCACTGAACGTCAATTGAATTATCAATTCATCAATTGATCAATTCAATAAATATTCTTCCAGTGGATGCGTACGTAGAGACCGAGGTGCAATTGGGTTTAATCTATTCTTCTCAAGATTTTCCCATGGCTATGACAGATTACCCAGAGTTTGAGGAGGAGATTTCCATGGAAGCTTAAGCTTTTTAGGAGGCAACTTGGGAGGAGCATGGAGGAAACTAGAGCCTAGGACTTACAATTGAAGACCACAAGGAAGTGTTGTTCTTTTATCTTTTTAATTCCAGATTTGAGATAGTTTAGTTTTAAACTGTTTCAAATTGTATTACTAGAGAACAATCTAGTTTTAGATTGTAAACTTAATTTTCATTGGATTAAATTGATAATTTGAAGTTTTTATGCTTATGGTAGGATTCTTGTTTGCAACCTACACTACTAGAAAATGTCACATTTGCGACGGACTTTGCGAGGGAATTAATTTCCCTCGCAAAAATGGCCATTTTGCGAGGGAATAAATTTTGCGAGGGAAATTAATTCCCTCGCAAAATGGCTCCAATTTGCGAGGGAAAAAATATTCCCTCGCAAAATGGCCCTATTTTGCGAGGGACACTGTTTTCCCTCGCAAAATGGTCATTAATGGGGACATTTTGCGAGGGGAAATAGTTTCCCTCGCAAAATGGGGTTGTTTTTGCGAGGGAAATGTTGTCCCTCGCAAAATGGGAACCATTTTGCGAGGAAAAAAATATTCCCTCGCAAAATGGCCCCTGGCCCCATTTTGCGAGGGACAATGTTTTCCCTCGCAAAATGGTCATTTTTGCGAGGGAAAGTTAATTTCCCTCGCAAATTGGGGACATTTTGCGAGGGGAAATAGTTTCCCTCGCAAAATGGGGTTGTTTTTGCGAGGGAAAATATTGTCCCTCGCAAAAAGTCAATTTTTTTTTTAACTTTTAAAAAAAATCACTGCCCTTAGGTTTAGGTTTCACGGCTTATAGACGTCTTCCCTCTTCTCTCTTTCTCCGATGCGTCTTCCCTTCTCTGAAATTCCTTCCCTCTCCGACGACGACGACAGAAAAGTACGCTCTCCTCAGATCCAATGACGACGCGTGGCGCGGTGCTGAAGGAGGCCATAACACGTTCGGAAGGCTGGACGGAGAAGGAGCCGAGCACGGTGGTTAAACCCTTGAATTTGGATTAAGCGAAAACGGTTTGTGGTTATTTGGATTTGGATCGCATACTTTCTGTATTCAGCTTTCTTCCTTTTGATTTCTTTTCACTTCGCCCCTATTTCAATTTTGGAGCAATTGTTTGTCTCTACTAGCAGAATCGTTCCTTCTATCTGGTAATTTAAATTGAAAGTCTGAAGCTATAAACCCTTGAATCTGGAAGCTTGCCTCCCTTGCCCACAAACTCAACTCAAAGAAGTTTCAATTTTCTATTTCCTTAGTTATTTTGTTACGGAATGAATTTTTGGTCGAAGCTGATCAGAGGTGGTTTCTATCTCTTTCTAACATCCACAAGACAGGATTATGAGTTGTTTGGGGATAAGATACTTGAATTTGGCCAATTTGTTGCTCGAGAAGTCATGCTTGATAACGGAGTTGCTCAATGGCTTTATACCATATGAATTGAGGTTCTTAATGTGAGGTTATTATTCTGTATGCCTAAATGGTTGATAATTTTTAATAAGAATTGGTATTGATGCACGATGTTCAGAGTGTGCTTTTTCAACAATGGTAAGATTGTGGCAAAAAAGAGATTTATGAATTCTTGATTCATTTTCCTGGGGTTGCTTTTGATGTAGAGGCAGACTTTTGTTCCAGAACTCTAGTTGTAACATCTTTTAGAGTTTGATCTGCAGAGTGTACCTTTCTTTCTCTTCTAGGAATCAATTCAATTTCCCAAACTTGAAATTATATTCTGCATTGTTATTTGGCTTTTTTCTCTGATGATCAAGTTTTTGTGAAGCTCTTTAAATTTTACAACAAGAATTCTTATGTTCAAAATATCGAGAGATTGTTAGATGTTTGGTGGTGACTGCAATGTAAATGTTCAAGAAAGGTTGCTAATTGTGCCAGTATAAAATTGTCGTGTCCTAATCTTTGTGCTTGTTTTTCTTCTCTATAGTTTGTTGATGACAATTCTATGCAGGTAATCATGCTCAATGAAAAATTAGTTAGATGTTGGGCAGATCAATTGGTTATGCATTGGTTCTTGCACTTTCAGATTAGTTTATTTTTGTCACTGGCATCATTACCATTTGTTGGTCGTTACATATTTGTCACACTGTTCAATGTAAACCTGCATGACTTTTATGCAAAAGGCGGAAGGACATACAATAAGTCCAAGGTTGCCAAAGAAGGAAAATCTGGTCCTCAGACTCCCATCTCAAATGATGGTTAGAAAATTATCTCATTTTCTTTCATGTTGAATGCTTCAGCTAGGTGCTCTACTAAGTTTGACGAATTTATAGCTATTGGAAACAACTTATGTGCAACTTGTGATGGTGGTGAATAACTGCTTCTTTCCTGCTGCACTCTAGCCTTATTAGGCTTGGACGTTTGGGTTTAATTAGTTTTTTTTTCTTCCTAATTTATATTTTGGAAGCATTTTTTATCATGTCTATGTCTCTTGATTTCTGCTTCATGTAGCTGTCTAGGTTATTTTCAAGAGAAAGAATGACAAAATTATGGCATAACTTCAAGAGAAAGATTTAGGATACATATAAAAAAGGAAAATAGAGTCTTAATATCTTAAAGTGTGGTAGGGCATTCTGTAAATTATTCTGTGTCCTATGGTAGGGCATGACTTCTGTGTACGATATTAGAATTGGAACCATGAATTATTCTCTGTGTACGATATTAGAATTCGAACCATGAATTATTTTTTTTTCCTTTTTGAATGCATACGTGTGAAGCACAACTTCTCTGTATATATATCTGGTATGTAGAGGGATCTACTTTGGCTTTGATATACAAGTTTTTTTATTTTCTAATTTTTAGTATTTTTTTTATAATTATTTTATTTTTTATGATTTTTTATATTTTTTTTAAAAATAAATTGAAATTTGCGAGGGAAAACTTTTCCCTCGCAAAATCCTGGATTTTGCGAGGGAAAACTTTTCCCTCGCAAAATCCTGGAATTTTGCGAGGGAACAACTTTTCCCTCGCTAATTTCATGATTTGCGAGGGAAATTTCTTCCCTCGCAAAATCCAGAATTTGCGAGGGAAAAATTCATTTTTGCGACGGAAAAATTATTTGCGAGGAATATTTTTGCGACGGAACTTTTTCCGCCGCAAATTCCGCCGCAAACCAATTTTGCGACGGAAAATGGCTTTTTTGCGAGGGAATTTTTCCGCCGCAAAAACCAGTTTTTTTAGTAGTGCTATGGATTGTTAATTAAATTAATAATAGAGTTTTCATTATTAATTTAATTGTCAATTAGGTTTATCGATTTAATTGTTTAATTAAATTGATAAATTGTCTAGTGGTTTAATTAGATAATTGTAAACAAAATCCAAAAATTATTTAGAAATTAACTGTGATTAGTTTTTAAATTAGTTTAATTAGCCACCACTTATTTCACTATGAGTTTTCTAGTGGAATAAGTGTTATTGAACTTGAGGGTTTCCCATGTTTCAATTAGGCAATTAAATTCATTAATTTCAATCTTTCATTAATCCCCCTTTGGTCTAATTAATTAATTTAGGCTAAGAAAGTTAACTCTATGTGAATTCTAAGTTGTCCCCTTTATCACTCATAACTGAAGTAGATCTTTAATTTGTTTTTGATTTTCTTTTAATCAATATTTTTCTTAGGATTTAAATTCTCTTCTCATAACAAAACCCCCCCTCCAGAATTGCATTTGCATATAGAATAGTTCCATTCTCATATAGGTTTCATCTTTCATTTAGTTAGTTTAGTTCATTTTAATTCATTTTTCATCACCTAAATTCAACCTAAAGAAAACCCACAGCTTGCTCCTTGAGAGAATGACCTAGGTTGACCCTAAACTGCATAATAATTTAGGACCTAGTTTAATTGACTGCTTTAGCGACGAAAGTAGCGGACATCACCTACTAATTGCACTAAACTCTAATATTATATTAATTATTACTCTTACCCATTACCTTTATTAATTAGGGGCAAGCATGAAAAAAAATAATCAATACTTATTGGGAACAAGAAAGTGCCTTATAAAAATGACCAAATAAACTTACAAGTTGGTGCCTTATAATAAGAATCAGATGGAGTAAATAATTTTACTCTCATTAAAGTGTATATTAAATCAGGGTAAAATTGGAAAGTTCTTAAATTTTAAAATAGAGTTAATCAGGTTTAGTGTTTTTCTAAATTAATCCATGTCAAACATGGAAGTGACTTATAAAACAATTGGATGATACTATATATGTGGAATTTAGTTATTTTTTCCTAGTTTTTGCCCTTAAGTGTTTTCAGAACTTTTTAATTAATTATGTTGTTGTTTGTAAATGTTAAGGAGCTTCGCAGTTGGTTATGTTCCGATGGGATCGGATACTTCAAGGAACTATGATGATGAATATCTTTCGCTTTATCTTGTTTGGGAACATAGAGATCTGCATCTGCCAAGTATATCAACTGTTTGCAGAATTCACTCTACGTATCAAAAATCAAATGGATGATTCCAGCCATATAGAACGCCATGGTACGTACAAAATTAATTAAATTATCATGTTTCAATGGATTATTTTAAAAACTTATTTATTGTTTATGAATAATTGGAAACAATATGTATCTGTGCGTGTATGTGTATATATATCCAAGAATAACTTTTAAAAATAATTTAAAATCTGATTTTTTTTTTTTTATTTTTTTTTTTTGTAAAAAGAATCATATCTTATTATTATACATGAAAGTCTAAACAAATCTTAAAATTTCTCAATTATTTTTTTAAATGTGATTGTTTCATTTAATAATTATGTCTTTTGTGGTGCAGGATCACATTGGTTTACCCCTGGTGGCCTTGAATATTTTGGATGGGAACAATTTGCTTCGGTGAGAGAAGTCCAACGTTGTATTTCTGATAATACCTTAATTTTTGAATGCGATATCAACTCTTTAACAATGACCTACGACAGATTGTAAAGTTGAGATCTCTGGATTAGGTCATCCCCCTGTATTTTCAATTATTGTAGTTAAAAAAAGTGACTCAGGTTCTCAGTTGAATAACTGGTAGAGAAGAAGGGTTATAAAATGATATTGCCTCCGTTTTTATCGAGTATTATAGAATATATAGATATACGTATTTTCTAAACCTAGTATTAAAATATTTAATTTAATGTGGTTAAATGAATGAGAGATGAAAATAAATAAAAAAACCAGAAATAATTGAAGTTAAAAAAATATTTTCTATATTAAAAATAAAAAAGTGATTATTTTTTGGAAACACAAAAATTGGAATCAAAATGAAGTATAAAAATAAAAAATATAAGAAAATACACTAATTGAATTGATGGAAAAATATGAGAGACTATAAAAGTGTAATACCCTAAAAATCTATATCATAAATTGGTAAAATTAAACCTATAGAAAGTAGGTGAATATGAGATATCAAATATTAAGTAATAATTAGCTTATTTTCTAAAGAAAATCTCTTGGAAATTAGAGAGTTTAAGGGCCAAAGTGCCAAAATGACGGAAATGCCCCTAAGGGACATAAATGACTTAGGAAAATTATGAAAAATCCTAAAGGGCAGTAAAATGACCAAGTGAATTAGGAGAGTACATTATCTCTAATTAAGGTAATTTAATAAATTATGAACTTGGAGAAATTGTATAAGAATGTCCAAAAGGTAACAAAAGACCAAAATACCCTTACAAATTATAGAATAATGTAAGAGGCATAGAAATACTAATGTTAATACAACAATATGAAGGTAATGAGGTGTTCTAATTAAGAAAATTATCAACTTGTGATAATTAAGTAATTAAGTAATAGTGGGCTAATTACTTAAGCATAAGCAAAGGAAATTCAGAGATAATTATGTAAAGCTCAAAAATTAGTAGAAAATGGTTGAAAATTAGTAAAAGTATATCTACTAATTAATTGGAAATTTTTGAGAAAAATAGTTGAGGTTAGGTATTTTTAAGCCTAAATGCAAGAATGGACCAATAGGAAAATTTTGTAAAAAAATTATTATATAATTATTTAATTAATTAAATAATTAAATAAAAAAATAAAAAAAACGAAAAAAAAGGGGCAGAAAAAAGGAAAAGAAAAGAAAAAAAAAGGAAAAAGAAATGGGAAATAAATTATGCAACTTGCTATTATTTTATTAATATAATTAATTAAAGCAAAAAAAATGTGAATAGTAATTTAGAAATTAGGAAACGGATTATATCTAGAGATCTAGGAATGAGATTTCCAAAGTCAAGGAAAAATATTGATCAGTGAGATATTATCTTCCGTTAGACTCTTCCGGAAGAAAATTTCAAGTCGTTTGTGCATTTCCTAATAAAACAAAATAGGGAAAAATGCATATAGGTATATTTTTGGATATAAGGAAAATAAATTCTAACTCAACATCTAGGAATGAATTTGAATTTATATGAACATATTTGGAATCAGTGAATTTTTCTGAAGAAGTTGATGATTCCAGAAATACGTTTCGACACCGGACACGTTCGGACACGTTTCTCGAGAAAACTTCAACTGGACTGTTGGAGCCCTATATGGAATCAAAATTTAGGTTAACTTGGACATTTCTAGTAAGTGAGAACATGTCTTCAAATTTGTAAATCCAAAATTTTGAGATTTCTCCGAAATCACGCGAATCGGGTACCGATCGGGGAAATTCTATTAGACTGGGCTATAAAGCAACATAAGTCATTATTTTTGGACCACTCCAAGGCTGCCACATCAGCTCCCCAAGACGTCCAAGCATGCTTCCATGGACAAGAATTATACACCATTTTGCATTGGATTTTCCATGGTTGAAACAACTTACAAAATTCCAATTATATCCTTGGAAATTTCTATAAATAGACCCCATGAGCTCTTGAACTCTTCACACCATTTCACTCTTCCTTGGGCCGAAATCTTAGAGGGAGAAAGTAGAGAGAGAAGCTCGGAGAAATTCTGCGAAGTCTTCAACGGGTAAGTCTTTCGGTCTTTATCTTTTAGTTCGAAAGATAGTAGAATTGTTGGTTAGATTTAGGAAGTAGGGGATGAAATTCCTATGCTTGTTTTAGGCCTCATTGCATTGAAAAATATGCCCGAAGAGGTAAAAACATAGTAGGGATCGAGTCTCCGAAAAGTTGAAGCTTTTGTAGTACTTTCAAAAGTAGGGGTTGTAATGCTAGGATAGCCTTTAATTTTTCAAGTATGATTGGATATCATATGGGAGGGCTATTTTAGTCTTTATTTTCGAAAATCAAAATGGCGTCAAAGTTCGCGAAATTTTGGGAAGAAAATTAGTCGAGTAACGAAGTCTTTGGCGAAATTCCGCCAATTAGGGGTAGAAGGGCAAAATGGTAATTTTTACCTAAAATGCCGATTATAATGTCAAATCACTAATGAAAGTGATATTACCCTTATAGGATATCGAAATCCCGATTTCTTTGCCGTCCACGTTGCCCGACGAGCCGTTGTTGAGATTTCACCATTTTCCGTAAAAGTACAGTTTTCCGTAAACGTGCTAGAAATACCGTAATCTGTCAACGAAGGTACGTTCGCGTACTGTAACACTAATCTGATGTTTATTGTATGTGTATATGTACTATGTGTAACGTATGCCTATTGTGGTAGTTGTTAGCTCTGTGATATCTTCATGTACTGTTGTTATGCTTGCGGGGTATTGGGATACGATTGCTAGGTGTGAAATGCTAGGTGTGACACGATTGCTAGGTGTGAAACGGCGGCTAGGTGTGACACGATAGCTAGGTGTGACACATTTGCCAAAGGGGTTATGTCTTTGTTGGGATATGCTTGTTTCTTTGTATGATTATCTGTAATGCATATATTGTATATATGAATATGAGGTTAATCGTTACCTGAGATCCGATGCGGATCTCAGCTCTTAACATAGCGTCAAGGTCGGGAGGATCGAGGACCGAGGAGAGAGACAAGCAGCCTGCGTAGAAGCTCCGTTCGAAGACTTCCTTTCCACGTTCCGGCGGAAGCCTTCCCTTTTGTTGTACATTTCTTTTGAACCACACGGTCATTTATCATGTTGTATCCAAATGGACTTACGGCACTTTATAAATATATATCAGTTACTTTTCCGCTCAAATGCTTTACTCTGATGTTTTCAAATGATGTTTGTTTGAAAAAAAAAATTTATACTGCTTTTGAAAAGTCGGGTTGTTACAAAAAGTATCACACCTATTGAAATATCAACACTAATGATCATCACATTCACACAAGTGCACAAGCTTAATGATCATCACACAAATATTGGGCTTTCTAGGGTTATTACTAAATCTAAATAATAGTTTTATTGTTATCCTTCTTTTTTATAAAATTTAAATTATATTATTTTAAGAGTTTGTAGGAATACTAGAAATAGGATATGTAGATATCTTACAGAGATAACTTTACTTTTTGTTTTTACAATTACACTTTTTTTTTCTTATAATGTAACTTAACTTTTAAATTCATTATGTATTAGGGTTATCACTTATATATTAATCTAAAATAAAAAAATTAGAGAAATTATATGCCAAGGTGTAAATATTGAAATTAATAATACCGTTTAAATTTATTAAATAATAATTCTCTTGATCCACTGATTAAACCAACAAAAAGTACTATTGTTATATTGAAAAAAAAAAAAATGAATGAATAGAAAATGTATAGTAAAACTCAATCTAGTCTAACTTAAAATGGTAAATAATAAAACGAGCTCATGATGAATTGATGACGATGATGATCTCCAACCGATCAATTATATATATCTTTATCTATTTTTTTTAAAAAAAATTATTGGCAAACAATTTTTTCACGTAAATATTGTTGGACTGAGGATTTAGGTCCGCCTTTAATGGCTGGACCATTTGATTAGAGAAAATGTAAAACCTAGTCAAATAAGAGAAACAAATCAATATAAAATGCCTAAATTTCTCATAATCCCTCATAAGTCTATATGGACCGTTGATTGGGAAAATGAATTAATATAAACCATTGACTGAGAAGATGAGAGAAGAAAAGTTAAAGGAGTGATAACTTGATAACGTGGCTCATTTCTTACTTTTCAGATTTAATTGGACAGACATGATTTAAAGATCATGAGAGATGATGAGAAAATGGACAAGGAGAGAAACCGACCTATAAAATGCTATGATAGAATTGGAAAACAAGAAACCTGCCATAAATGAATAGAGGGTGCCGTAGAGCTTTCTGACTCTCCCTCTCATCCCTTTGTTTTTTCCTTTGACAATCACTCTAAGTAGCTTTATTTAGAGAAGTTGACGAAGGATGCTCATCATGGATGAGTATGATGTCAATCTTGGTGAGTTCTTTTCTTCTCTTAAAGATACGCCCGTGTTGGGAACCCTTGATTAAATTAAGAAATTAATATATGTCTCAATTTTCGTTGTTTACTTCACCTGTTAGATATATAATAATGATAATTTGTTTGACATATTGTGCAGGAATCATAAGATCAGAAAGAAATCATCCCCCAGCTCATTACCTCGTAAAAATAAATCCATATTCATCATTTGCTTCTGATTGGACCAATGGATATTCATCCGATACATTTCATGCTGGTGGATACAACTGGTGTAGATATATGACCGATAATTCATTAATTTATACATATGACACTCTTAAAGTTTTATTCTTAATTAATTTCCTTAGTGCAAATAATTTAATTTTCTTCTCTCTCTCTCTCTCTCTCTCTCTCTCTCTCAGGTGTCTAGTTCTGTATCCACTTGGGAAGAACAAAGCCGATGAGCATATCTCACTCTATTTACGAATAGAAGAAACTGAGAATCTTCCTGCTGGTTGGGAGGTGCTTGTTCATTTTAAGTTATTTGTTCATGATCAAATCAACGACAAGTACTTGGTGATCCAAGGTACGTATATATATATATATATATATATATATATATATATATATATATATATATATACATATATGAAACTTGATGTTCGTGTTATTCATTAATAATTGTTAATGGCAGATGTAAGACACGATTTGAAGCGTTTTTATCCAGCCAAGAAGGTATGGGGATTTGAGGAAGTGCTTCCTATGCAGATATTCAAAGATATTAATAAGGGATATCTTGTTAATGATTGTTGTTCGTTTGGTGCCGAGGTTTTCGTCATACCAAAAACTAGAAAATATGAGTTTGTTAGGTCATTGACGCCTTCTGAGGAGAATAATAATAAGAGATTCACATGGAAGCTTGGCAACTTCTCCAAAAACACACAGTCATTTAGGTCACAAGTATTCACTACTCTTGATGATGATGAAGATATCAAATGGTACGTTTAGTCATATATATTTGTTATAATTTTTTGGGTTAATGTGCCTCCAGTATTCTAAATTATGTTAAAATATTTTGTGGTTTATAAAGTATTTTACCCATGACAGATAGAGTTAAATAGATTTCCAGATTTGAGTTTTTTTTTTAAATGATGATTTTTTAAATAAAAAATTATATTTTTTAAAACATAATAGTTATTATCTTTATTTTAGATTATATAACCATTAAAATAGTTTTTTTTAAAATATAGCCTTTTAAAAAACTCAAATCTGGATAAGGAGAGTATCTCCTTCCGTGAAAATACTTGAGGACAGGAGGGACCTTAACCCTAATTTTTTTTTCCATTTTAACTTTTTTTCAAAACTTGTTAATTGTCAATTAATTAAATATGTTGGTGTTTGTAAATTTGAAGGAGTTTCGTAGTTAGTTATGTTGCAAGGGGTTCAGATTCCATTAGGAACTATGATGATGACTATCTTTCACTTCGTCTTGTTTCGGAGCACAAAGATCTGCCATTAGGGATCCACGTATATGCACAATTCACTCTGCGCGTCAAGGCTCAAATTGATTCCAAACTTGATTCTATAGAGCGTCAAGGTACGAATTAATTAAGTTAATTCTCATATTTCAAATGCTTTATTTTAAACAATCATTATTTATGGATAATTTTAAACATATCCAGAATAATAATTTGTAAAAATAATTTTATTTGAAAGTCCATGCACAACATCTTGAACTTCTCAATTATTATTATTTTTTAAATGTGTTTGTTTCATTAAATAATTATGTTTTTGGATAATTGTTCACCATTACTCTTATTCAATACTCCGGCCCTTAGTATAAGAGTGAGTTGACTTTTTTTTTGGAGAGATTAAGAAACTTAAATTAAATAAATTACTTAATCATAACATATGGTGTATCATTAGATTGTATATCAGTTCATAAGACATTAATTTCTAAAAAAGAAAGTCAATTGTCTCTTATATACATTAAGGATGACATATAATACAACTATAGTTTTTTTTAGAATCAAAATTGTAGGTCTCGTAATTGACAAAGATAATATTTTTCTTTTGGTGAGAATCAACCATAATATTTGATTATTTCCTTAATATTGGGACTGAATATCTAAATGTTTAATTAATATCTAAAAAAAATCTAATGATTAAATTCTAATCCAAACATGCAAATATAAACAAAGCATAACTCTTGGCTGCAGGCCTGCCTATGTGCCATAAAATCCAAATATCACGTATTGACCCCGTGGGTTTCTAAACTCCTTTCCTTAACGTTAGGACGGAATACCTAAATATTTAATTAATATCTAATAAATATCTACTGATTAAATCCAATTCCATACATGCAAATCTAAAAAAAAAAAAAACCATAACTCCTGGAATCTTGGATCAAATTGACCGCTTCAAACAAAAACCAAAGGAAGAAAAACATAAATAAAATTTAAACTACATTTTATTGCCTTCAACTATATATGCATAAATAAATAAACAAATAAATAATAGTTATGTAATTAATACAACTATTAACTGATTTTAAAACTATGTCTACGAGATATAACCGATCTGTGCTTTTGTGGTGCAGCAAAAAATTGGTTTTCGACTGGCTACGAAGATTTTGGATGGGATCATTTTGCTTCGATGGGAGAATTACAACCTTGTATTTCTGATAATACCTTAATTGTTGAATGTGACATCAACAAGTTAACATTGGCTTATAAGGAGGATAGACGTTGAGAATTTTTGGGTTAGGTTAGTCTTTTTCATTAGTTTCAGGTATTTTGATAACTTATTTACTTATTTTTGCCAGAAGAATTTTGATCATTTTATTAGTTTTATATAATTTGACAATTACTTATTTCTTAATTATCTTTCTGTTTTTCCTTTTTTTATCTCGTTTTGTAATTATTAAATAATAAATATTAGTACTACATTGTACTTTCAAAATAAGTAGTGCATAACTCAATCACAATTATTTCTTCTTCATCATGTGTGTGTGTGTATAGTACTTAAACTAAATACAAATTTCGATTAAATCTCAATTCAATTTTTTGGCCAAAAGGGATCAGCTTCTTACCAACAACAAGCTACTTGGGCATACAAGTTTAGCTTCTACCAATGAAGTTTACTTTCATCATATTTCCAAATATCACTGGCGAAGCCAATTCAAACACTACTACAAAAATGCTAAACAACGACCTAAATAAGACCCAATTAACGACCCTTTTCTGAGGGACGTCTTGGAGGGGGTAGAGGAAAATTTCCAAAATGGCGACCTGATCCAAAATTAGGTCGTCTTATTAAGGCGACCTGATATTAGATCAGGTCGTTTTAATAAGGCGACCTGATTTGAAATCAGGTCGCCTTATATAGGTAAATAAGAAGATAGAATTCGCTTAAAGGCGACTGATATTCTTATCGTGTCGCCTTAATTTCAAGAAAGGCGACTGATTTTTAAATCAGTCGCCTTTGTTGAACTTAAGGCGACGATATTATAATCAGTCGCCTTATCGTAACAAAGGCGACTGATTTAAAAATCAGTCGCCTTTGTTGAAATTTTTTTTAAAAAGTAAACTACAAAATATGAACATCTACCAAGCAACGAAGAATCACACTCTAACAAAGAATCAGCCGAAACCACCACAAGCAACGGAAGAATCTCACTCTAACACAATACATAAACAGACTATATATAACACCAAAATTGCATATTTTGTACGACAAAACACCAAATACATACAAATGAACAACAATTAACATATTAATTAATCATGCTCGGTACTAACTAGACGCTATGTGTTGAAGAAGATATCTAGATATCATGTCTCGAACCGAATCGATCTCATCCTGCGAGTACGGATCCTTAGTACCAAAAACTGTAAATTGGGAAACAAGGTATAAGATAAACCAATTAAGTGAAGGAAATAATTAACAACTCAAGTACAACAACAAAAATTAAATAAACTTGAGAATCACAGAGCGATTACGTACGTTTTGAAAACCTTGAGTACGTCCGTCGTTAACGATGGATTGCATCCAACTCATAACGTAATATCCGCACTCGGTGCTCCCCGGTTGTTGATGGCACTATAAATCAAAGGCAAATTGTTAAAAACGAATAAAGGCATATCTAAAGCTACCGTGTCAATGAAATAACTTGAATTGAAACTACTCACCGCTTCGGTTTAAACCACTTCGGTCCTCCCCGCTCTTTTGCATTGATAAGTCAGTCTATACGTTTTGAGGCCCCTATCATTAAAATGGAAATTAATGGACATGTTAAACCATTCATTTAAAAGAAGAATCGATGATTCAGAAAAAATTTACTTACTCGGCAAACATGTTTTTGATATCCTCGTAGGATTGCCATTTACGAATCGAACCAATAACAGGAGTTCTTGCTCGGACAAACAACACACAGCGTCCAATGACCACTACAACATATATGTATTAATATTAAATTAAGATAAGACCGCAATTTTGACACAAAAATCTTATCAGACAAAACAAAAGTATGCACCTTTCATGTATTGGCGCTAGATAATGATAGGGCAAAACTTTAAAGCCTTATAAACTCCGCAAGTATACGGGCCGTATCAAGTAATAAAGTAGTGAGAAAAGATCGTCCCACGAGGACTAGTATTCCAGCCACTAATTCGTTATCTTAGCTTTAGTTGGACAAATGAGTAAAAGAGGGTGAGTTGTAACTTAACCGAATTTTTAAAGAGTTTAATAGAAATCACGCATTCAAGATGAAGAATCTCAAAGATGATAGTTTAGAAAAGTTAATCGGTGGAGAAAAACGTAGCTAGGGCATAGAAATCCCCTATGTTCCTCCAAGTATTTGAATTAAATCCCTAATTGACTATTATTTCCCATGATTGACGATCAATTCTCTAAAATTAGACTAAGTCCCAATGTCTTGACGCTACCTTAGTCCGTTATCTTTAAAAACAACCTAATGTCTTAGTATTGTTTGGAAAGATCAATTATTTAAACCAGAATTATAAGATCGCATAAACTCGTAAGCCTATGTCTAGGTCATGCAACTCTATGACGAATTAACGGTTCCAGCTTAAATGCACCAACATCTCTATTGTCATACACCAACCTATGAACAATCTAAAAGGTGATCATTCTTTAAGAAAGCTTTAAGCAAAGATAATTCATTCAATCATGGAAAATAACGTTCAATCAAGAATTCAAACAAATACTTAAATTCGCATAGGGTTCATCCTCGCCTAACTACTAAAGAAAATTAGCCGAGCATGGCTAGATTAACAAAATAGAAGAAAAGAGATGAAAATTGGAATTGTTCTTGCATCCTCTTTCTTCCTTCAAATTGTCTCCTCCTTTTCTTCCTTTTATCCTTTCTCTCTAAACCTTTGGTAAATACCGAAGTTTAGAGAGCATAAGGATATTATTTTCTCTCGTGTGTACTCTGGTTGCTTCTGTGTCTTGTCTCTCCGTGGTTTTTGTGTATCTCCCTTGCTCTTTATATAGAAATTCCCTTAGGCTGACTTGGTCGTGATCTGATCTTGTCTTAAATACAAGATATGCAATATCCTTTTGAGATCTCCAATCATCTCCAAATCTTTTGCAATCCACTCTCTCATATCACACAATTTATTCAAATTGATTTCCTTTTTCTGCTCCTTTCTCAATCAGCTAATAACTCCTGCAAGATATATAAATAGTAATAAATTTAATCCAATATATCTCAGAATTGATACTCATTTAATTATAAAATCTGCACTTATCAAACTCTCCCGCACTTAAATATTTGCTTGTCCTCAAGCAAAAGAAAGAGAATTCATTATCTAAATGAGAATGACATTGTTTTTGACTTTCCTAAACAGTGATCTACTTAATTCCTCCGAAAAATTCAAATGCCCCCATTAAACCAAGCTTTGCAGTTAATTTTATAGGGATCCTCATGTAAGAAATAACTCTTTTTTTTTTTTCATTTTATTTATTTATTTATTTTTTTATTCGAGCCGTTGTAGGTCCCCTTTTTACGCGACCCTGCACATGGGTGATGCAGCACCGGTTACTCGGTTACTCCAACAGGCACCGTAATCTTGAGCCGTTGTAGGTCCCTTTTGACGCGATCCTGCACATGGGTGATGCAGCACCGGTTACTCGGTTACTCCAACAGGCACCTCAAGAGGCTTTTAGCTCAGCTCATAACCCTCTTTGACCTTACCGTTTGACGCGACCACCGCACATGGGTGATGCGCGCCGGTTACTAAGTAGGTCTAGAAAAATCATTGGAGTTGTGTTTCTTTTTTTTTTTTTTTTTTTTTTTCATAATAACTCACTTGAGTCCTTTCCCTAAACAAAAGTTTTACTTGGTCAACAAAGGGCATAATCTCATCTCCTAGAGGAATCAGGTATCAAAATATTCAAAACCTCTCCGGATTGTTTACAAAAATTCAATGCTCGGGGCTTAGTTGACACATTCTTTTCCTTTTTATTGTTTTACTTGATAATACTTTCTAAGATGGGGATGCTCAAAGTTAAGGTCAATCTGAACAAAAACTCAAGAATTTTTTTCAAGGGAATTCTTTTCAATTGAATAAGAACAAGCAACACCAAAGAATTCATATCCCTACCCCACACATAAATCAGACAGTGTCCTCACTGTTGGAACAATAAATAAAAGGAAAGGAACTAGTACTCCCCTGGTTTAAGCCGTTAATTCTGATGTAGAGTGCTCCTGCCAAAAGTCATCGGAGTGGTCATCGGCGTCCTCATGTGTGACCGCATCGTCGGAATCATTGTCGTCCTCAGCTGGTTGACAACTAGTTGGGTCTATATTCTTGATGCAAAGGGCCTCGACCATCTGGGTCAGATAAGTGAGAGAGAAAGAGAAAGAAGAAGGAGGAAGGGGGTGGTTTAAAAAAAAAAAAAAATTTTTTTTTTTTTTTTTTTTTTTTTTTATGTCAGACGCCCTCCTGGACCAGAGAGTTGGCGCCTTGGGCGCCAACATTCTGTCAACCCCCCAAATTTTTTTTTTTTTTTTTTTTTTTTTTTTTCGCTTCTCTTGCACAGAGAGTTGGCGCCGGGGGCGCCAGCTCTCTGACCTGAGGTCAGCGAGTTGGCGCCGTGGGCGCCAATTCTGGCGCCCTGGGCGCCAACTCAGGCATTTTTTTTTTTTTTTTCAATCATTTTTTTTTCCGCCCTTCCTGAATCCTATGAAGAACTACTAAAACCAAATAAAAAAAAAATGAAGAAGAAGAAAACTCATTGGGTTGCCTCCCAATCAGCGCTTGTTTAACGTCCTGAGCCTGACGGATATCTCCTTAATTCTCAGCTTCCAGTGCCACGGAGGTTCTTCCTCTGTCAATGTCTCCACCATGGTAAGGCTTCAACCTCTGCCCATTTACTTTAAAAGCATCATCTGAACCTATTGGTGCAATGGCAATCGCACCAAAAGGTGTAACCTCCTTGACGATGAACGGTCCTGACCATCTAGACTTCAATTTCCCCGGGAAAGTTTTAAACGAGTTATAAAGTAATACTTGCTGTCCCGGATGAAACTCTTTTGGAAGAATCCGCTTGTCATGCCATCTCTTGGTTCTCTCCTTGTAGAGGCTAGCACTATCATATGCAAAAATTCTGAATTCCTCAAGCTCATTCAACTGAAGTAGTCTTTTTTCATCAGCAGATTTAGCATCAAAATTCAGCAGCTTAGTTGCCCAAAGTGCCTTATGCTCAAGCTCCACCGGAAGGTGGCAAGATTTACCATATAGTAGCTGAAACGGTGACATGCCGATAGGAGTCTTGAATGCCGTTCGGTATGCCCACAAGGCATCATCAAGCTTCTGGGACCAATCCTTTCTTGTCTTCCCAACAGTCTTCTCCGAATTTGCTTCAATTCCTGTTAGATATCTCCACTTGCCCACTAGTTTGTGGGTGATATGGAGTAGTGACACGATGAGTGACACCATATTTGCTAAGCAATGATTGAAAGCGTCGGTTACAAAAATGAGTGCCTCCGTCACCGATAATGGCCCTCGGCACCCGAACTGCTGAATATATTCTTTACGAGAAAGGCTACCACCACCTTAGCTTCATTAGTGGGAAGAGCAATGGCCTCCACCCACTTCGAGACGTAGTCCACAGCTACAAGAATGTACTTGTTGTTAAAAGAACTTGGGAAAGGCCCCATAAAATCAATTCCCCACACATCAAATATCTCAATAACAAGAATGTTGTTGAGTGGCATCTCGTGTCTCCTTGAGATATTCCTGTTCTTTGGCAACGATCACATTGCTCCACAAACTTCCTAGCGTCCTTGTTCAATGTAGGCCAATAAAAACCGCTTTGTAGTATCTTAGCAGCAGTGCGTTCTCCGGCGAAATGTCCACCCTGAACATCATGCATGAACTTCTTCTTCTGCTGCCATGTTAGTCCCTCTGGTATCATTCCAATGGCCTTATAATTGGCAATATCAGCAAACCAAGGAACACTGGTAATTGCCAAGATATACTCATCTGGGAATTCATCATGAATCTCTATTTCTGAATCGTCTTGCAACTCTTTAACCTGAATCCTAGATAAATGATCAGCCACCACATTTTCTACCCCTTTCTTGTCTCTGATTTCAATCTTAAACTCTTGGAGCAGCAGCATCCAACGGAGAAGCCTAGGCTTAGCGTCTAGCTTAGTCAAGAGATATTTTAGAGCAGCATGATCTGTAAAAATAATAACTTTGGAACCAATCAAATACTGTCTAAACTTATCCACTGCATAAATAACTTGGAGAAATCCTTGATAAACCTCCGGTAAAAACCCGCATGACCAAGAAAACTGCGAACACCACGTACATTGGTGGGAGGGGGCAAGTCTTTGATGATCATAATCTTGGCTCTATCCACCTCTATCCCTTGTTCGAGATATTCTATGACCCAAGACTATTCCATCTTTTACCATAAAATGACATTTCTCCCAATTGAGTACCAAGTTACTATCTTCACATCTTTGTAGCACACAGGACAAATTAGCCAAGCAAGTATCATAGGAAGTGCCAAAAACAGAGAAATCATCCATGAATACCTCAATAAATCTCTCAGTCATGTCAGAGAATATAGACAACATGCACCTCTGAAAAGTGGCTGGAGCGTTGCAAAGACCGAAAGGCATCCGTCTATAAGCAAAAATACCAAAGGGGCAAGTGAAAGCTGTCTTCTCTTGATCCTCTGGATCCACTTGCTATTTGATTGTAACCGGGAATAGCCATCTAAGAAGCGATAATAGGAGTGACACGCAAGCCTTTCAAGCATCGGTCCATAAATGGTAAGGGAAAGAAGTCCTTACGAGTGGCATCGTTCAATCTCCTATAATCCACACACATTCTCCGGCCAGTGGCAGTTCTAGTGGGAATCAATTCATTATTCTCATTTTGCACCACGGTGATTCCACCTTTTTCGGTACTACTTGCCTTGGACTAACCCACTTTGAATCGGAGATAGGATAAATCATACTGCATCTAATAATTTCATCACCTCCTTTCTTACCACTTCCTTCATAGTCGGGTTGAGTCTCCTTTGGGGCTGCCTTACCGGTTTCACATCGTTCTCCATGAGAATTTTATGAGTGCAGAATGAAGGACTAATTCCCTTTAAATCGAGATATAGACCACCCTATTGCAGTCTTGTGGGTAGTCAAAACTTTCAAGAACTTCTCTTCGTCGGTAGGTGACAACTCGGCGCTAACTATAACGGGATAAGTGTCATCCTTCCCTAGAAAAGCATACTTGAGTAGAAGGGAGTTCCTTTAGTTCTACCTTAGGAGCGGCGGTGGTGTATCATAATCCTTCTTTGCGACTTCTCAACCGTAAATCGAAATTCTCATCTGCAGAAACTGCTTCTTCCACTTGCAACAACTGAGCAATATCTTCCTCTAAGGACCTATCTGATTCTTCTTGAAAAAGAACCTCATGAATGGCTTCGTCAACCACGTCAATTCTGAAACAGTCACTATTATCAGCTGGGTATTTCATGGATTGAAACACATTGTAGGTGACTTTCTCATCATTCATTTGGAATTCCATTTTTCCAGCAGCTACATCAATTATTGCTCTAGCAGTAGCCAAGAAATGCCTTCCCAAAAGCAAAGGAATTTCAGCATCTTCCTCCATGTTAAGAACCACAAAATCCACCGGAAGATGAATTTGTCCACTTTCACAAGCACATCCTCAATGACACCTTCGGTTTCTTGATGGATCTATCCGCCAACTGTAATGCCATCATAGTAGGCTTCATCTCTTTAATGCCGAGAGCTTTTGCAACAGATAAGGGCATTAAATTAATACTAGCTCCCAGATCACAAAGATCTCTGCCCATATTGACATTCCCTATTGCACAAGGAATGCTAAAACGGCTGGACCACTATACCACTCCTTGTAGTTATGGACTTACAATGCTCCTTTGGATTGACCACGGTATCACTAGGGAAGAACCCTTGGTTTCTCTCTGCTATTTGCTTTGACAAGCTGACCAATTTGATTCTCCAAATTCCGGATCGAAGCCTCTGATTTTTGAGTAGACCTTGTTTCTGTATGAATTCGGTAGTGGAAAGAGTCAAGCTGTGCCAAAGCCTTTTCCATATCGGTAGTGGTGTTTTGGTGGAGCTGCGAGGTCTTGCTTGGGGTTTATAGGAGAAGTTTGGGTGAGATTTCCGGCCGGGATTGTATGTGTTGCTATAAGGATTAAACGATTTCTAGGAGGATTACCCATGTATTTTACCTCATTTGTTTCTTGATAATGAATGCTGCACATTCCCATTAGCGTGTTCCCCTTGGCAAAAATCACAAAGCAAAGGAGGTGAGAAGTGATAGATGATACTTGAGAAGAGGCAAGTTTGTTTAGTGATGGAAGCTAAGCTGTTGTTGGATCACCTTGTTTTGTTGGGCAAGGTTCTCATTGTGGGCCAATAGTGTATTGTAAGAGTCTAGTTGAAGAACTCCCTTCTTCGGTTGTGGAGTAACGAGTTCATTCTCAAAGGACCCCATATCTTCAAACAACTCCAATGCCTCTTCGGGAGTTTTATTTTTAGCGTACCACCAGTGCGGCATTAATCATCATTCTAGAGGATGGAAGCATCCCTTTAAAGAATATTCTCACTTGATCATAGTCTTGCAGCTCATGTTGTGGGCACCTCCTAAGCAATTCCTTGAATCTTTCCCACGCTTCACAATATGATTCCCCATTGCCTTGGGTAAAGCAATTGATGTCGAAAAGACTTTGTATACTTAGAAGAAGGAAAAATTTCTCAAGAAACTTTGTGGTAATGATATCCCAAGTGGAGAGACTTCCATTAGGACAATAACGAAGCCAAGCTGCTGCTTTCCCCGTCGAGAGAAAGGAAACAGTCGCACACGAATAGCATCTCCGAAACTCCATTCATCTTGATGGTATCACAAATTCGCGAAAAGTCTCGATATGCTGATTAGGATCCTCTAAATCACTCCCACTAAAGAGCTTTGTTGAACCAAGCTTATGAGAGATGGCTTGATTTCAAAATTATTTGCATTCACAACCGGATTGACAATGCTAGTTGCAGCCCTAGCGAGGATTAAGCGTCATGTAGTCGCCCATGGTCTTTTTGGAGGAGGATGAGGAGGGTGCACCAATTACGCCATTAAAGCCGGTTTCGCCTCAGTACTCGAACTATTAGCCTCTCCTTTTCTCTGTTGAGCAAGTTTCCGGTTTCTCTTTCTTTGTCTTTTCAATTTCGGGATCAAGCTGCAGAGAATTTACATCAATGGTACCTCGCATAAGCAGTATGATAACAAAAGAAAAGAAAAATCCAATCTAGAGTTTCAATAACTACTCTTAGTGTTGAAATAAATAGTCCCTGGCAACGGCGCCAAAAACTTGATAGGGCAAAACTTTAAAGCCTTATAAACTCCGCAAGTATACGGGCCGTATCAAGTAATAAAGTAGTGAGAAAAGATCGTCCCACGAGGACTAGTATTCCAGCCACTAATTCGTTATCTTAGCTTTAGTTGGACAAATGAGTAAAAGAGGGTGAGTTGTAACTTAACCGAATTTTTAAAGAGTTTAATAGAAATCACGCATTCAAGATGAAGAATCTCAAAGATGATAGTTTAGAAAAGTTAATCAGTGGAGAAAAACGTAGCTAGGGCATAGAAATCCCCATGTTCCTCCAAGTATTTGAATTAAATCCCTAATTGACTATTATTTCCCATGATTGACGATCAATTCTCTAAAATTAGACTAAGTCCCAATGTCTTGACGCTACCTTAGTCCGTTATCTTTAAAAACAACCTAATGTCTTAGTATTGTTTGGAAAGATCAATTATTTAAACCAGAATTATAAGATCGCATAAACTCGTAAGCCTATGTCTAGGTCATGCAACTCTATGACGAATTAACGGTTCCGATTAAATGCACCAACATCTCTATTGTCATACACCAACCTATGAACAATCTAAAAGGTGATCATTCTTTAAGAAAGCTTTAAGCAAAGATAATTCATTCAATCATGGAAAATAACGTTCAATCAAGAATTCAAACAAATACTTAAATTCGCATAGGGTTCATCCTCGCCTAACTACTAAAGAAAATTAGCCGAGCATGGCTAGATTAACAAAATAGAAGAAAAGAGATGAAAATTGGAATTGTTCTTGCATCCTCTTTCTTCCTTCAAATGTCTCCTCCTTTTCTTCCTTTTATCCTTTCTCTCTAAACCTTTGGTAAATACCGAAGTTTAGAGAGCATAAGGATATTATTTTCTCTCGTGTGTACTCTTGGTTGCTTCGTGTCTTGTCTCTCAGTGGTTTTTGTGTATCTCCCTTGCTCTTTATATAGAAATTCCCTTAGGTGACTTGGTCGTGATCGATCTTGTCTTAAATACAAGATATGCAATATCCTTTTGAGATCTCCAATCATCTCCAAATCTTTTGCAATCCACTCTCTCATATCACACAATTTATTCAAATTGATTTCCTTTTTATAAAATCTGCTCCTTTCTCAATCGCCGCTAATAACTCAAACTCGCAAGATATATAAATAGTAATAAATTTAATCCAATATATCTCAAGTTGAATTGATACTCATTTAATTATAAAATCTGCACTTATGTCCTTGTAAAAAACATATTATGAGTGAATGAGCAATGAAAATCAATCGGGAAACAACTCACACTCAATCAGCCCGGCGTGAATGAGCCTTGGCTACTCTGCTGCTCAAGTGAATCCTGTACCATAAGATTTTTCAAAAATAATAACTAAACTCTTATATAGTATGAAACAACTGAGGCTATTTAATACTTCTAATTCAACTACTTACGATCTTTGAGGCAACCGCAGCATCTTCATTGATGTATTTGTCCCCCTTCATCCTCGCAGCTTTCGCTCTTCCTCCATCATCTTTTCGTTCCAGCTTTCTGTAGCCACCTCTAGACAAGCAATGCGGATACTTATTTTTCACTTGCCTCTCTCTATTGGCTTGGCTTGTTTTCTGTGACACGAAAACAAACAAAACTGATCGTACGAATTCAAGTAGATTCAAATTAAAGATAAGATATGACAGAAATTTTACCAGAAATTCAGGATTCTGCCAGGACGCCACAAACTCCCTCCAGTCCTCCGGAGAAATGAAGGAATAGGTCTTACATGGATCTTGGTCCCTCTTTGCCCCGCGAATATACTTTTTTGTCAGATAAATCAAGTAATAAGACTAAAGATACAAATGCAGATATATCGAAAGTGAGATACCAAAATCTGTGTCCAAATCAAATCCTTCGTCTTATCATCAACGAACTTCCAAGCTGAGTAAACAATACGCACTTTGCTTCGAGCCAGATAGCCTAAATAGCTAATGAAGTTGTCTTCCTCTCTGATCATCTATCAATTCTACTTCACGTGTTGTAGGTGGATTTGTTGTGAAAGGGAGTGTATCGTCAAGGTTCAAGGATTCTTCACCATACTGCTTTTTTACTTTGAAGTACAATGGACATTCTTTTATTTGCGAGTGGTCCGTAACATAAAACACTTGTTTCGCCTGACTTGCTAAAATGAATGGCTCATCTCTATGACCAAGTCTTTGAAGATCAACTGAGACAAATCCAAATTTAGGATCTATTACAACAAAGATTATTGCTAACCCACTTACATTTCAATAAAGCAACTTTGAACTTGCTTTGTAGTTGATCTCCCATATTTCTTCGATCACTCCATAATAGGCCATTGATGCTACCACCGGGTTTTTGTCTTTCGAACTCGAAAAGTGCATGGATTCACTTCAACCATCACCCCACTATTTTGCACAAAGACTTACGTCATCTTGGTCTTTTGTGTAGAAAGAATATCCGTTGACATCGTAATCGCTCCAAGTGATGACTCAAAAGAAGGCCCCCAGCAACCACTCGATTGTATCGACACTCCTGTCTCGTGCAATACCTTCTCACCGAACCACTTTATGAACGTCTTCTTTTGCTCATTCGCTATCTCGCATGTCACTCTTCCTTGGATTCATATTCTTCAAACTCTTTCGTGTTCATCAATGTATGGTTGAACTTCTTCCGTATTATTCAAGATGTACAGGTGTGCTTGCAACACCTCTTCACGAGGCTTATTCTTCAGTTTGATTCCTCGAGTTCCCTCGCTTATCCCCTCGTCATGCTGAGATTGTATCGTCGGCCCTGATAGATAATCTTTGTAGAACTCCATAGCCTCTTCAACTACATATCTCTCAACTATTGAGGCTTCCGGCCGATAAGGGTTTTTAGAATACCCTTTTAAGATCTTCATGTATCGCTCGAAAGGGTACATCCACCTTAGGTAAACTGGACTGCACAGTTGAAAACGAAAGGAAATCACCAAGAGGGGGGTGAATTGGGGATTTTAAAACTTTTATAATAACTTTGCACCCAAGCTGAAGCTAAACGTAAAGAGATAGGGAAGAGGAGCTTGACACAGAAAGTTTATCCTGGTTCGGTCTAAATTCTTGACCTACGTCCAGTCCCAGATTCTCCGGGTTTTTCTACTATCACTTTAACTCGTATACACACTCGTACTCAAGGATTATCCTCTCTAGGATACACTCCCCTTACAAGTTGTACTCAAATCCCAATCTCCAAGTCCCCTTGACTTGAGATCTTTTACAATGAATGAATAATTTGAATATAATCTCTCTCACAGAGAAGGTAATGATAAACACCGAGGCTCTTTGTATATCAAAATACAATACGTAAAGAAAACTGAATGTATAAGAATTCTTGAGCTTGCTTTTCGCTTCTGTTTGATCTTTCGGTTGATCTTCTAAGTTTGTAATCAGCTCTTTATATAGTGGTGAGTTGCAATGTGACCGTTACTTCTCAACTTAGTATGTTCTTCAATTGAAATTCAGTTTGATGAGGATTATAGCCGTTGGGTCCTGAACTTCAGCTGATTCAATTCCCGGACGCGTTGAAATCATTCTTCGATTCTTCGCGTTAATGATTCGTTTGATCCGATTTTAATACCGAAACATTCTCAATATAGAGTAGTTAAATACGTTTGAATACACTAAATAAATGCCATCAATTCGTATAAACATGGTAAGTTTGCAGTTCAAAAGAATCAGGATGAAATCAGTAACGATCATTTTTGCTTCCGTCTTAAACTCGAGTTCTCTAAGTCAACACTATTCATGCCTAAGAGTTTTGGTGCTCGATTAGAGTGGATGGAGCATGAGTATAAACTCGGAGTTTGTACACTTGCTTTTCTTCCTTCAGATGAAGGGCTCGAGTTCATTATTCTTAGGCTCGAGTTCAGCTTAATTTATTCTATGACTTATTGAAGTGAACTGGAGGTTTGTGCTTAAACTCGGAGTTTGCAAAGAAGGAAAACTTGGGAGCTCTGCACAAGAGAAAACTCGAGCTTGTAATAACGTGCTCGAGTTTACCTATTATGTAAACTCTTCTTTGTTTGTCAAACCATAGAGTAAACTCTACACAAAAGCATTAGGCTTGAGTCCATATACTTGGGCTCGAGTGTTCATTAAATTATAGCCATAGAAACAAGTGAACTCTACTCAAAAAGAATAAACTCTGGAGTTTAAAGAGATTCAATTTAATTAGAAAACTTCCCGCCATGGGAAAACTCGAGCTTGTCTATACAGTGCTCGAGTTTACTTGTTTTTGTAAACTCTTTATTTATATCATGAGGGTTTAGGCTCGAGTCTATTTACTCGTGCTCGAGTTCGTTATGCTGAAAATATCCGAAGAGCTCTCTGTTTGCGTAAAACTCGAGTTTGCTTAGTCGCTCGAGTTTTGCGGTGACAAAGTGATATTGACTCTTTTGTCATTTTAAAAGCATTCGTACATGTTTACAATTGTTATTAATCATCAAAACATATAGAGAACTAACATTCTCCCCCTTTTTGATGATGACAACATTTGTAAACAATTAACTCCTTTAAAACACTGTTTTGATCATTTGAAATCATTGAAGCAAAAGTGTTCAGTGTAAATGCACCAGAATCAGATTTTAACATTTAAACTTTGATTCTATCAGAGTTAGCACTTTAACATAAATCATAACACATATTGTCATTGCATAAGCTAAAACATTCAATGGTTTACAAAATGACATTTAGAGTTTCAAGCATACATATATCTAAACAAAAGACAATGCTTGACAACTTGACTTCTCTTTCTTTACTTCAACTCTTCTCCCCTTTGGCATCATCGAAAAGTGGAGGATGAGTTGAGATAGAGGTGGATCAAGAATCGGATCATGGGTAGATGGTTCAGGGGCTATGGAGGTTGGGATTGGTTCGAAGAAGGTGGAGGTGCCAAGAGCTAGGTCCAATGGAATTGATGGACTGATTTGCTAAGATTTTGTCCATTTTGTCATGGAGGCCGGACATAGACACCAAAAGAGTGGAGATGCCGACCGAGTGATCTCCAATTTGATCCCCGAGACCTTGCACTTTATCTTTGATAATCTCATGTTCAAGAATGAGATCTTCTTGTGCATCGAGAACTCCTCATATCCTTTCTTGACTGTGGTGAATCCAGATTCTATCTTGGAAGAAAGATCGAAACAACTTGGTCAATGTAAGTCTTTATTCTTTCATCCAAATCAGAGGGAAAGGATTGTGGTGGAGGTGGTGCACTTTGAGCTTCTTGAACTCTAGATTGTGGGATGTTTTTCTTCCATGGAAACGAAATTTGAACATCTCTTTAAAGATCCAATCTCCTATGTTATGAGGGACTTGATCTATGATAGAAGCAAAAATAGGGAAGTCCTTTTTGGCAAAGTGAGTGAAATTTCCTCCCTTTTGTACTAAGTTTCTAGTGTAGATATACCAAGCAGCTCTTTGCTTAGGAGGCATCGATACTGGAGGGAAATTCAGAATATCTACAAGATCGTATAGGCTCATCTGGTCCGAGGAGTGAAAAATTTGCCTATTCGTATAATTTGGAGAAGCAACAGAGGAGGATTTTGGATTTGGAGGAGGGAATTGAGGTATGCAGCAGTGATGGTTATCTGTTTTCCTCTAATGGATGTGGTAATCCTTTCCTCAACCAAATTTCTATCCGCATCCAATAAATTATCACTTTGCATACAATAGTAAAAGGTTTTAACAAAGGATGGACTATATGAGGCTCTAATGGATATGAGAGGTTCAAATTGTCTAAGCCAGTGGGTAAGATCAAGGTTACATTCCTCTTTAAAGCATCTAGATTGACATACACAGAAGGGCAAAAACTCTTAACCTCATAGTTTTCTTGGAACCGTATGGCATCCTCACCATATAGAGTGACATCCTCACTGGAGAATCCTTTAGGGATGGAGGAATGATTGTAAATTTCAAATAATGTTGGGTTTTCTCTAGATACCTGAGGAAGAGAGTGTTGTTGGTGATGGGAGGATGATTGAGCTTGAGAGCTAGGTTGACTGGCAGAGGTCTTTCGAGATTTGTGTATCGGTTCTTTGTCCCTTCGAGGTGGTGTGTCAGCAGCTGAAGCTTTCTTTGAGGTATTCATCTTGACTGTGGTTATTGGAGTGGCTTGGGTAATAGGAATACCAGGAATTTGCTTGTCAATTCCATGCTTGAATCGCTTTGGAAACGATTTTCTTCGGGAGGACGTTGAGAGATTTGTGGATGATCGGCTTGGGGTTCTTGAGGATCGAGGATTTGGAATCTTGGGTTGCAGATCGCTTGGACGCCATGTTCTCTCGGTTTTCGTTGGAGGAGATTGAGAGAGTTTTTAGGTTTAGGCTCGAGGGAGAGATAGAGTGAAGACGAAAAGACAGGGTTTTAAAGAAATTTTATCGACGCAAACTCGAGTTCTTAAGTGTAGGCTCGAGTTTGTGTAACGTTACTTACCTGGAATTCAAGAGTGTATGTGTGAACCCTTGAAATTTCTTGTGAGGCTCGAGTCGATCATATCGTTGGTTCGAGTTTGTCTGGTTCTCTGAGGTGGATTGTTCTCTGTCTCCTCGAACTCGAGTCCGTTTACTAGTAGGCTCGAGTCTGTCAAGATTTCGAGATGAGTTGCTCTCTGCCTCCCGCGAACTCGAGTCCATTCACTAATAGGCTCGAGTCTGTCAAAGATCTCTCGAGATGAGTTGCTCTGTCTCTCGCGAACTCGAGTCCATTCACTAATAGGCTCGAGTCTCACAAAGATCTCTCGAGATGAGTTGCTCTCTCTCTCTCGCGAACTCGAGTCCATTCACTAATAGGCTCGAGTTTGGTGACTCGATAGTTGTATTTCTCGCCGGTTCTTTTCGAGCTCGAGTCCTGTCTTTGGTAGGCTCGAGTTTGTGACAGCTTTTCTTGCACTCGATTGTTTGGGATTTTGATTTTAACATACAACCCGCACAAAACATATCTACATACTCCGATGCTTAAGTTAGTGGACAATAATCAAAACAAAACATAACTAACATTTGAATTACTTACAACTCATTGGGATTTACCATTCCCAATTCTCTTCTTATGAATACAAATTGTTCTTTTGCTAGTGGCTTGGTGAAGATATCAGCGAGTTGCAAGTGAGTTGGGATGAACATGACTTTGACATCCTTCTTTTGAACATGGTCTCTTATGAAGTGATGTCTGACATCAATATGTTTGGTTCTAGTATGTTGAACAGATTCTTTGCCAAACTTATTGTGCTTGTGTTGTCACAAAGAATTGGGATTTCTTTGAGATGGACTCCCAAATCACACAATTGTTGTTTGAGCCAAAGAACTTGAGCACAACAACTTGAGGCAGCAACATACTCAGCTTCAAAGTGGATGACACAACCACGTTGTCTCCTTTTTGTCTGAACCAAGACACTAATGATCCTCCAAAGAACTCACATTGACCACTTGTGCTTTTTCTCGTCGCCTTGTATCCCGCATGATCCGAATCAAGTATAGGCTACTAAGTGTTCATGTTGATCTTTGGGAAACCATAACCCAAGAGTCTTTGTATCACAAGATATCTAAAAATTCTTTTAACATGTTCAAGATGTGACTCCACGGGGGCAGATTGGAATCTAGCACACATTCCAACACCGAATTGAATGTCTGGACGACTTGCCGTAAGATAGAGTAATGATCCAATCATTCCTCTATACTTAGTGATGTTGAAGTTAGTCCCCTTTTCATCAGCATCCAGAGTTGCGCTTGAACTCATTGGAGTATCTCGCTCCATTACAATCAGCTAGACCATATTTTTTAATAGATCTTTCGATACTTGGTCCTGGGAAATGAAGATTCCATCATGGCGTTGCTTGATTTGAAGTCCAAGGAAGTAATTAAGTTCTCCCATCATGGACATTTCAAATTCTCCCTGCATTGTCTTGGCAAATGCTTCACACATAGTATCATTAGTAGCACCAAAAATAATATCATCAACATAAATTTGAGCTATTAATACATCACCAAGTTTATTCTTCTTTATAAAGAGAGTTGTATCTCGCTTCCTCTAACAAATCCTTGATCAAGAAGGAAAGTGCTTAACCTCTCATACCAAGCTCTAGGAGCTTGCTTAAGACCATATAAGGCTTTCTTGAGGTGATAAACATGATCTGGATGATGTTCATTTTGAAAACCCGGAGGTTGTTCTACATAAACTTCCTCCCGTATAAAACCATTTAAAAAGCGGATTTTACATCCATTTGAAAAAGTTTGAATCCTTTAACACAAGCAAAGGCTAGAAGAACTCTTATAGCTTCCAATCTTGCTACTGAGCATAAGTTTCTTCATAATCAATTCCTTCTTCTTGATTATAGCCTTTTGCAACTAGCCTTGCTTTATTTCGAATGATTATGGCGGATTCATCACATTTATTTTTGAATACCCATTTAGTACCAATGACCGGATGGTCTTTAGGTCTGGGCACCAAGTCCCAAACTTGGTTTCTTTCAAATTGATGTAATTCCTCTTGCATTGCTATAACCCAATCATTGTCTGAAAGGGCTTCATCAATCTTAGAAGGTTCAATTTTCGAAATGAAAGCTGAAAAGTAACTTCATTCAAAGTGCTTTTTCTGGTTCTTACTCCTTGATTTGCATCACCTATCACTTGATCCAGAGGATGACTCCTACCGTATCTCCATGATTTTGGTTGAGTTTGAACACTGTTTTCATAAGCATTTTCACAATGTTTTTCGCTTTAAATCATCTTGCAAATCTTTTTCCGTATTTGTTGAAATAGAAGTTTGGTTTGTTACAGAGAATCATCATCATCATCCAAGGACTTGTTAGATTTAGTTTCACGTAAAACAATATGCATAGATTCTTCAACAAAGTGATTACGAGTATTATAAACTCTATATGCTTTACTTCTACTTGAATAACCCAAGAATATACCTTCATCGCCTTTGGAATCAAATTTCCCCAAGCCGTCCTTACCATTATTGTGGATGAAGCATTTACATCCAAAGATATGTAAGTGAGCTAAGTTGGGTTTTCTTCCTTTGTAGAGTTCATAGGAGTTTTGTCCAATTTCTTTCTGAGATATGCCCTGTTTGATATATAACAAGCAATGCTCATAGCATCGCCCAAAACACTTGAGATGTTTGGTTCTCATTTAGCATTGATCTTGCCATTTCAAGAAGCACTCTATTCTTTCTTTCAACAACTCCATTTTGTCATGGGGTTCTTGAGCCGAGAAGTTATGATTGATTCCCATACTATCACTGAATTCTCCAAAGGCATGGTTCTCAAATTCTCCACCATGATCTCGTACGAATACCGCAATAGATAATCCTTTCTCGTTTTGGACCTTCTTGGCAAACACAATAAATTGATCAAATGTTTTATCTTTTGATGATAAAAGAATGACCCATGTAAATCTTGAGAAATCATCTACTATAACTAATGTATAAAGATTGCCGCCAAGGCTCTTTACTCTAGCCGGTCCAACTAAATCCATATGGAGTAATTGAAGAGGTCTATTAGTTGATATTTCGCTTTTCGACTTGAAAGAAGATTTGGTTTGTTTACCTTTTGACATGCATCACAAATCAGATCATTTTTAAAAGAAAGTTTTGGTAAACCAATAACCAATTCCTTTTTCTGTAGTTTATCAAGTTGAATCATATTGACATGTCCTAAACGTTTATGCCATAACCAACCTTCATCTAAGTTACCAACAAAACATTTTTCGAATCGAATTGTTTTTAGACAGATTAAGAGTATAACAATTACCTTCTCTTGGAGCTCTGAATAATGCTTTGGATTTAATACTTTCTAAAGAGAGAGCATCCTTACTTACAATCAAACATTCTTCGAATCAAAGATGACTAGGTTTCCTTTGTCCGTGCTTTGACTCACACCGAGGAGGTTGTGACATAATCCATCCACAAGATAAACATCTTTGATTTGAGGTCCATTGCTATTTCCAATTTTGCCAATGCCAAGAATTCTTCCGACTCATTTCCACCAAATGTTACCTTGCCACCATCCTTATGTTTGATTGAAGCAAATTTGGATTGGTCTCCAGCCATATGTCTTGAGCATCCACCGTCAATGTACCACTTATTGGGATTTGATGCTCTAAGACAAATCTCTTCGTTGTCTGATTCCTCTTGAGCCACAAGGCAGAGATTGGCACTTTGTTCCTCTTCTGCTTCATCTTCATCGATGAGCCGTTGCCCCATATAGCCGATACATAAGCTCTTTTCTTGAACTTATTGAATTTCTTTTCTTTGTTTTTCAAATTCATGACATTCTCGATTTGATGTGGCTGGTTTCTCACATTCATAGCATATAATTGGTTTCTTAGTTTCGTGCTAGAATTTCCTTTGTGAAACCTTCTCGTGAGATTGGTCCTTTTGTAGAATTTTTGAATCTTCTGACCATCATTCCTAGCTCACCATCTTCATCTTCATCTTCTTCATCGTCATCCGATTTAGCTTCTTTGATGGTTTTAAGAGCTATTCCCTTGTTCTTGACATTGATATCATTTAGTCCCTTTTTGAATTTGATCTTCCCTCATATTCGTAAAGGCCGCCAAATAGTGTCGCCACGGAGGCCATTGATTCGCCTCGAGATTCTTCAATTGCAGTGACCTTGGCTTCCCATTCCTTGGTGAGAATATTTAGTATTTTCCTCACTTGGGCAGGTTGTTCATATTCTTTTCCCAAGGCAATGAGTTGATTGATAAGGTGAGTGAATCTGAGTTGAAATTCACCAATAGATTCTCCGCATGAGAGTATTGATACGATTTTCTTTGATCGCACTGTTCCTTCATGAGCTATTTCAAGAGCATCCCACATTTGCTTAGCGAGATGGCAAAGTGCAGATTCTCAAGTACTCTTTTGGCCAAGAGCACTTTGGAGCATATGAATTGCCTTCATGTTGAGAGTGACTTGTTTTTTATCATTGTCATCGTACTCTTCTTCTTTCTTGGGAGTTCGATGTCACTACAACCGAGGAAGGAACATAGTTTCCTTTTCAAAGACCCTCCACAAACCAAACTCGAGGCCATTACATAGACCCCGAACTTAGCCTTCCGTAATGAGTAGTGTTCTCCATTGAAACCTCGGAGGACGGTTGATTGAGGCTCCATCTCGGTAGAATTCCTTCCATTGGATCTTTGTGTCTAGGATGTTAGTCCTTCAAATTGACAACGAGGCTCGATACCAAATGAAAACGAAAGGAAATCACCAAGAGGGGGGGTGAATTGGGGATTTTAAAACTTTTATAATAACTTTGCACCCAAGTCAAGCTAAACGTAAAGAGATAGGGAAGAAGAGCTTGACACGTAAAGTTTATCCTGGTTCGGTCTAAATTCTTGACCTACGTCCACCCCCGATTCTCCGGGTTTTTCTACTATCACTTTAACTCGATACACACTCGTACTCAAGGATTATCCTCTCTCTAGGATACACTCCCCTTACAAGTTGTACTCAAATCCCAATCTCCAAGTCCCCTTGACTTGAGATCTTTTACAATGAATGAATAATTTGAATATAATCTCTCTCACAGAGAAGGTAATGATAAACACTGAGGCTCTTTGTATATCAAAATACAATACAGAAAGAAAACTGAATGTATAAGAATTCTTGAGCTTGCTTTTCGTTTCTGTTTGATCTTTCGGTTGATCTTCTAAGTTTGTAATCAGCTCTTTATATAGTGGTGAGTTGCAATGTGACCGTTACTTCTCAACTTAGTATGTTCTTCAATTGAAATTCAGTTTGATGAGGATTATAGCCGTTGGGTCCTGAACTTCACCGATTCAATTCCCGGACGCGTTGAAATCATTCTTCCGATTCTTCGCGTTAATGATTCGTTTGATCCGATTTTAATACCGAAACATTCTCAATATAGAGTAGTTAAATACGTTTGAATACACTAAATAAATGCCATCAATTCGTATAAACATGGTAAGTTTGCAGTTCAAAAGAATCAGATGAAATCGAGAACGATCATTTTTGCTTCCGTCTTAAACTCGAGTTCTCTAAGTCGGCTCGAGTTCGTAAGGCTTTTAGAGTATCTCGGTTTATCTTCGAGATAGCAAACTCGGAGTTTGATGTAAACTCGCAGTTTGTATTCTGTTTTACCATGTGAACTCGAGTTCACTAAGGTAGGCTCGAGTTCGAATATTCTCTAAGCTCTTTGTCGAATGAACACTGGAGTAATATTTCTCAAGTTAAGCGTGCTCGAGTCCATTAGTGTTTAGGCTCGAGTTTAACACTATTCATGCCTAAGAGTTTTGGTGCTCGATTAGAGTGGATCGGAGCATGAGTATAAACTCGGAGTTTGTACACTTGCTTTTCTTTCTTCTGATGAAGGGCTCGAGTTCATTATTCTTAGGCTCGAGTTCAGCTTAATTTATTCTATGACTTATTGAAGTGAACTGGAGGTTTGTGCTTAAACTCGGAGTTTGCAAAGAAGGAAAACTTGGGAGCTCTCGCAAGAGAAAACTCGAGCTTGTAATAATGTGCTCGAGTTTACCTATTATGTAAACTCTTCTTTGTTTGTCAAACCATAGAGTAAACTCTACACAAAAGCATTAGGCTTGAGTCCATATACTTGGGCTCGAGTGTTCATTAAATTATAGCCATAGAAACAAGTGAACTCTACTCAAAAGAATAAACTCGGAGTTTAAAGAGTTTCAATTTAATTAGAAAACTTCCCGCCATGGGAAAACTCGAGCTTGTCTATACAGTGCTCGAGTTTACTTGTTTTTGTAAACTCTTTATTTATATCATGAGGGTTTAGGCTCGAGTCTATTTACTCGTGCTCGAGTTCGTTATGCTGAAAATATCCGAAGAGCTCTCTGTTTTGCAGAAAACTCGAGTTTGCTTAGTCAGGCTCGAGTTTTGCGGTGACAAAGTGATATTGACTCTTTTGTCATTTTAAAAGCATTCGTACATGTTTACAATTGTTATTAATCATCAAAACATATAGAGAACTAACAATACCCATTTGATTATATTCATAAGAGCATGTGAATTTTGGTTCCTACAAGCTAACGGTAATTGGATCCAAGTAAGGTTGGATACCTAGAAAGAAAAAGATTTATACAGTTTTGTAGGATCAAAGAAAGCTTCTCAAGAATGCAATATAGAGAAATGATCAAGTCTTGAGAAAGCTAAACAAGTTATGCTTGATGTTGATGGTGAATGTCAAAAGGGAGACATCTACATGAATCCACCTTAATCAAGCAAGCATCTACAAGGACAATAGGCATTACGGTGATATCTAATCTTTACCCCATATTGTGATTATATGAAATTGATTTTGGGTAATGAATACTTGTCCATCATTGCATTCCTTTAGCAATAAATCATTTATGTTTTTCAAAATGTTCTCAGATTGCTAAATGGACCATAAGTGAATTTGTGCATAACTTTTCGAGTTTATGTTTATGAAATTCACAATTCTAAAACTTGTTTGAATTTCAATTCACTTTGTTTTATAAAGATGCATACAAATGTTTTGAAAAATATTCATGCTTTGAAAGCATTTCAAATAGATTTGAAAAATACTTTGATTGCATTCAAATGATGTTTCAAATTGGAAGTTAATGCTGTATACTGAATGTTGGACATGCTTTAAATCGCTTGGTAGAATTTTCCTATCACCACATATTGATCTTGGGTATTCAATGTGTTGCTTGAACCTCTCATTCTTTATTCTCTAACTAGTTGGACCTCATGTCTAACAAGTTGATCATATATGAGTTTCAAGCTTATCTCCTATAAAAGAATTCAATTTGATAATCTTCAAAGCCAAATCATTTGGATTGATATGTACTTCATCTTTCAAGAATCCCGGTATTCTCTTAGTTGCTCAAGTACATCGCATTTGTCTTCCATCCTTATTTTGAGTAATCTGTATTCATAGTCTTGCCTTGATCATTCATCTCTAAATCTAACATGCAAGATTATCTTCGGTCAATAGCAAAGTCATTGTGCTTACATACATTTCCGTTGTGCTAAGAATGTTTCTTTAGTACTCTCCTTCATGATCGTTGTTTTTGAGAAAATTCTTCTACATGTTAACTGCAATGTTCAACATGTTCTCTAAAACTAAAGCATACTGATATATTCATTAAACATGTTGACTCCCATCATGTTTAGAGTGAGCATCGATTTCCAACATATTTCAAAAATGAATTTCTTCTTACATTAAAATCTTAATTTTCGAAATGCATTATCATGATTTGAAATAACAAGTGAGATTTGAAATAATCTGCACATTTCATTAGCATTTCGGAAAATCTAATCCCATTGGAAATTACATGCATTCTCCTCAATGACATCTATTTTATATCAAGTGTATCTATAAAATCACAATTGAGAAATAACATTTCTTGGCATCATTTAGTTATTACCCTTTTGATTCATTGGATTGAACTTACTTGATTGGGTAAAATTATGTGAAAAGGAGCAGTTTAAGTTTTTAAAATATTTGATCATTGTTCATATTTGCTTTTGAAACTCTACTGCAATTATGTCATATTTTGTAATACTCAAAGTTATGCATTATGGCAGTATGGTTTATACTTCATAGTTAAGTCATGCAGTTTTGGCAGTGTAGTCAATGCTTCAGTTATACTGTTGGTTCATATACTAACTCTGATTATGATTCAAACTCTGATTCTGCTTCTGATTTCTGATTTCAACTTTGATTATGATTCAAACCTTGATTTTGATGATTCTGATGACTAATTCCAATTCTGATTATCACTCCTACTCGATTCTGTTTCGATTCAATCTTTGATTCTCACGCAATTCTTAAGTTCAAACTTATCTATTGAATCATATGTTGAATCATTGTTTTAAGTTTTACCATTCATTCTGTGACAATAGTTCAAGTCTGAAATTTCTCAAAAGCTTAAGTCTCGATTTCGTGATCATCATGAATGTTCCTAATCTCAAGTATCAAAATGAAATCATCAAGTGAATTGTCATAAAGCACTATTTCGTCTCTATACTTAAATAACTCAGAAGAATCAAATTCTTTTCAAGAAATTCAGTGCTTTGCAAAAGTTTTGGCCAAACTAGTTTTCATTGATTTCTAATGTTCAAATCCTTATTCTTTGAAAACAGTTTAATTGTTTACAAGTGTTGTATGCTATTTGGTCAAAGTATCATTTCAAAAAGTGGTTCACTCAATGCATTCCTTTTCTATGTGCATCACTTAAATCAACAAGTATTCTATTCCAATTGGGAAAGATGCGTGAATACCGGGTGTCATTCAACAAAGTTTTCTTTAAATGGTGTCATTTTCCCTAAGAATCCTTTCACTATGCTTAATCTTCATCACACTATTATTTGGTATTACTAGAGAGAATGCATTCATTAAGGGGGAGTTTCACATTAACATGTGTTTTATCTTAAAAAAACTCATCTATATTCACTATGTTTTATTAAGTTTTGATGATGAGTTAATCTTATATTTGAAAATATTTTATATTTTTCTTTCATTACAATAATTAGAAAATATTATTTAGAAAGGAATATTCTGATATCTTATTGCACTAATAATTCTCCCTTGCAAGAAAATTTTAAAATTGTAGCAGGAGAATTAAGTCTGGATATAACTCAAGCCGCACCTTAGTCTCATTCCACATCTCAAAGGTTATTCAGAGCACATCGTGGATCTCACACAACAAGAAAAGAAGCAAATGGACTTCATTGATGATCATCATCAATTTACAAAAACCAACATGAGCATTTCTAAACTCTACCTTTTTATATTCAGTAGAAATTTTGCACATGTTTGGTATCTATATGCTTTAATTGTGAAAGATGTTTTGAAAACCTCTCTAAATTCTCTCAATTTTTTTTTCCATAAAAACATTCCAAATTGCGTCATATTTAGAATGAAAATCGGGGAGAGAAAATTGTTGTCTTGATATATGATTAATGAGAGAAGTCATTTCTAACTTATTCTCATATTTGCCTCTCCATCTATATTTCTTCTTTACCTCTATCTTTTGCTAATGACAAATAAGGGGAGAGAAAGGCAAGAAAAATATGTGATCTATTATATTTTCATATTCAAACATATTTTTCTTAATGTATTTGCCATCATCAAAAAGGGGGAGAATGTTGGTTCTGATTAGTTTTGATGATGTCTTGTATAGATGCCATTAAGAGCAAAAAGATTGTATATTATACTTATCTTCTACATTGACTAACTACAATATATTTGATGTAGATTAGTCCAAGATTAATTATAGAGGTTAATCAAGAAAGAAGAACTTGCTCCATGTGAAGAGATTAATGATGTGAAGTTTAATGATGGAGATTAATCAAGATGAGATCTAGAAGAATGAAGAACTTGCTGAATATAATGAGAATATCATTATTCATGTTCCTAGATTAATACTAGAAGTCTCCACGGTGATATGGAAGTTGGAACGACTCAATTCGGACTTAAAATGATTAAAAATGAGCTTCAGGATGAATTGCCTTGAACTTCTCAATACCCTAGTATCCAACATCCATTCGCAAGTATCAGGCTTCAATTGTTGAGTATGAGACTTCAATACCCGAGTATGTCACTTATATACTGAGTATGGTACATAAACAGGTGTTTCGTGCTTAAATCCCGACAATACCCGAGTATGCAAGGTCAATACTCGAGTACATCACTCTGATCAGCTCTGTTCTACGTTCAGCTTCGGGCGACCTTTGGTAAATCAACAATATCTCCCAAACCAGAGATCGGATTAAGGTGAAACCAATTTTGTTGGACACTAGACTTCCAAGCGGTTCTATTCGCATAAGATTCAACTCCAAAGGATGTCAGATGAGAGAGATATGAATTGTTGAAAATGAGAGTGACATTACCGTCACATTCCTGACCAAGGCTCAATGTTTTGGGTATATCTCACAAAATAGAAGTCCAATTACGCTGAAACCGGTGCCATTTGAAATTAGACTAAAAGGGCTTTCCAACAAGACTTTAACCAGTCAAATCTGAGTTCATACCAGGAAGTTATGATCTTTGAAAGTTGACACTCGAAATACTGGAAGCAACAGAGTTCAAACAGCATAGATACTCGAGTATGAGTATTTGATACTCGAGTATGATTGGTAAAAATGCTTTTGCGATGTCGAGATTGCAGATTTCGATTCTGATATTAATTGCTATTAATTATGATCTTTAATGCTCCGATTCTGACCCATTCTGCTCATAGTTTTCAAATATTGATATTAAAAGTGCAGAATCATGAGAAATCTGCTTGGGTGATTTGATCAACGCGTTTTTGGAATTTATATTCAAAATGCAACAGAGATGATGAAGCAACGACGCGTAGAAAGTGTACGCTGCAAAACGAAATCATTCCAACATTATGACCATCATCAACATTCCCAGAATTCCTCAAACAATTGAATTCTGATTTGGTTGCAAGAATGGAAGGATTTTTTGAATTCAAACGGTGGAGTTCTTCAACGGACACCTTCATCCAACTAGTATAAATATGAAGTCATGGGTGCTCAAAGAACACACACACATGCAGCAGAACAAACGATCAAAGAAAGATACTCTCCTGAGCTTGGTTTCGCCAATCTCTTGAGTGATACTTTCTGAGATACTTGCTGAAATACTTTCTGCAATACTTTCAAATACTTTCTAAGATTGTGTCACCACTTGTTCTTCAGTGCTTATGATCATCTGCTCTTAGAGAGAGTTATTCATCTATTACTATTTCTTGTAAGAATCTCAGAGTATTGAGACTTTGAGATTGGGTCTTTGATTGCAACTTGTAAGGGGGAGTGTTATTCAAAAGAGAGGAATTGCTCCAAGAGTTACGAGGGTGTAATCAAGAGGGTGTATCAATTACAACTTGTAAGGGGAGTGGAGTCCGAAAGTGAGAGGACCATCCTTCGTTTATAGAGTGTGTAATTGTTCTCAAAAGGATAGTGGATTGAAAATCTCAAGTGGAACTTGAGGACTGGACGTAGGTCAAGGATTGGGCCGAACCAGATAAATCACGCTTGCATTCTCTCTTCCTTATCTCTTACATTCCAGCATATATGTTTGAATGATTGCTTATCACCTTCTAAATTATTATTGTCATTCAAACTACCTTCAGCAATTTGCAGAAAGTTCTTAAAGTTCTGAGTTTTTAATCAAACACCCAATTCACCCCCCCTCTTGGGTTATAGCCAAGTCCGTTAGCTTGTAGGATCCAATTACATCAATTTGAAAGAAACCAAGTTTGGGACTTGGTGCCCAGACCTAAAGACCATCCGGTCATTGGTACTAAATGGGTATTCAAAAATAAATGTGATGAATCCGCCATAATCATTCGAAATAAAGCAAGGCTAGTTGCAAAAGGCTATAATCAAGAAGAAGGAATTGATTATGAAGAAACTTATGCTCCAAAGAGCAAGATTGGAAGCTATAAGAGTTCTTCTAGCCTTTGCTTGTGTTAAAGGATTCAAACTTTTTCAAATGGATGTAAAATCCGCTTTTTTAAATGGTTTTATACAGGAGGAAGTTTATGTAGAACAACCTCCAGGTTTTCAAAATGAACATCATCCAGATCATGTTTATCACCTCAAGAAAGCCTTATATGGTCTTAAGCAAGCTCCTAGAGCTTGGTATGAGAGGTTAAGCACTTTCCTTCTTGATCAAGGATTTGTTAGAGGAAAAGCAGATACAACTCTCTTTATAAAGAAGAATAAACTTGGTGATGTATTAATAGCTCAAATTTATGTTGATGATATTATTTTTGGTGCTACTAATGATACTATGTGTGAAGCATTTGCCGAGACAATGCAGGGAGAATTTGAAATGTCCATGATGGGAGAACTTAGTTACTTCCTTGGACTTCAAATCAAGCAACGCCATGATGGAATCTTCATTTCCCAGACCAAGTATCTGAAAGATCTATTAAAAAAATATGGTCTAGCTGATTGTAATGGAGCAGATACTCCAATGAGTTCAACTGCAACTCGGATGCCGATGAAAAGGGGACTAACTTCAACATCACTAAGTATAGAGGAATGATTGGATCATTACTCTATCTTACTGCAAGTCGTCCGTACATTCAATTCGTTGTTGGAATGTGTGCTAGATTCCAATCTGCCCCCATGGAGTCACATGCCGAACATGTTAAAAGAATTTTTAGATATCTTGCCGATACAAAGACTCTTGGGTTATGGTTTCCCAAAGATCAACATGAACACTTAGTAGCCTATACCGATTCGGATCATGCAGATACAAGACTCGATGTAAAAGCACAAGTGGTCAATGTGAGTTCTTTGGAGGATCATTAGTGTCTTGGTTCACAGAAAAGTGCATAACAAATGGTGTGTCATCCACTCGAGCCGAGTATGTTGCTGCCTCAAGTTGTTGTGCTCAAGTTCTTTGGCTCAAACAACAATTGTGTGATTTGGGAGTCCATCTCAAAGAAATCCCAATTCTTTGTGACAACACAAGCACAATAAGTTTGGCAAAGAATCCTGTTCAACATACTAGAACCAAACATATTGATGTCAAACATCACTTCATAAGAGACCATGTTCAAAAGAAGGATGTCAAAGTCATGTTCATCCCAACTCACTTGCAACTCGCTGATATCTTCACCAAGCCACTAGCAAAAGAACAATTTGTATTCATAAGAAGAGAATTGGGAATGGTAAATCCCAATGAGTTGTAAGTAATTCAAATGTTAGTTATGTTTTGTTTTGATTATTGTCCACTAACTTAAGCATCGGAGTATGTAGATATGTTTTGTGCAGGTTGTATGTTAAAATCAAAATCCCAAACAATCGAGTGCAAGAAAAGTGTCACAAACTCGAGCCTACCAAAGACAGACTCGAGCTCGAAAAGAACCAATGAGAAATACAACTATCGTGTCACCAAACTCGAGCCTATTAGTGAATGGACTCGAGTTCGCGAGAGACAGAGCAACTCATCTCGTAGATCTTTGACGACTCGAGCCTATTAGTGAATGGACTCGAGTTCGCGAGAGACAGAGAGCAACTCATCTCGTAGATCTTTGACAGACTCGAGCCTATTAGTGAATGGACTCGAGTTCGCGGAGACAGAGAGCAACTCATCTCGTAAATCTTGACAGACTCGAGCCTACTAGTAAACGGACTCGAGTTCGAGGAGACAGAGAACAATCCACCTCGAGAACCGCACAAACTCGAACCAACGATATGATCGACTCGAGCCTCACAAGAAATTTCAAGGGTTCACACATACACTCTTGAATTCCGTAAGTAACGTTACACAAACTCGAGCCTACACTTAAGAACTCGAGTTTGCGTCGATAAAATTTCTTTAAAACCCTGTCTTTTCGTCTTCACTCTATCTCTCCCTCGAGCCTAAACCTAAAACTCTCTCAATCTCCTCCAACGAAAACCGAGAGAACATGGCGTCCAAGCGATCCGCAACCCAAGATTCCAAATCCTCTCGATCCTCAAGAACCCCAAGCCGATCATCCACAAATCTCTCAACGTCCTCCTTAAGAAAATCGTTTCCAAACGATTCAAGCATGGAATTGACAAGCAAATTCCTGGTATTCCTATTACCCAAGCCAATCCAATAACCACAACCAAGATGAATACCTCAAAGAAAGCTTCAACCGCCGACACACCACCTCGAAGGGACAAAGAACCGATACACAAATCTCGAAAGACCACGCTAGTCAACCTAGCTCTCAAGCTCAATCATCCTCCCATCACCAACAACACTCTCTTCCTCGGGTATCTAGAGAAACCCAGCATTATTTGAAATTTACAATCATTCCTCCATCCCTAAAGGATTCTCTAGTGAGGATGTCACTCTATATGGTGAGGATGCCATACGGTTCCAAGAAAACTATGAGGCTAAGAGTTTTTGCCCTTCTGTGTATGTCAATCTAGATACTTTAAAAGAGGAATGTAACCTTGATCTTACCCACTGGCTTAGACAATTTGAACCTCTCATATCCATTAGAGCCTCATATAGTCCATCCTTTGTTAAAACCTTTACTATTGTATGCAAAGTGATAATTTATTGATGCGGATAGAAATTTGGTTGAGGAAAGGATTACCACATCCATTAGAGGAAAACAGATAACCATCACCGCTGCATACCTCAATTCCCTCCTCCAAATCCAAAATCCTCCTCCCGTTGCTTCTCCAAATTATACGAATAGGCAAATTTTTTCACTCCTCGACCCGACGAGCCTATACCCGATGCCGTAGATATTCGAATTTCCCTCCAGTATCGATGCCTCCTAAGCAAAGAGCTGCTTGGTATATCTACACTAGAAACTTAGTACAAAAGGGAGGAAATTTCACTCACTTTGCCAAAAGGACTTCCCTATTTTTGCTTCTATCATAGATCAAGTCCCTCATAACATGAGATTGGATCTTTAAAGAGATGTTCAAATTTCGTTTCCATGGAAGAAAAACATCCCGTATACCCTTTGCCGCCTCATCTCGGTGATTATGTTTCATGAAAGGGTCCGGTATTTACCACCCAATGAGAAACTCCGAAAACCAAAAATTTGGCAAGATATCCTCAATTTGATGAGGATAAGCTTTGATCAAGGAAGTGATCATTCCGAGCACCCTCTAGACCTACTAGAACCGAGCAACTCAATCTAGAGTTCAAGAAGCTCAAAGTGCACCACCTCCACCACAATCCTTTCCTCCGATTTGGATGAAAGAATAAAGACTTACATTGCCCAAGTTGTTTCGATCTTTCTTCCAAGATAGAATCTGGATTCACCACAGTCAAGAAAGGATATGAGGAGTTCTCTGATGCACAAGAAGATCTCATTCTTGAACATGAGATTATCAAAGATAAAGTGCAAGGTCTCGGGATCAAATTGGAGATCACTCACCAAGATCTCCACTCTTTTGGTGTCTATGTCCACCTCCATGACAAAATGGACAAAATCTTAGCAAATCAGTCCATCAATTCCGCTGGACCTAGCTCTTCGGCACCTTCACCCTCTTCTGAACCAATCCCAACATCCATAGCCCCTGAACCATCTACCCATGATCCGATTCTTCAGTCCACTCTATCTCAACTCATCCTCCACTTTTCGATGATGCCAAAGGGGAGAAGAGTTGAAGTAAAGAAAGAGAAGTCAAGTTGTCAAGCAAATTGTTTTTTGTTTAGATATATGTATGCTTGAAACTCTAAATGTCATTTTGTAAACCATTGAATGTTTTAGCTTATGCAATGACAATATGTGTTATGATTTATGTTAAAGTCTAACTCGATAGAATCAAAGTTTAAAGGTTAAAATCTGATTCTGGTGCATTTACACTGAACACTTTTGCTTCAATGATTTCAAATGATCAAAACAGTGTTTTAAAGGAGTTAATTGTTTACAAATGTTGTCATCATCAAAAAGGGGGAGAATGTTAGTTCTCTATATGTTTTGATGATTAATAACAATTGTAAACATGTACGAATGCTTTTAAAATGACAAAAGAGTCAATATCACTTTGTCACCGCAAAACTCGAGCCTGACTAAGCAAACTCGAGTTTTCTGCAAAACAGAGCTCTTCGGATATTTTCAAGATAACGAACTCGAGCCCGAGTAAATAGACTCGAGCCTAAACCCTCATGATATAAATAAAGAGTTTACAAAAACAAGTAAACTCGAGCCCGTATAGACAAGCTCGAGTTTTCCCATGGCGGGAAGTTTTCTAATTAAATTGAAACTCTTTAAACTCCAGAGTTTATTCTTTTTGAGTAGAGTTCACTTGTTTCTATGGCTATAATTTAATGAACACTCGAGCCCAAGTATATGGACTCAAGCCTAATGCTTTTGTGTAGAGTTTACTCTATGGTTTGACAAACAAAGAAGAGTTTACATAATAGGTAAACTCGAGCCCGTTATTACAAGCTCGAGTTTTATCTTGCGAGAGCTCAGAGTTTATACTCATGCTCCAGTCCACTCTAATCGAGCACCAAAACTCTTAGGCATGAATAGTGTTAAACTCGAGCCTAAACACTAATGGACTCGAGCCTGCTTAACTTGAGAAATATTACTCTGTGTGTTCATTCGACAAAGAGCTTAGAGAATATTCGAACTCGAGCCTACCTTAGTGAACTCGAGTTCACATGGTAAAACAGAATACAAACTGCAGAGTTTACATCAAACTCCAGAGTTTGCTATCTCAGAAGATAAACCGATACTCTAAAAGCCTTACGAACTCGAGCCTGACTTAGAGAACTCGAGTTTAAGACGGAAGCAAAAATGATCGTTACTGATTTCATCCTGATTCTTTTGAACTGCAAACTTACCATGTTTATACGAATTGATGGCATTTATTTAGTGTATTCAAACGTATTTAACTACTCTATATTGAGAATGTTTCGTATTAAAATCAGATCAAACGAATCATTAACGCGAAGAATCGGAGAATGATTTCAACGCGTCCAGAATTGAATCACCAAGTTCGGGACCCAACGGCTATAATCCTCATCAAAATGAATTTCAATTGAAGAACATACTAAGTTGAGAAGTAACGGTCACATTGCAACTCACCACTATATAAAGAGCTGATTACAAACTTAGAAGACCACCGAAAGATCAAACAGAACGAAAAGCAAGCTCAAGAATTCTTATACATTCAGTTTTCTTTTCGTATTGTATTTTGATATACAAAGAGCCTCGGTGTTTATCATTACCTTCTCTGTGAGAGAGATTATATTCAAATTATTCATTCATTGTAAAAGATCTCAAGTCAAGGGGACTTGGAGATTGGGATTTCAGAGTACAACTTGTAAGGGGGAGTGTATCCTAGAGAGAGGATAATCCTTGAGTACAGAGTGTGTATCTGAGTTAAAGTGATAGTAGAAAAACCCAGAGAATCTGGGACCGGACGTAGGTCAAGAATTTAGACCGAACCAGGATAAACTTTCTGTGTCAAGCTCCTCTTCCCTATCTCTTTACGTTTAGCTTCAGCTTGGGTGCAAAGTTATTATAAAAGTTTTAAAATCCCCAATTCACCCCCCTCTTGGTGATTTCCTGTCTTACCTCCCTTACCAAGTGCACTATCAAGTGCACCATGATATCAAAAAAGGCAGGAGGGAAATGCATCTCTAGTTGGGACAAAATAATATAACCCTCATTCTCCAATTCATTCAACTTTTCAATGTCAATGACTTTGTTGCAGATAGCATTGAAGAAAATACTCAATCTTGTTATAGTGGATCGAACTTCATCTTTCATAATGCCTCTTATAGCTATTGGTAGTTGTTGTTGCATCAACACATGATAATCATGGGACTTCATTCCCACTAACTTCAAATCGTTCATTGAGACACACTTTCTCAAATTAGAAGAATATCCTTGTGGCACCTTAATGTCATATAGACATCCACACAAACTTTTCTTCTCTCGCTTTTGATAGTGTATGAGTTGTCGGCTCCATGTATGCCCTCTTACCATCTTCCATTACTCGTGGATGTAACCTTTCTCTTATTCCCATGTCAACCAGATCTAGTCTCGCACTAATTCCATCCTTAGTCTTCCCTGGTATGTGCAAAAGAGTACTGACAAGGCTATCACAAACGTTTTTCTCCACATGCATTACATCAAGACTGTGTCTCACATCAAGACTACGCCAATATGGAAGATCAAAGAAAATTGATCTCTTCTTCCATATATTCTTCTCACTCGCCTTCCTTTGCTGCTTACCCAATATGACGTTGATATGTTTCACCCGACTATAAACGTCCTCTCCGGTTAACGCCTTTGGAGCCGTATTCGCTCCGTAAGCCGTTAAAACGCTTTCTTAACTTACGATATGGGTGGAACCGATGAAGAAACCTCCGTGGCCGAGGTAGACCGTTTTTTTTTCCGTGCTTTAGTTGATGGAAGTTTGTGTCTGCTTCACATATTGGACATGCTTTATGCCCCAAATTGAGGGAACATTTCGTCTATTTTCTTCCATTATGGAGAGTCACCGGTGCCAAGATATTTTCCATCGGATATTCTCTCATCGAATGCCATCTCAACTTCTTCGCCGTTGCTTCACTAGTAAATGACGCTTAAACCTTGGAATTATTGGAAGATACCACAATGCCTTCAAAGGTTGCCTTTTTGTTGTCTCTCTTGCCTCAACATCATTAATCATTTTCTCCATTCCATCATCATCATCTACCTCAACTTCATTTGCATGGGACGCACCGGTACTTAGTTCCACACCATGCCATATCCACGTTGTGTATCGAAGGTGTATTCCATCACAAAGTAGGTGGTCCCTTATATCAAGAATAACCCTTGACTCCCATTTAAACAATTAACACATGGACAATAATACATCCCATTTTTGTGGCCACATTCCTTCTAGCAAATTCAATAAACTCTTCCACCCCATTCTCATATTCTTCACTAGTTCTCAATGCATTCATCCAACTATGACCCATTTTATTACAACCTAACATTTCCAACAACACCAAGTTCATGTCAATTTCAAGAACGTCATGTTTTCTTTTAAGTAAATTTCAGCAGCATTTCCCCTTAAAAGTAAGACATCCCAAAATTTCAATAACAACCAATTTCAGCTTAATAACCCTAAACTTACTAACTAAACCAATTTCAGCTAAACAATTTATCAATTATGTAAGATAAAGAAACCATAGAGCCATAGAGTCAATGTTTACTTAAAGTAAACGTGCTTTTTACAACAGATTAAAGCTAGAAGTGTTTTGCATTGAATTAATTGCTATCAAAGTATTACCTTTAAGGACATTGGGGCCTTAATCATAAAGCAAACTCCAAGAGATTACGATGAATATAGAAGTTCGATAGGGAAGAGTAACACAAAGCACATCTAACAGAGAATCAATGAATGACCAGAGGCATAAGAACAACCAAAACTAAACCACTATCTAATCACAAAATACTCCTATAATCCTTCAAAATCAACTACTACAACCAATCAGTGTGACATGACCAATTTAATGAAGCTTTAGACAATTTAGTTGGCCACCAAATTTACTTGAATAAAAATCTACAAATAAGAGCAGTTCCAAATTGTATTCTTTTTAATTAGCAAGAAGTACATTACCAATTAAATGGGGTTTGGAATCAAAGAACAAGAAGAACGAACAAGCTTACTTGGTTTCGCAGGTTTTGATCGGGAAGGAGGTGGAGTGAGCGAGTGAGAGGCAGGAATCCTAATCAGAAGCAAAAATCCAATCCATAAGCAAGAAGCATTAACGATTAAAATGGGTTATTAGGAATCAAAGAACTTAAGAGTAACATCCGAACAAGCTTACTTGGGTTTGGTGGGTCTCTTCGATCGGCGAAAGAGGCAGAGTGAGCGAGAGAGTACTGTGATCGATCAGTGACGACGGCGGAGACGAAGGAGCGACGGCGGAGACGTACGGCAAGGAAAGCGACGAAGAGCGGAACGAGAGTGAGTCTGAGAGGATTTCGCGGCCTCTGTCGGAGTATGAGTGTGTGAGGGAAAATGAAGAGGCGCGAGTTTATTAACCTAAAAATTGACTATAGGCGACCTGAATCATCTTTCAGGTCGCCTATATTCCAATTTTTGGCGACCTGAATGAGAATCAGGTCGCCTATATTTTATAAATGGCGACCTGATTCTGATTCAGGTCGCCAATATTATTAAATTTTCTAATTAATATTAAAAGAAAATCCTTGGCGCCAAACAAAAAATTCAGGGAGCGAAGAATTGACACATTAAAGACGTCCTGAAATATATGTAGGTCGCCATAAATGAATTTTATTGAAAAAAATTAAATATTATGGCGCCAAACAAATATTTCTCATATTTTTATGGCGCGAAACAATTTTAGACGTCCCGAAAAAATCGGGACGCCAAAAATCAATTTAAGGAGTCCTCGATTTCTTATTCGTGACGCCAAGGCTCAACTTCCTTAAATATAGTTACAAGAATGCCACCGCCTTCACTTTGGACGTCCTATTTCTAAATAAGGACGTTTTTTAGGGTAGTAATATCCAATTTTTGTAGTAGTGAAACCACTACAAAAAAATTTGCTCATTTGTAGCGGTTAAAAGGGCGGATTTGTAGCGATCATAATTGTTACAAATGCCAATAGTAGCGGTTAAGGAAACTGCTATAAAATACAGCATGACAAACGATTTTGTAGATGTTCATTGGAATCGTTACAGAGGTCAACAAAACCACTACTATGTTTGTAGTGGTTTAACTAGATCAGACTTTCAAAAAGCATCTAGTAGCAATTAACGAACCGCTACAACTGTCATTTGAATTTGGCAGATTAATTTTGTTTTTCTTTTGTAGTAGTTGGGTATCCGCTACAAATATGCGGCAATTTGTTTGCCAAAATTGGGGGTGGGGGGAAATGTACTTTGAAAATTTGGTGCCATCATTTGTAGCAATTAGCTAACAGCAACTAATTAAATTCAAAAATTTGAAAATATATATAGCCCCAGAAATATCAACAAATATTTATGAAATTTCAAATTGTTACACCGAATATTTAAATTTAAATTTTTTATTTAAATTTGTAGTGTTTGGCCAAATGCTACTAAATGTTGCATAATTTTTTTTTTTTAAAAAAAAATTATGTGAATAAAGTTTTCAATTTTTTTTTTCAATATTATTTTGAATGGTTGTATAATAAATAAAAATTTAAATGATAATAATTATTATTTGAGGAGAATGGTTAAATTAAGTTAGATAAGTATGAATATGATGTTTGATATTGAAAAACATAATGTGTAGGTAATAATCATTTAGGTTCTTCACTTTATGAAATTGAAGTTGAAGATAAAGAGATATATTTGGTTATTGAATGAATGTTGAAAATGTGGAGGAAGGAAGCATCCTTGAATTTCTATAGAGGGAAAGAATAGTATAAGAATTATATGAAGAAGCAAAATAAAATAAAATGATGAAATCAAGATTTGAGGAAAAAAAAAAGTACCTCAAAACTCAAAAGCTCATCTCTTCATTGAGATGATTTGAACAAGAGAGAAAAATGAGAGAGGAGAGGGGTTGGAAGAAATAAGAAAGGTAAGAAATGAGGTGTGGTGTATTTATAGGGATCCACCAAAACATTTGTAGCAGTTGACGTGAGGGTGTTTGTAGAGGTTATGGGGTAGTTTGCAGTAATTTAGAACCACTACAAATATTATTGGATTTTTTTTAAGAAATATAAATTGATTGCTTTACAAGAATGAAAGTGATTATTTTTTAATCATTCGTCATCACCGTCATTGAAGAGAAAAAAGTGTGGAGAAAATGTTAGTGTGACGGTAAGATTTGTAAAAAAAAAAAAAAATATCTTTAAATTAAGTGATAATAAAGTGTAACATATAAAAACACACAAAACTATAGATAAATTGCAATCACTTTCGGGGAAGAAGTTGTCAAATTAGCAGGTTGGAAGGGCTCACTCTCGTAGGTGATCACCACCAACCATGTCATAAAGGTTTCGAGGCTTTAAATGATCACTATATTCCAATCTCTTTGCCTCTCATCCTTGATATAATCAACTTGGTCTACCTCTGACGCAGGAATATATGGCTCACCATATTTAGATTGACTAGTGTTAATTAGCCGGGAGAAATTTACTGATGTGATGCCTACTTCGTCAATTGTAAGTCCTTGTGAAGTTGTTGTATTTACCAACGAACACTTGAAGAGCATCATGGTGAAACAACCTTGGTAATTTAGTATGATGATATCAACAAGCTTTCCATAATAAGGGACGCCTCTGAACTACAAGTTGCCATCACTGCTTCTCACATAACTCCTTGTCCTGAAAGTGCCATAAACTCTCGAATTTTAGGTTAGCAATCCTTGATCTCATAAAACCGTGCAAAACTTGAAACTGTTGACGTTGTATGTAGTAAACCTTCTTTCATGGTATTATGAGAGCTTTCAAATCTGGTGAGTATGGGTTGGGATCATTTAGTATTCAGCGCACAAACTAGCTTGGGAATTCTTTGTAGACCTTTTTATTAATTTCATATGTTTGTATACAGATCTTGAGTTGATGCTTCAAATGAATTTTGAATTCCTTGCAAGTAATGATCTAAGTGACGATGATCATGAGATGTAAGCAAAAGGTAAGGAAATATATAGAATAACATATGAATGTACAATTCTTACCAAGGAAGGGATCAACTTGCCTGTAATTAATCAAGGCAGGTCTATGTTTTTGGAACTTCTTAGTTGCAATGAGTTTGAAGTTGTCACTTCCTCCATTGGTTTACCAACATGAGGAATTAACTACTCTCTTGATGATGCCTTAGGTTCAACACAATCACCTACACGACGCGGTTGGTTGAAAGACGTCTCAATGTTATCATACCTTGAATAGAAATACAGGACCCCATCCCCTCTATAGCCTTCAGCTATATAACCTTTTACTTATTCCTTACGAAAGATTTCAATTTCTCAAGAAACCTATAAATTTAATAACAAAAAATGTTTATTAATGATGTAATGTGTGGCGAGCAAATTTAGAAGTTATGCGGATAGACATATGTACATTGGGTACCTCTATGGGATAGTGTAACATCCCAATTTTCATAGCAAGATTTTTTTTTATCAGAGTAGAGCATCGGAATAAAGAGCATTGAGTAACTGATACAACGTTAACTGTGGCGTAACTGCATGTTCATAAAGAATAGTACATTTTCTGTTCATGACTCTAATCTACTCAGTCGATCATTATTTTGTCTTCACGTGTGATGTCCGCTCGGCTTACTCTTATCCTCCGTCCTTGGTATCTCGTATACTGATGCTATAGTAAGAGCTGAGATCCAATGTTTATCGGATCTCAGGTAACGGTTAACCTCATGCTTATATAACAATATATGTTCAACAGATATTTTCTAGAATGAATTACAGCAATGATCTTGACAGAGCAATATATGATCATTAAATAACAACTACCCTACAAGCAAAGTTATTGGTCTGCACTATTCACCAGTGCCACGATGTACGGTCGTGTCCTCAGCGCTAGGAAAACATACGGCATTATCATGTCTATAACCCGTAAGGCTGTAATAGTGATTATCTAAGTTTATTACCTTAGTCACTGTGCATGACCCGGAACAGAGTCCCGCTCATGGCTTATGAAATTATCCATATCATATATAAGCATACTATAAGCATTAGAGTCAGTATTAGAGTACGCTCCACCTTTGTTTGACGGTACTTCGGTACTTTTTGACGGAAATTCAGAAATTCTGACAGCGGCACGACGGCGGTAAAACAGCGGTTCGACAGCGATACGAGTCTACAGATATCCTATAAGGATAAATATTACTTTTGTCAATATTTGACATTATAGCAGGCATTTTAGGTAAAAATTACCATTTTGGCCCTATACCCCTAATCGGCGGAATTTCGCCAGCACTTCGTTACTTTGACTCCGATTTTCCAAAATTTCGCCAGAACTTCGACCCAATCATAATTTTCGAAATTCCCTCTTAAAATACCCCTATCATATGATATCTAATCATACTTGGAAAATTAAATACTAATCTAGCATTACTACTCTAACTATAGAAAGAACTACGAAAGCTTAAAGCTCGGTACCGAAAAACTTACCCAGAGCTTCGCTGCTTTTTCCCCAGAGCTTCTCTCTCTAAACCTCTCTCTAGATTTCGGTTCTCACTTGGAGAATGGTGTGAAAAACCAAAGGGAGGGGGGTATTTATAGGAAATGAAGTAGGGTTTCGTCCGTTGGATCAACTTTGTGAGAATCGATTTGGACCGTCCAATTGAAAACTTAGCAACCAAGTCTTCTCCTTCTCTTCTCTTTTGGCCGAAAATCCCATGCCCCAAAAGTCAAGGGAAGAGCCAATCAAATGGTGCCAAGTGTCCAGGTTCCAGAAGCTTTCCGGTCGAATTCCTCGATCGGTGTCCGATTCGCGTAATTTCGGAAAAATCTCAAAATTTCGGATTAGACAATTCCTAGATATTTCATTCCTCATTAGAAATGTCTAATTTAACTAACTTTTTAACACTGTCTAGGTCTTCTCCGGCCTGACAGAAGTTTTACAGAAAAACGTGTCGGTTGCGAAACGAATTTCCGGAATCATCAACTTCTGGACAAAAATTCACTGATTTCAAATATGTCCAGATAATTTTAAACTCATCTCCAGATGTTGAGTTAGAATTTATTTTCTTCAAATCCAAAATGTGACTATCTGCACTTTTCCCTATTTCGTCTTATTAGGAAAATGCTCTACCGGCTTCGAAATTAACTTCCGGAAAAATCTAACGGAAGATAAAAACTCACTGATCAATATTTTACCTTGACTTTGGAAATCCTATTCCTGGTTCTCTAGATAGGATCTGTTTCCTATTTATTTTATTACTATTCACTATAATTAATTATATAATAAAAATAATACAAAAATCACAAAATATCTAGATATTATTTTTCATTCTTATCTTCAAATTTTCCCTTAAATTCGGCTGGACCCTTTTTATTATTTTTTAATATTTATTTTTTAATTAATTAATTATTTACTTATTTACTTATTTAAATTTTCTCAAAAATTCCACAAAAATCCCTAATTGGTCCGTTCTTGCATTTAGGCTTAAAAATACCTAAACTCATCCATTTTTCTCAAAAATTTCCAATTAATTAGCAAATATTTTTTTACTAATTTTAAGCCAAAACCACAAATTTTAAGGTTTTACATAATTTATTCATGAATTTCATTTGCTTATGCTTAAGTAATTAGCCAATAATTACTTAATTATTTTCTTATCAATAGTTGATATTTTTCTTAATTGAGATACCCCTTTATCTTCAAACTTTTGCATTAACATTAAAATTTTCATGTCTCTTGCATTATTTTATAATTTACAAGGGTATTCTGGTCATTTCAATACTTTTTGAGCATTTCTTCTCAATTTTTCCAAGTTCTTAATTTATTAAATTACCACAATTAGAGATAATATACTCTCTCAATTTTAATAATTATTTCCTTGCCTTTTAGGATTTTTCACAATTTTCCTAAGTTTTTTATACATTCCAAGGGTATTTCGGTCATTTTGACCCATAGTTCTTTTTCCTAAATTTTCCCAAGAGATTTTTCCTTGGAAAATAAGCTAATTATTACTTAATATTTGACACCTCATATTCACCTACTTTCTATAGGTATAATTTTTACCAAATTATGATACAGATTTCTAGGGTATTACAGATAGATTTGTCGATATTGAACTAGGCTAGCTAACTTTGTTTCATGAATAAGGTGGACTCTCAGGTGAACCATCACATTGAAAAAAGATCACTAAGGAAATATCATCTCCAAATGATAAAGTTTAAGAATAATTTTTTGTTGTAGTTGATCAAGCTTCTAAAAGATCAAACCATGGAACACAATTTTTGAAAGAAAGAACACAGCTCTACCAAAATAATGGATACATCCGGAGGCAGTGTATTTTTTATTGCCAACGGAAGTAATTGTTGCATAAAACATGTGAGTCATGACTCTTTAGTCCAACAACCTTTCAAGTCTGCATGTCAATACATCATGAAATGTTGCTAGAATATCCATCAGGAACTTTTATTTTCTTCAAAGTTGCGAGGAATATTTCCTTGTTCGATTTTGTTAGGGTGAATTTTGCTGGTTGACATTCGTCACTCTCATCTAGCCATGTGTCTTTGCGAACTCTCATGGCCCGTAAATATTTTCTCTCTTGACTTGTCAAGTTCATTTAGCACCATGTATAGCACATTATTTCACACATTTTTTTCGATGTTTATGACATCAAGATTGTGGCATAGCAAATTATATTTTCAAGGTGGAAAAGTGAAGAAGAAACTTATCTTCCACCATTGCTGAGGCTCAGAAGCAGAAGTCTTGTTAGTCTTTTTCCCTACTTGAACTACATTATCATTTTTTCCAAACTCAAATTCAACATCTTGAAGTTCTTGTAAGATATATACACTCGATAAAGTATGGGGAGATCATATTTTTCTGTTTTCCCATTGAAACGATGTCGTTGCAATCTAAATTTATGCTTCCCATCAAGAAACTTCTGATGACCCATGAAGCACCACTTTCGACTGTGGGGAAGGCGCACTGAGTCAGCGTCAAAATTGCAAGTTGGATACACCTTCCCAGTATGCACATTCTACCCGAATAATGTTCTCATCCCAAGAAAGTCACTTATCATCCATATCAAGGCTGCATGCAAGTTGAATAAAGTCTTCTCGTACGTGTCATATGTCTCGATGTCGACATTCCACAAGTCCAGTAATTCTTGAATAAGCGGCTAGATCTAGAGGTGTACACATCTATATCATTACCTGACGCCTTTTTCCCTGGAATAATCATAGACAAAATGAAAGAGCTCTATTTCATACACATACGAGGGGGCAAGTTGTATGGAACTCAGACTACTTGCCAAATACTGTAACTTGAGCTAAAGTTCCCAAATTGATTAAAATCATAGGTCGTCAAAGCAATCCAAACATTTCTAGGGTCAGCCGCGAAATTTGGAAAGTTTAAGTTGAATGCTTTCTAAGCTTCTACATCTCGTGCATGGCCAACTTTTCATCTTGATTTTTGTCAACTTTATGCCACCTCATATGCTTAGTTGTTTTAAACTACATAAAAATCTTTGAAATCACAGCTTCAAAGGAAAATACCTGAAAATCTTTGTAGGTTTCTTCTTCTACTTTTTTTCCTTCCGAATTGTCTTGTACATTGATGTGTGATATTTCTTACAAGTCTCCATGTTGGCATCATCTTCCTAATACATCATATAATCGTTGTGGCATGCATCAATTTTATTTTTTGGTAGTTCAAGCCTAATCTGTTAACAATCTTCTTTGCCCATAGAACGATGTGGGAATCTTTGTGTTGGGGAATGCATCTTGTAATAATTCCATCAACTTCAACATTCCCTTATCATTGATTCCGCACAAGAACTTGATATGTTACAATTTAATCAAAAAAGACAATTCGAGTCATTCAGTGGAACACCGACATGTAGGTCTCCATCAATTGTTGCAGAGGCATCATCTCATCGTTATCCACAGAGTGGTAGAGACGATTCCTCCCATTCTTCCACCCTCCCCCATCTTTATGAAGCTGTACCACCTCCTCTTATCTCAAATGGCAAACTTATCCTACATCACAATCGGCTAATTTGTGAGCTTATTCCACCAAACTACTACACATAGCCCCTAGTCTTGCTTATTTGTAGAGGCCACATCCAGCTTCTTGCTAGTGAGATTCCCCTACTCATCTGCACAATTGATCATCAAATTTAATTAAATATAATTTCACATTTAAATTGCTTTAATTAAAATATTTTTTTACTAAAACAATTACTTATCCTAAACCCACACATCAAATCCAGTTGACCGCGAAGATGACCACTATAGGTAATCCTGGTCTCTAGCCTCCTTGGCGCCAAGGAACTGCTTAGCATTACTCATGGGAATATTGATATCTAATCATCCTTATCATAGTTGATTGAACCATATTCTTATATTGTAACATCCCAATTTCAGAGCCAAATTTTTTTTTTTAAAACATCAGAGTAGAGCATCGGCGGAATAAAAACATTGAGTAACTGATTATAACAATAATGGTGGCGTATCTGCCTGTTCATAAAGATTAATACATTATCTGATTATGACTTTATATTTCATTGGCCGATCATTATTCGGTCTTCACGTGGTCTTCATCTTCATGTGTGATGTCTGCTCTGCTTACTCTTACCCTCCGTCCATGGTCTCTCTCTCCAGACCTTGTTATGATGCTATAGTAAGAGCTGAGATCCAACGTTCATCAGATCTCAGGTAACGGTTAACCTCATGCTTATATAACAGTATATGATCAACAGATATTTCTAAAATGAATTACAACAATGATATATATGATCATTAAATAACAACTGCCCTACAAGCAAAGTTATCTGCCGCACTTTAATTGTGTGCCACGATGTACTGTCGTGTCCGTAGCGCTAGGAAAACATGACGGTATTATACTTAATATAACCCGTAAAGTCAGTAAGTGATTATCTAAGTTTATTACCTTAGTCACTGTGCATGGCCCAGAACAGAGTTCCACCCATGGCTTATGAAACTATCCATATCATATATAAGCAGACTATAAGCATCAGAGTCAGTGTTACAGTACGTCGCGAACGTACATACTTCCGTAAACCGAACAGAATGGTCAGGTAAGTGTCTACCATGGGGGCCTCACCGAGTTCACGGCGACTTAATGGCTTACCCACATAGACTAGCCTTTCCTTCGGCACCAAACTGTTCTAACACATTTGCATTCAATAAACATACCATAACAATACACATAGCACATACATGCATACCATAAACATCAGATTAGTGTTACAGTACGCGAACGTACCTTCGTTGACGGATTACGGTATTTCTAGCACGTTTTACGGAAAATCGTGAAATCTCCAACAACGGCTCGTCGGGCAGCGTAACGGCAGCAAATTAGGATTTCTGACGTCCTATAAGAGTAATATCACTTTCATTAGTGATTTGACATTACGACTGGCATTTTAGGTAAAAATTACCATTTTGCCCCTATACCCCTAATTGGCGGAATTTCGCCAGCACTTCGTTACTCTTACTAACTTTCTTCCCAAAATTTCGCCAGAACTTCGACGCCATCTTGATTTTCGAAAACAAAGACTAAAATAGCCCTCCCATATGATATCCAATCATACTTGAAAAATTAAAGGCTATTCTAGCATTACTACCCTTACTACTGAAAGAACTACGAAAGCTTAAGTACCGAAAAACTTACCCAGAGCTTCGCTACAGATTTTCCCAGAGCACCTCTCTCTAAAATCCTCTCTCTAGAATCGGTTTTGCTCTTCAAAATGGTGTGAGAAATGAAGAGGAAACTTGGCTATTTATAGAAGAAAATGTGACACTATTCACTACTTTTTCATATCGGATATCGGCCACGGATCGCACTTTGCCACATGTCACGATCCTCACCGGGCCACTTGGCAGCTGACATCATCATTTAAAGCCATGATGTCATGGTGGTGATGTCATCTACTTGTTTGAGAAGTTTCCTACGATAAGTTCCCGATCGGTACCCGATTCGCGTGATTTCGGAAAAATCTCAAAATTCTGGATTTACAACTTTGAAAACATATTCTCACTTAGTAGAAATGTCCAAGTTAACCTATATTTTGATTCCATATAGGGCTCCAACAGTCCAGTTGAGTCTTTCTCGAAAAACTGTCGAAACCTGTTTTCTAAACACCCATCTCTTCAAAAATTCACTGAATCCAAATATGTTCATGAAAATTCCCAATTCTTTTCCAAATGTCACAACATAACCTTTTCGTCCTTTTGGCTATCGGCCTTTTCTCGAATTTCCCTATTTCGTCTTATTAGGAAAAAGCACAAACGGCTTGAATTAACTTCCGCAAGAGTTTAACGGAAGATAAAATCCCACTGATTAATATTTTACCTTGAATTTGGGAATCCCATTCCTAGATCTCTAGATAGGATCCGTTTCTAATTCCCATTTTACTATTCACCCTTTTTCACTTTAATTAATTATATTATATTTTAATTGCAAGTTGCAAACTTATATACATATATATATATATATTTTTGTTTTTCTCTTTTTCCTTTTCATTATTTATTTATATTTTTTTTTCTCTGCCCTTGATTTTCGTTTTTTTTTTAATTATTTAATTAATTATTTAATTAATTAAATAATTATTTTCACATAATTTTTACAAAATTTCCCTATTGGTCCATTCTTGCATTTAGGCTTAAAAATACCTAAACTCACCTATTTTTCTTCAAAATTTCCAATTAATTAGTAAATATACTTGTTACTAATTTTCAACCACTTTCCACTAATTTTTGAGCTCTACATAATTATTATTGAATTTTCCTTGCTTATGCTTAAGTAATTAGCCCAATATTACTTAATTACTTTCTTATCAATAGTTGATAGTTTTCTTAATTATCAATTTATCACACCTCATTACCTCATGACTTTTACACCGACACATTTGCTTCCATGTGTTCGTATTATCTTAGCATCTACGGGGTATTACGGTCATTTCAATACTTTTGAGTATTCTTCTACAATTTCTCCAAGTTTGTAACTTAATAAATTACCTAAATTAGGGACAATATCCTTCCCTATTTCAAGTAGATTTTTACTTGTTTCTTTTATAGCTTTCACAGGTATTTATAACCCATAATGTGCTTAGGGACCTATTTGCAAATTCCCAAACGTTTTAGGGACCTAATTGCAAATTATCTAATTTCAAGAGAAATTACCTTAACAACAAGGTAAATTCAATACAAGGTGTTTGAGACCTCATATTCACCTATTTTCAATAGGTATATTTACTCATTTATGATATTTTCCCTAAGTCAGATTTTGGGGTGTTACATATATACTATTTCTTGATTAATTTGGGTAATTGGATGTATTTCATTGGCTATTATTGCATGATATTAAGCACTAGTTTGAATTAGGGACATTTCTATTGAATCAAGTTTAATTAGGGGGTAAAATGACCATAATTTGACAATTATTCATGCAAATGATTTTTTGGACTTTTGATATTACCATGTGCTTAATCTTGCATTGTAGGTGTTCAAGAAGAAAATTGGATTTGTAGCCCCATTGACACTTACTATCTCCATTTTTAAGATTTTCTTGAGCACAAAATTGTGAGTTTGATCAACCATATGTTGAAGAGTATCTGCGCACCCCTTTGGTGAAAATAGGAACTTTCTACATGCTGGCCATTATTTGAAACTTTGAATGATAACAGTACTCCCTCCAATTCGTATTAGAATCTCCTTTTCATCATCTCACTAAAACAAGATTAAATTTGTTTGAAAATAAGTAAATTATATTTATTCATATCTAGAAAGGGGATCTAGGGAAAAATTCCTCCATTAAAAATTTTATTGGCGAGAAGGATTTAAATAAGAGTATTGCTTCTTTTTTTTTTTTTTTGCCGGAATAAATAAGAGTATTGCTACTCTGTGTGAATAGAGTGCGGGTACTTTTTTTCATATAAAATATATCAAGTTCTTTTCACCAATAAAATTTTCAATGATAGACTTTTCCTCAATTTTATGTAGATATTATGAATTATCTATTGAGAAGTAGTAAAAAGGATAAATTGCATTAAACTATGAATAGGGGTAATTTTGAAACTATATAATTAATACCACCTTGATAACTTATAAATATAATATGGACCACTCAATCTTTTAAGAAAGTGAAAGTGCTTTATAATAAAGACTAAAAGGAGTAGTTTAGAACCTCTACACTATTATTTCTCGAAAATCTCTAAATATGAGAGAGACAATGCACGTAATTAATTAGTTAGTTTTCACGTGTAACTAAGAGATTTATTGTGGCTCATTACCTCGACACGATCATTTCTTGCGGATCCTATTTGCTGTTTATTATTCTACGAGTATTTGTTTATTTCAAATTATTTCCCTTCATTTCTGGGTTTAAAGGGGACGGTTGTGATTTATATATGAAAAAAGAGAGGGAAAATACTTGCTTGGCATACGGCTATTTCAAAAGGCTTTTAATGGGATTTTCCCAATAAAAAACCAGATGTAAGCATAAATATAGAGGAAAACTTATTAATGGAATGCATTGTATGGACTTGAGATCGATCAACTGACTTCGGTGTCACAAACTATAAGATATTTGCACACTGAGGCCTGAGGGTGCTTATCAAGGTACTTCTTATTCTAATAATCTCATTAGAATCAATAAGAGGTGAATAAGTCATTAAATTTGTTAAAAAATGAAAAAAAAAAAATATGAATTATATATTGATAAGCAAGAAAAAAGAAATTACATCAAACTATAAAGAATTATATACTGAGAACCAAGAAAAAAGAAATTACATCAAACTATAAATAAGAGTAACTTTGAAAAAAATTAACCTCTCCGCTATCATTTCTCGAAAGTCTATAAAATGATAGAAATAATGCACATATTTAATACTTAGTTACTTTTCCCATGTAACCTCATTACTTCTCAGTTCTCACTGTAATTTATCTGAATATTCCAAATCACGAAAAGACGTCTAGTGGTTCAATGCTTTGGGTTGTGTTTATATATATATATATATATATATATATATATATAGATCGAAAGTTTATGCATGCATCAAGAAAATGAAGGATATGAGCGTTAACACATTGAAAATGGAAGAAGAAAATCAGGATGCTACGTCTGAGATTAACGGTAAATGAGTTCACTTTGATTCCGACAAAGTTTTTGCTTTAAACATCATACAAGGGAACGAAATACATTTGCTTTTGTTTTGTAGGAATAATGAGATATCACAGAGATATTGCGCCATCTCAACACTTGCTTTTAATTAAATCATATTCAGTTCTGGCAGCTAGTAAGCTTAAACGACTTGAATCTGATGTATTTGAAGCTTGTGGTAACAACTGGTAAATAATGTCACACTTTAATTTGCACAATAATCTATATATATAGACACACACACACACATATATAGTTGATCTAATCGTTGTATATTCTTCAGGAAGATGATTGTGTATCTTCGTGGACATAGTGAAGCCAACAAGGATAAACATATCTCACTGTACTTGGCAATAGCAGAAAGAAAAAATGAGGAACTCCCTGTTGGTTGGGAAGTTTGGGCTAAATTTAAGTTGTTCGTTCATGATCAGATCAATAACAAGTACTTGGTCTTTCAAGGTACATCTAGACGAAGGACTTCACAAATAATGTTAGGTTTATGTCTCTAAATCTACAACAGATGAATAATTAACTTTTTTTCATGTTGTGCTCATTTTTACATTGACTAAATTTTTGTTGCCACAGACGCTCAAAATAAATTGAAACGCTTTTGTTCTAGTAAGACCGAATGGGGTTTTGATGAATTTCTTTCGATGGACTCATTTAAAGATGCGAATAATGGGTATCTTGTCAATGATTCTTGCACGTTTGGAGCTGAGGTCTTGGTATCCAAATATTATGGCAAAAGGGAATGTGTTTCCACAATTTTAAAGCCTCCATCATATGGGACTTACACATGGAGTATAGAGAAATTTTCTCGAATAAAGGAGGATTTTTGTTATTCCAATTCTTTTACTGCTGGAGGCATAAAATGGTATAACCAATATGCATATTTTTTTTTTTTTTTGTTTCCTTTATAGACACACACATATTTGTGAATTATTACTTCTTAATTAAATTATTTTTGTCTGTGCTCAATTTTGAAGGAAGCTGAAAGTTTACCCGAAAGGTGACAAGGGTGGTAGAAATGGATTTGTGTCCATCTTTTTGGTTTTGGATGAAATGGAATTAGGGAAGAAGTGGTATGCTGAGTTCACATTACGCATTAAGGATCCCAAGTCATCTTTTGGCTCAGGAAATCCCTATTCATCGTCAGATAGGGTATACAAGGGTAAGTGTAATTATTTTAACCTAAGTTTATATATGATGTGTATATGTGTAGGGTATTAAACAAGCTTTCTTCAGACTTAAATTTGAGCATGCCTTTTTTATTTTTTTGCAGGAGAAGGATGGTTCAGTGATAGGCATAATTACTGGGGATTGAGTGAGTCCATGCCAGTGGAGGAATTTAAACGCTATTGTGTGCGTGATACTGTCAATATCGAATGCAAGATTTCACTCATCATCCAAGCTCAACTTTATGAAGATTAATTGAGAACTGATTTGTGTGATATATAGTTGAACTCGTATTTTTGTGTTCTATTGAGTAGTATTGCTCTATATTTCATTTTGTTTTGGGAGTTGGGATCTCTTGTTAGTCAATGCTTTGGTGTATTTATCTTTTTCCGTCTTTTAAAACAAATGGGATATTGAATTATAGTCAATAATATAAAAAATAGTGGTCACAACTTTTTTTACTATGTTATTTTTTACCAGGCTACTCTCTCCGATCTTTAATATATATATATATATATATATATATATATATATATATATATATATATATATATATATATATATTTAATTTGATTAAATTAAGGAAGTTAGTTGAGTTAGTTAACATAATATGCATTTTCTAAACACCCTAGCCATTTTCCTTAATAGGGCTAAATTAGGAAAAGTGTGATAAATATGCTATGTCTTATATTCAAGATCAAGATCAACTTTCCAAATATTTTTTATATTAAGGACTGGACTGTTTATGTAATCTATATAATGAAGTTCATAGTTAAAAAAAAAATGGTTGGAAAAAGCATCCAAGACTGTTGGCAAAATTTATATAGTAGAGATATCATGTATAAACATAAATAATCTCGTTAGTGAGTGCATAATTAAAAATCTCAACTCATGATTATCCGTTTTTTTATTCGAATGATTTGACAAATCTTGATACAAGAGCTACTCTACAGTCATGACTAAAGAAGTAGAGCAGCTGACCAATGTGTGATTGATACATCAAAAGGCAATTTCACTTGCTTAAATATAATTGGTTAGTTTTCACGTAATAGCTCCCATTGTGTTCTATCAAGAGAATCACTTTGATTCTATTTAATATTTATAATTATGAGTTCAATTTAGGAAAAAAAAATAAAATCTTGGTCTTTATTATTAGAAGTCCATTAGTAATTTTAGAGTAACAAATAATAAGATCGTTACAATTTTACCCTATTAATTATAATAAATTTTAGATAGAGAACAAAAAGAAGTGAAAAGTATACATTTATAAATATGGAAAAAATTGAAAAGTCTATCAATTTAGTCCATATTTATTGGGTTAACTCTCCTTGCTATGTGAGAATTAGGTAATTTAGGCTTATAAATGGGTGGTAAGGCATAATTTCCATGATGGGTCGTGTTATGTTGATTACTTCATAGAAGGGAACGAAACACATTTGCTTTTTTTTCTTTTGGTTTTTTTTCCTTAATTCGAATAATATGTTGATAATCCTGACACATTCCATTTCTTCTTGTTTGCTCACAGATCAATTGGATAATCTGTACGGAATGTATAGGACATTTTATTATAAGGTTACCGTATACATAGAGGAATTCAATGGACATATATATAAACTATAGGAATATTCATATAAAACTAGGAATTCAAAGAATTAATCTCAAATCAAAGTTTGTTTTATCACTTTTCAGATTTGTATTTCTGTATAATTATAATCAAATTAGTACATCTAAAATACAATATGGTATCATCCGTCAAAGGTTAATATTAACCTGATATACCACTCTGCCTCTATTTATAAGTCTACTTTGATAAAAAAATTTGGGCCTATTTATAAGTCCATTTTGACCAAATAAATGAGATTGTAACACTTTTGCCCCTATTAATGAGGATGAGAGAGATTGGCTAGCTATGTTGGAAAGAGAAAAATATAAGAGAGATTTGACAATAAATTTTAAAAGGTACACATTCATAAATGAAGGTAAAATTGAAAATTTGCTCCCTAATCATTGAGATACCTAACTCTCCTTGGTATGTGAGATTTAGTCAAAATGGACTTATAAAAAAGAAGATGAAGAAGAAGAAGAAGAGATGATGATGATGATGATGGAGTGAGGGTATGCAGTGCTATATCTTGACATTTCAAAATTCTTGACTGATTTGTGATTATTGAATCTCTGACTTGTGCTTTTATCTTTGCAGAGTGGTTTTTATGTCATTTTTCTAAAAAAATATTTTGGTGGGCTCAAAAATCGTCGGTAGCAATGACTAATAAACTAAATAAATTAAATAAATAAATATACCAAAAAATATATAAATTAAATAAATAATCATGGAGAATATTTTTGAGAAAACAAACTTCAATTAATGCAAACAACTCATCGCCAAGGCTTCTCATATTCTGATTCAATCAAATTTGATCTTTGAGTACCAAAAAGTAATTTCATTGGTTGGCTTGATGCATCATGTCGCCTCGTTTTTAACATCTAGCAAAGATGCTGACTTTACATATTCACATAAACGTACACATATATCTTAAGGTGAAATCAGAATCGAGTAGCCATTTCGAACTCTTCTTTCTTTCTTTCTTAGTTTTTGTAAGGAAGCATAAACGTAAATGTACAGTTACGAAGTTGCTAATCAAATGTGGATTCGAATTACGAGGTTGGGGAGCTTTGTTTCAATGTTGGGTCATGGGTGAAGTGTCTACGCACATTTTAATTTGTCAAGCACACCAATCAATTTTAATTTTTAAAATTATGCATACTTCGAAATTTAAAAACAATTATGAGAACGGTGAAATTCACGCTTTTAAAAAAAATAATAATGCACACTGAACGTACTTATCTTTTTTGTTTTTTTTTTTTCCCTTGAGAGTCATTAATGCGCACTGAACGTACTTATCTTTTTGTTTTTTTCCCCTCGAGAGTCAGTCATACATATGCAATGAACATTCTTAAATATATTTTTTTAAGGGTTAAGGTGTAAAAATACATATGTACTTTTTTCTTAGGAGCACGCAGTAGTAAGTATTTTTTTTAGGTGTAAAACTGACTATGTGGTTACAAATTAGGTGCAAAAATACCGTTTGACCGTTAAGTTTGACTTCTTTTGCTGATTGGACGATGACGTGGCATTTCAAAGGTGCAAAAATACACATATGATTTGTCAACAAGAGCGTCAAACACCAAATTTCAAGGGCCAATGGTGCTAATTAATAGTGAAAAGTTAAAGAATTTGATATGGAGATAACAAAGTATAAGTACCAAATTATAATGCATATATATATATATATATATATATATATATATATATATATATATATATATATATATATATATATATATATATATATATATATATATATATATATATATAGGTTTATCGTTATGTCATACATAAGGTTATGTCAAGTGACCCCAAAACTACGTCGTTTTGGGAGTTCATTAATTCCCTTAACTCCAAAACGACGTCATTTTGGAAGTTAGGAGAATTAATGAAGGGTGTTTTAGTAAAATTCATGTAATAACTACAAAAACAAAAATACCAAAACACCCTTCATTAATTCTCATAACTTCTAAAACGACGTCATAAACTCCCAAAACGATGTAGTTTTGGGGTGACTTGACATAACCTTATGTTAAGTGACATGACAAACGATAAACCCTATATATATATATATATCCACTTGCAGAGTTTTTCGTTTCATGTGAGTATATATTTCAATGTACTTTCTCCGGTCCATGAGCACTTTCATATGAAACAAAAAAGTGACCGTTAACTCATTAAATATGTCATAAATTGAAGCTTGTTTTCACTTTTACCCTAATTAATAAATGTCTTTGAAAATTTAATGAATAGGCATAATTGGAAATGAACATTAACTACCAAGGATAAAGTTGAAAAGTAAGCATCAATTATTTTATATTACGTTATTCTTCAAGTCCACTATATATTGGACTTATAAGTGATAGTTCAACGTGTGTGTCATGTTCATTAGTTAAAAATAGGTATATATATGCGTTATGAGAAAAGATCTTAAGTATTAAAGAATATCACCCCTTATTCCTATATAGTTATAATTATATCAGATTTGTGAATTGTAATTTTTCAATTCAAGTTTTTCTTCAGAAATTTGTCAGATGAGTATTACTGATCTCAAATGATAACTTCTGGCTAGTCGATTAGGTGAACCAAATTGTACTACTGAAATGGTCAAAGTCAATCTGGTTCCTGTATATTTCAGTAGAACTAAGTTCACAGTTTGATGTTTTTTCTTCAGATAGTTGGTATGTGCAGTTTCTAAAACAGGATTCCTTAATGCTAATGAGCTGGTGTACGTAATGAAGCTCCAGATTATGTGTTAATGGCATGCTAAATAAAAAAAAAAAAAAAAAAGGTATTTATATTAAATTATACCAATATTTATAAGAAACTAGATTACCTTTACCTTGCATATTCAAAATTTATGCTGACATATCACGCATTTTATTGGTTCACACTTCATTATCAGACTCTCTCAAGTTACTCTCAGCTGATAATTTGACAGAAAGTAAATGAATTAAGAAGCATTAGAGGATAAACTTTTAGGAAGCAACCTCTTCTCAGAAATTAAGAGTATGAAGCTTTTCCTCAGACAGCTAACAGTTTCATTTTATATGTTAAACTCTTAAACACATTAATGTTCAGGGAAGAGTGAAAATTCCCATAGCAATAGGTGATCAAAGTGTAATCAACGAAATAGTACTCTCTCTTATCATTTTTACAAGATACAAAAAAAAAAAAAAATCAAATTACGTAGATAAAAAAGTTGTACCTATGATCCAACAACTTCAGCTGAAGACCTGATAAAATTTCTCGATGATGAGTAATCCAGAGTCGATTGATTCCAAGGGATCCTTCCGAAGACGGTGTCTCAAGCAGTTGGGTATGACGGTAGCAATATCTTCTGCACTTACTTTGTCTCTTTCCTTAAGGGCAGCCAAAGCTTTTGCAGCTCTATTTGTTACTATGTCTCCTCTTAACCCATCCACATTCAGCTCAGCACAAACCTTGGAAATTTTTACCTTGAGATCTTGATCGATCTGGACAGAAGGAAGATGACTCCTAGCTTGGTCTATTTGGTTCAGCAGCTTTTCCTGCTCTGCTTTGTAAGAATCTCGAAATTCCTTTGGGTTTTTGTCGAATTGAGCTCTCTCTTCCACAATCTTGACTCTTAGCTCAGCATCTTTTACAGTCCCCACTTGAGCATGCATTCCAAATCTATCAAGCAACTGTGGCCTAAGCTCCCCTTCTTCTGGGTTGCCTGAGCCAATCAAGATAAACCGGGCAGGATGTGAGATTGAAATTCCCTCTCTCTCCACCGTGTTCCAGCCGGATGCAGCAGAATCCAATAAGACATCCACTAAGTGATCATCCAGAAGATTAACCTCATCAACATAGAGGATTCCCCGGTTAGCTTTGGCTAGTAGACCCGGCTCAAATGCTTTGACACCTTCAGTCAAGGCTTTTTCAATGTCGATTGTCCCACAGACTCGGTCCTCTGTTGCACCCAAAGGCAAATCAACCATGTTGATTTTGGTCATGACAACCTGAAGTTGATCTCCTCTCATAACACACTCTCTCACTTCAATACCCATAAACTCTGGATCTTCTGGATCTGAATTGTATGGATCACCAGCAACAACTTTAATTTCAGGAAGCAAATCAACCAATGACCTTACTGTCGTGGATTTTCCAGTTCCTCTGTCACCCATGATCATTACACCTCCAATCTTGGGATCAATCACATTAAGTAGAAGGCAAAGCTTCATCTCATCTTGTCCAACTATAGCAGAAAATGGGTACACAGGTCTCTGGCTATTCTCATAAACAATATTCCGAACCTGAAAGCAATAAGTTCATAGAGTTCTTAAGTGACTAAAGGCATACACACAAGTTTACAACACAAAAGGGAGGAATATAAATTGTACACGGCCCTCTAGATAACATATGAAACAAATGAGCAATCTTCCAAGCCTGAAAACAATAAGTTTACAGGTTTCATATGCAATTAAAAACATACATTTAAAAGGAAAAGTGAAAAGGACAACATTCAATCATGTATCATGCAATCATGATCTTGAAAAACAAAAAAGGGAGGGAAAAAATTTGAGTTGGACAAAACCTTCTATATCAGCCAAACAAAATCCTCATCTACAACCACAACTACACGATTCTTATGTATGCTGAAATGAAAAATAGAATCCTCAATAGTCCAAAAATGTTATCTTCAATATATTTGCATGCAGTTGAAATTGTGGATTTTCACCAAGTTTCAACTCATTGGTACCGGATTCTCCAAAGCTAAAGGATCTGAATCCCAAATGAAGCCAAAATTAACCAAAGAAAACTATTGATGTTCATTGAGCCAATTAAGGCCTTTGTCACAAACAAGACTAAAGATCAAACAATGATGTTCAAGGAGTGTGAATTGTTGTGCATTCAATCAGAACCAAGGACCCAAAATGGAAATATCAATTAAACAATGATTAAAGGTGAATTGAATGGCTTCGACAAAAAGCCTCATTGATATATTAATGGCAGTAGCAACAAAACCTAGTACAATAGATGGCCATAAGGTACATGAACTCTTTTAACAAGTGCTCCACAAAAAAAAAAAACGGATGTTCAGATTAGTCAATAATGTTGAATTCAAATACTAGGGATGCTTATAGGTCTCATGTTGTTTGTCTCTGCAACGACAAACATTTCTTTTAATATGAAGGAATCATAGAAGATTAAATTACTTTTGAAGATGATCTTCATGGTATGGAATCTATTAGAAAAAGGAAGTTCCAACTTAATACACGCTAGCTGAACATCACTTATATACTAGCAGAGAACATGTTAATAGCTACAGTTATCTCCTATATTATTTATCAAACAAATGAATGAATGAAGGCATTTTAACAAACACCCTGCGTGCTAAAATTTTTCCCGCTGAGAGCCAAACCCCATTATTTTAGTCTAACATTTATTTTTTCCCGATAAATGCCCAACAAAATCGAATGAAGAAAGATATAATCAATCCCAGAAATGAATATTATTGCCCACCTGTTGTTCTACAGAGTTCACTTGAGTAGCAACACTTGCAACTGAGAACTGAGACCTTCCCTTTATGCCATGAATTCCAATTCCACTATAAAACTTCCCCCCAAAATTCTGCCCTGCAAAGCAGAGCCACAAACACTCAAGATTGTCAATAAAGTACATAATATCAGTTACCAACACCTTCGACCCTAAATTACAAACCCTAACAAGTAACAGCCACATAAAATTTTCATACTTTTAGCGCAAAGAACTCCCGATTAGCCTTGTCGCAATTATATTCCAAACAAAAACAGCAAGGAGTGAAGTGTAAATTTCGAGATGGAATGAATTTTGCTTACCCGGTGGTAAAGAGAGAGAATGAATCAAATGCTTGTGAGAATGAGAATGGAGGTATTGGGGCAAGGTGCCAATGGAAGATTTGCTCAAAGTGGATGCCATTATCTGGAAAGAAGTATCAGTGTCTGCGGGTAGCGAAGTGTGGTTTATTCAGAGTCATAGCTGGCCATGAACTTCATTGGGCTCGTAGGCAGTGTTGGCAAAAACTCAAAAACTAAACTAGCGTAAAAACTTAAAAACTTATGTTTTTATGTCTTTATTAAGTTTATACATGCTAAAACACAAGTAAAAACTGTCATAAATTGGTAGAAACTCTGTTCAAACACTTAAAAACTGTAATTACAATTTTTACCGTTTTTACTTTAACAAAAAAAAAAGTTGATTTTTTTTTTCTCTGAAAAAGGATGAAAAGTTGAAAACTCTATTTCCATCGTGCATCTTAAACTCGGGATTACTGGAGAGTGGAGACTGAATAGTTATATATAGTTTTTAGCGTATTTCCATAGTTATAAATGTAAGTTTTTTTAACATAAGTTTTTTTTTTAATGTTTGATATAGTTATATGACTTATATCTTTTAAATATGAAGTTGTTTATTAAATTTTGAGTTGTGATGTATGATTTTTTTTCCATATATATATATATATATATATATATATATATATATATATTTTTAAACTCTGACCTTAAGTAGTAGAAAGTAGAAATTTTTACGTTTTGTGTCGTTTCTACGATTTACGTTTCTACCACCCCTTCTGTGTCTATGTAGAAACTCGATTTTGACAACATTGCTCATAAGTGGTATTGTCTCTTTCTATCAAGTCAATTGGTTTCTACAGCAAAAAAAAAAAAAAAAAAAAGTCAATTGGTTTCGCATAGGTCTTTTATTTCTCTCGAGTTAATCTCATTTTGGGGGTAACAAAAAGAAGATGATGAAAATAATGGGTCATTTGGTAAAAACATTTTTGCACTTTATTAGACAAAATCCTTTCACATATTGTTTTTTTCCAGCACTTTCACATATTGTTTAACCACAGTTGTTTTGCAAAATAGCACGTGAAGGGCTCCTGATTCTAGACCATTGATAATGTATAATAGAATGGTCTAAAATCAATAACCTCTTCACTTGCTATTTTGCAAAAATACCATGTTTTAACACATTTACCTGTGCAATGCAAGATCAAGATATGTGTGAATGTTATTGATAGGGATGAGGATGCTGATGAATTGTCCGTTGATGTGGAAAAAATCTTGAAAGCTAGTACTTGATCAATGACATAGATGATGACTCGGCAAACAACAATAAATGTGGCTTATAATTAAGACATTGACTCTTTTGAATTGTTTCCATGGTACTGTAGTGGCTGCATACACATATGCATCACGCTGACACACCAATGCCATAGTTATCCAACCACACTTAAGATTTTGGTGGCCAACTCGCACCTCAGTTTTTTAATTCCACATCTTCCATCCTTACATTACATATTATGATGAAGATTACAATATTACACTGAAATATTTATCATCACAAAAAAGTTGTACATTGAGCAGATTATAGAATAGGGAAAATTCATTTTAGAGCCCTTTTAACATAAAAAAAAAAACCCCAAAAAAGGCCCCATGATTCTGACAATCCCAGAAAAGGCTGATTTTCAGAATCTACGTGAGTTGTTAACGGGGCTGATATGGTTGTTAACGGGGTATTGATATAGTTGTTAACAGTATTGATTTAGTTGTTAGAAAATTATTATTAATGATACAGATTTAGTTGTTAATGACCTACCCGTTAACAACTATATCAGCCCCGTTAACAACTCACTCAAGATCCTGACAATCCCAGAAAAGGTCCTGGAGCTTTTTCTGGGATTGTCAGAATCTTGGGGCCTTTTTTGAGTTTTTCCTTATTAAAAAGGCCCTGAAATGAATTTTTCCTATAGAATATCGTTTAAAAAGTCTTAAAAAAGCTTCAATGCTTAGTAATCTGGTGTGGAAGCTCAAATTTTAAATGGCTTTAAGTATGTATTTCACTGATATAACTACTCAGCAATCTACTTTTAATTGGCTTGCATGTTTGAGTGTGACTGTGAATTCCAACTCTTGAGTTGACAAGTCAAAACACAACATTTTCACCTGCAAGCCACGTTCATTATCCTAGTTTCAATACATCTTTTGTGAAATTCCAGACAATAGCTTTTGCCTGTTAGTTGTAATCAGGGACGGACCCAGAAATTTTACTTACGGGGGGCGAAAATAAAAAATGTCAATCATAAACAAAAGTATTTAAAATACGATAAAGACCAAATATACAAAAAATTGACGAAAAGTGTAAAACAAGTAAGGTTGGGAAAATATAAAGTTGTCCTACAATTTAAGTAACTTTCAATATTACCCATAGTAATTGTACTAAACTCTAATATTATATTAATTATTACTCTCACCCACTACTCTTATTAATTAGGAGCATACATGGAAAAAAATAATTAATGCTCCTTGAAAACAAGTGCTTTATAAAAAGGACCAAATACACTTGCTAGTGGTGTCTTATAATAAAGACTAGAGCAAGCATATGAAAGCAAACATGTGTCTGAATATATATGAAAACAAACCTATGGGCCCCATTTCAGTGCCAACACGATTCTGGAAGACTGGAATTGGGATAAAAATATCAAACTAAGAAGATGAAATATCAAACATTCAAACCTGCTTTCATGAATGTCACTGTGCTTTCTCTCTCTGATCCAGCATTATTATTATTTTATTAAAAAAAATAGGGGGGGCGGGGGCCACCCCTAGCCCCCCCTTGTGTCCGTCCCTGGTTGTAATGTAACTACTTATATATTATGATTAGTACTTTGGGGATTAATTTCCCCTCTTGAGATTGGCCTTAACTTGAATGGCATGGCGGAGAAGATGATTTGGCAGCTCATGTGGACATTATCATGGATGATGACTCAGTCGGTGACAATGATGTGGAATTGTGGATGCTGATTCAGAAACCAACTAGGATGATGATGGGCCTGTTTGAAGTCCCCGTTTGGAAGTGTTTCAACCAGTAACTTAAAAAAAAAAAAAAAGTCTAGAAGCCAGCTCATTTATTTCTACTTGGATTTAGCTTCTTTTTCATCTACCTTCTACCAAAAAGTGGCTTTTTATCAAAAGCCACAAGTCCAAGCGTCCAACAATGGGAATTTTATTTTCCATGGGTCTCACAAACATCCCAAAAATTGTCTTATCTCACCCAAAAAGTATTTTATTTCTAAAATTAAAAAAAAAATGATTTTAATTTCAATTTATACAGGAATATTATTTGGTTAAGAATTTAAAATTTTTATGTTTTATAATATACATTTTTTATGCCAACATTTATAATATATTAATTATTTCATATTTATTATAATTAAGTATTTTAGTATTCAATAAGAATCATTCACTTTTTAGTCATTTTCCAACACAACTCACTTTTTAATGGCTAACCCAAACACATGTTTGGAAAAGAAGTCACTTTTGTCACCGTCAATTCAAACATAAATTACACTAACAACCTGACTTTTCCTATCAGGCTTGAGCAAAAGTCAAGTAGAAAATAAACCACCACTCCTACCATTAATCAAAACGAGCCTAACATGTCTGAATTGCTTACATGTCATTGAGGTAGCTAATATGGGGCAAGGTTGTTGACTCAAGGTGCTTATGTGGATGATGTCATGGTAGCCACATGATTGATGACACGGACGATGACTTAACCAGCGATGATGATGTGGCTTATGATCTTGGCAAACGACAAATTCGAACTGGAGCTCCAACAACGAAGAGAACCGATGAAGACCAACGGACGTTGACCTCACTGTGCAATGTGCATGAATGTTCAACTTGATGTCCCTGCTTTAGCAATAGTAGAAGTTTTTTTTGTTTCGTTCTTAAAATTCTAAACTGAAGTCCTGAACCCTATCTTAAATGAGAAGTAGTTATTTTGATTTTCTGATTTGAAGTATATAAAAATATGAAAAATAGGCCTCATTTTCAGATTTATACCCCTTTTTTCTATTTAGTACATAAAAACAGGAAAACGTGACTGGAACGGATGCAAGCTGCTAATAGCGTCTAATCCAAATATATCATGATTTTAATACACCAAACTATTGTTTCTAAGAATAAAAAGCTGTTGAAATCAGATCATTGATAAAATATGAGGCACTATTTAGGAACAACTTCTTGTCCAATTACCAAACGTTTGGCAATAAATCTATATGCAGCTTCTGTCAAATGCACACCATCCCAGCTTATGAATTTGGAAGGATCATCAGAAGAGATTGCTCCAGGATCTCCACATAAGGCTGAAGCATTGTAATTATATGGACCGCCACTTCCACAACAAGCTCTCAAACCTTCAAAACCTGTAATTTATTGCATATAAGATTTGAACAAATCTTAGGACCAGCCTGCAGAATTGTCAGTGCAGTGATGTATCCTTCAAGTAACATTGAAAAAACGTATTGTGATAGGATAATCTGGATTTATGTCCTTTTGAATTACTCATTGTTGAAATTGGATTTCAAATTAAAAAGCTTCGAATTAAATTTGGTCAATATGTAGAAACCTTTCTAATTGCAAGAAAAATGTTATGGGACAAACCTTCTGGAAGCCGATATCTGTTTATACTTATAGGAAACTAAGAATTATCAGCAGTAATCAAACTCAACATCTTTGCCACAATCACCAAAAGTTGACAGACATAGGAAAACATTTCCTGAAGTTTTCTTTTTTGGACCAAACAAGGAAAATTTTTCATTATATTAAAAAAAAAAAAAGATTATATAAAAAAAAAGGAAATTTTTTCAAACCAACTAATTTCTCCAATGGACCCTGAATATTACAACTAAAACAAACTGCAATATGATATTAGTAGAAAAACTGAGAGTATGAATGAATATTACCAAAAGATGTGGGATAAAGGTATAATGGCAAGGCGGCATTGTAGTAGTCAGCATAGATAATATTGGCATGAGGATGAAGCCCTCGAAGTTGATGTAGTTCAGATTGGAGCTTCTCATTGTAGTATTCAGCAAACTTGTTTAACCACTTCAAGCAACCAGCTTCATCATAGTCCTGTTCATTCTTGCTTTGAAACAATGTTAAATAGAATGCGTTGCATCCAATCGGGACATTTCCAGGAACCATGAGCGTGTGAGCCCCCAGATCAATCAGTTCCTGCAAGCACAAATTAGACAGTTTATCCATGAAAAAATTTCAAGACGGGCTAGGTGTATCTAATATAAAGGATCTCCTAAAGTTCTTGGTCCGAAAAGAATATTGGACAGAGATAGTAATATAGGGGTTGCCCCATGGCCTCCACCCCTCTTCCAATCTGCATAAATCAGTGACAAACAGTACTCGTTTAGAGAGGTTAGGGCCTTAGGAATTGAGAAAAATCTAAAGAGTTTATGGCTATCATAACGGGTCTTTAGGATTGCAAATGCTAGGACTTCCACAACATGATGTTGTACACTAGCTCCTTATATGCTTTTAATCTCTTGATGAGGGACTGTGATTTGGACTATCCATTGAGATCGATTGTCACTAAGATTAGAGATATGTTATATTATCATTGCAAGGTGGAGCTACATTACACTTCCAAGGACATAATTTGATGTGCTGATTAATTGGCTCGTGAAGGTCATGATGACTCGTTTGAGACAGTGATGGCACCCAATGCACAGGATGGTTGTTTGGGAATGGTTTTGGAAGTTCAGCAAGGCTATTGCTAAGTTTTTGTGTTTTTTCATCCTAGCCTTGTTTCCTCAAGCTTTTGGTTGCCTTTGCATCCAAAAAAATAAATTAAAAAGAAAAGAGGTTGCATAGAATTTTAAAAATCTTACACTTATAGTTGAAGAGATTGCGTTAGTCACAGGGGCCACATACGTTTTAACCTCTATCAAGCTCTTTCGTAATGCAAAAGGATAGTTAAAGTCATTGCCCCCAATTTCTCCTATGAGAAACAATGACTTCCCAAGAACATTCTTACAGCCTGCAAGATTGAACATTAATTCAGATATAAGTTAAGCTTTCATCAAAGAGACTTTTGAATCTGTGAAACCTTCAATTTTCTTTTGTCCTTAAGGGAATGTCCAGTGCAGCTATGAATCGAGCAGTTAAAGAATCAATCAACAAACAATTTGCATACCACTTACTAAACTTAATTTAAGGAAACATGAAGTTAGGAAAGCAGAGAATATGCAGAGAAAGGAGAAAATTGAATACAACATTCTGGAACAATATTACAAGATCACAGCAGGTACACAATCCTAACTAATCCTATAGCTGTTTGACACGTATATGAATGAATAACAGAGAATCTTTACACAATTACAATATTGGATTTCTATTATATTCTAACACATGAAATGCATTTTATTATTTTTCGAATCAAAGTCAAATTTTCTACAGTTTTGAGCAGATGCACTGTTAGGGTTCCATGTGTCCTCTTTTAAAGAAAGACATGTTAGGAGAAGTTTGGAATAGTTATTTTGGTTTAGATACTCAGGGAAGTTAGGAGTAGTTATTAATTCTTATCTGTTGTAGGGTAGTTATCATAAGTTGTTATTTAGGAAAACTTCTATATATATTTGTATTCTGTTTAGAAGAGATTATGAATGAATTATATGATGTCCAGATTGATTGTGTTGGCTAGAGTTCAGATTCTGCTCTAGATTGTTTTTCTTTTATTTATTTCCTTTAAATCCTATCAATTGGTATCAGAGCGGTAGATCTTTGAGCCTGTATGTGTTATCATGGTGAACACAAGAAATTCATCATATGAGAATGATTCACCAATACATCCACATCTAAACTCAGAAAGTCCACTCAATCCCAATCCTCGGGATGATCCCGCAGTAATTTTGGTTCAAAGAACCACCCCACACGCATCCGCACTCCAATCCTCAATTATCTGCCATTCTTGCGCAATTGCACTTGATGAATTCAGAGATCAACGCTTTGAAGAAGGCAAAGGGGCCAGCAATAATTACTGGTCAGACGAGTCATAATTATAGAGGTCCTTTTGGTGAACAAGATGAAATTGATATGGAGAACCCTTCATGGAATAGAAACTTTTCCAAGCATCCATATTCAAAAGTTGAATTTCCAAAGTATGAAGGGGGTGATCCAAGAGGCTGGATTTTGAAGGCAGAAAAATACTTTAGATATTACCAGACATCCAAAGATTTAAAGGTGGATGTAGCGGCGATAAATTTGGAAGGAGACGCGTTAGACACTTTTACCTGGGTTTCTTCGGGAAGAACGATAAGACATTGGGAAGAACTAGTGCAAGTGTTTCAAGAACAATTCGGCCCTGCTGAATTCTAGAATCCCAATGTTCATCTCCGCGGCATTAAACAGATTGGCACTGTGGGAGAGTATAAACAGGAATTTGTGCGACGTCAATCGCAAGTTCAAGGCTGGCCTGAACACTTCCTCTTAGGCGTATTTATCAATGGGCTGAAAGAAGAATATAAAGCTGATGTGAAAATCCATAAACCTCGCACCGTTTATAAAGCTGTTAGTTTGGCATTAGAATTTGAAGCAAAATCTAAATCCCAACAGAACCCACGATCGCATCTGAGCTATTAGTTCGCACCAGAATTAGAAAATATTAATTATTTGTGTGAAAATAAAAGTTTTTTGCCACATCAGCCCTGGGACCCCAATGCTAATTATAATCCCACGGCTTTCTCTCCAAAATCGTCCCATTCGAAAACCTCCCAGACTCATCCAATAAACACATCATCCTCGGCCCTAAATGAACCATCTCGGCCAATACAGAGTTATTCGCCAACCGCCCAACTTCTGACTTTCAACGATCAGCAACGTCAACGGTTATCTTCAACGGTTCCACCGAACGCTCCAGCAATCATGCACTCGACGTCAACCAACTTTCAGGAGCGACAATATCGGCGTGAAAAAGGGTCAGTGTTTCAAATGTGGAAAACGGTTCGCGCTGGTCACCGCCGCCAAGTTTCAACTCGCGATTAATGGAGATTGCCAATGAATCGAGGCACGCCTGAAATTGTTAAAGATGAACAAGACTCCAACGCAAACTTGGCCCAAATTCCTTATTTCCGCCTTGAGGACAAGGCTGATTTTCAAGGGGAGGGTATTGTTAGGGTTCCATGTGTCCTCTTTTAAAGAAAGACACATGTTAGGAGAAGTTTGGAATAGTTATTTTGGTTTAGATACTCAGGGAAGTTAAGAGTAGTTATTAATTCTTATCTGTTCAGATTCTGCTCTAGATTGTTTTTCTTTTATTTATTTCCTTTAAATCCTATCATACACTCTACATGAAGTGACCACACTATTCTTTGTTTTAGAAAGAAATTACTAAGAGTATATCTAAAATCTGGATATCAGATACCCAGCTACAAACAATTTGACAGGGTATGTATAAGAGCAATCTTAATAAATAAAAGAGTATTCTCGAATAATTACAATCAATGAAATAATCAATGTGGGGATCTGGTTAAAAGTAATAATAGGAAAATCACCCAAATCAAATCATATCAATTATAATTAACACGATTACTATGTAAAATTTTCTTGTGTTGAACGAAATTGAAAGCTTGATCAAAATGCAATAGCTGTTTCACGAATGTTGTCTAGGTTCACTGAAATGGGATTGCATAAAATAGAATTCAGCAAGAGTATAGGATATGCTATTCATTAGGGGAAAAGGAATAGCTAGTAACTTACTTGAGGAAGAATTGCACAGGGAAGGCAATAAATCCTTGAACCAACCCAGTTGAACTCTGAGAGAATCATTCGTTGGAACATTGTGTATCCCCTTCTCTTTGAAGAAATCTGCATCTAACGCTGTTGCTCCTACAACAGCAAAATTCACTCCCTCTTCTATTTTCCAATCGTCAAATTGCCCATTCTTGATTCCAAGATATGGTTTCACAAATGGAAGCCCCAGAGACTCAGCTGCACAATCCAGAACCACAATTTAACACAGTGACACAGAAAGAGGCGTTTCCGCAAATTGGAAGAGAGAAATCACCGAAGCAAAATTCACACAGTATCAGCAGAATAACTCTATCTAAGACCCTAATTTGAGCGTTACCGATAAAATCGATGATGAGACGGCCATCGGAACACCGTCCAGTGGGACGACGGAAATAGGTCTGTCCGTTGGGGGGGAAGAAGCAATGAAACGACGTCGGAGGTTGGGAGCTGAAATACAAGTTTCCAGTATCAGCAAGTGAGTCTCCGAAGCTGAAGATTGAAGTGAAGGAGGAGCCTCCTCTGATGCAGGGAATGAAGGACAATAAGGCAACGACATGTATTAGAGCGAGTGACTCAGTACTTGGTCGCCGTTGCAGAGAGCGGAGTGTAGAAGATGAATCAGAAAGATCCATGTGGGAATAAACCAAAATAAAAATAAAAAAGGGTTAAGGTCCATTTTTGCCAACAAACAATTACACAAAGAGCATCCACCACAAATATTAATTAATGATATCTTAAATACCAAAAAACAATTACAATGGGCTAAGAAACACAACGCCGTTAGTCTTGTTAAATCACAGACGTTTACATGCTGAGCTGGATCCAACTAGTCGGCACCTTTTTCTATTATATACTCTGTCATTTATCAGTCTCCCTTGGTCCGTCCGTCCCTCGGCCTCTAGCTTCTGAAGTCAAGCAACACACATCAACCTCCCCCCCACACGAGATCGATGGCTGGAGACACCGAAGCTCTATCGCCGGCGATCAAAGTGGCGGCACTTTGCGGATCACTGCGCAAAGGTTCATTCCACCGAGGCCTTATCTGTTCTGGTTTGCTCTCCCTCTCAGTCACTCTCCTCACCTCCACCACAAGCTTCTCCTTGCTGAAGCTAACATTGTCGTTCATGACGTTTCTATAGAAAAAATCAGCAAAACAGAAGCAAGAGAGAATGAAGAAGGGATGAAAGAGAAAAGGAAGACAAATGGGGCGGAGGCTCAAGAGGGAAAAGTAAAGCTCAAGCTTTTTTTTTTTTTTGAAAGCTCAAGCTTCAAAGCATAGGAATGCAGAAGGGGGGAGCGTGCCTCGATTATGATTGGATTTGAAATCAAAACGCAATGCTCTGGTGATCTATAAAGTTTGATTTCTATTGATCGTAGCAATCGAGCTGAGCAAAGGAGACATTAAAGGCATGGAAATAGAGTACATCGATATTTCTACGCTACCTATGCTCAACACTGATCTTGAGAGTAACGGAACTTATCCTCCTGAGGTGGAAGCTTTTCGCCAGAAGATTCTCGCCGCCGATAGTGTTCTTTTCGCTCGGAGTATAATTACTCTCTCACAGGTCCGCTGATCTTCTCCATCTTCCTTCATTTTACTGAACTTTGCTGCGCATTTTTGTTTTTATACTGAAATTCCAGTTCAGTGTCTTATCTGTGAAAATCTTTTCCAAAAATTAAAGAAAAGCGATGCTCTGTATCAGGTATGAGACCGAATCTCGAAACCTTCATTCTGGAAACGAGTGTGTACCCAAGAGAACCAGAACCCAAAAAAAGTGATGCTCTGTATCAGGTATGCGAAGCTTCTGTGTTCTTATATCCGTTGTTCGAATTCCAAGAACTTCTCTCTCCCTCTCACAAGCAAAATGGATCGGAGAAGCATACTCTCTCTCGCATTGATCTGCATTGTCATCGCCGGCGTCGGTGGTTAGTCTCCGGTTGCCTCTCCTCAATCCACGCCTCCTGCTGCATCTCCCAAGGCAGCAACCCCGGCACCATCTCCCAAATCAGCAACCACGTCAGCATGTAAACGTCTGTGATTTAACAAGACTAACGGCGTTGTGTTTCTTAGCCCATTGTAATTGTTTTTTGGTATTTAAGATACCATCAATTAATATTTGTGCTGGATTTGTGTAATTGTTTGTTGGCAAAAATGGACCTTAACCCATAAAAAAATTGTATATGATAGAGTAGGAAATATGGTGATTGGTGAGGCCATGTTAGTAGTTGAAGTGTCCAAATAATTATATATTTTAATCAATAATGCTAACCATTAAAATGTGGTTTCAATCTACACTTATGTGTGTGTATAGGGACAGAAAAAAAAAATTATTGAAATTGTAAAATCTTGAATTAAGTTTGTTATTAAGAGTTATAAAGAAATGCGAAATTTGATAAGCAACTTACAAGCTCACTTTTTAAAAAATACTTTATTAGAAATTTTGTAATTTTAATTTTTTTTTTCCTATCTTTTTCCCATTATATATTTGTAACATTTTGAAGGGGAAAAAACTTATTTACCAGATTGAAGGTAATATCACCAAATTATAAGGAAGTAGTGTCTTCTATCAAATATAATTTTGGTAAAGATGAGTTGATTCACCAAATTATAAAGCTACTAAATATAATCAAATTAATCAAAAAAGTTAACATGACTTTAAAAGAAGATTGATATAATTTGTAAGTTAAAAATATAAAAATGGTGAACTTGGTGTAAACTTGTGAGTTTAATCAAGTTTACAGCTAACAAAAATTTAAGAGCGAATTAATACGATTTTGTAAGTTATAAACATAAATATACACACTAGAGATTTGAATCTTATTAATTCGTCATGTCATGTTGTAAGTAACTAACATTTTGAGGGGAGTTAGAACAAAATAAACTTAATTTAGACCATTTTACATTGGATCAGATCGTTAGCATCAAAGGCTCAAAACTGAAGCAAAACAAGCCCATTATGATAGGTGGCCCATATTTGTGCTAATTCTCTTCTCAACCTACTTGTTGGCGGGAGATCTGTTTCTAATGGGCCACATGCTTATGTGGCAGGAGCATATAATAATCAGCCACATGGCGATCGTTATTGGAAAGCAAAGCTCTGCGAGTGTTCCGATTTCAACAGAAGAGAATGATCTTATCAACAGGAGTTCAAAAAAACTTAAGAATGACGATGGGAACGTGATGGATGAAGAATGGCCAAGATTAAGTGTGGAGGGAAAGAACCAGAAGATGATGGGCCGCTCCTTCGCAGAGATGTTGCAAGGCATATCGTATAAAGAAAATGAGGCTGGTGGCTCTGGAGTGGGAAGAGTGCATACTACTGATGCTATGACTGATGATGTGCTTACGGATTCTGAAACTGAAGACTCTGAGCCTTTGTGCGTGATATCTGAAGAGGAGAATAGGAACTTTCCTACTTTCACTTTTTCAGATAAAATGAAGAGAAGACTACATAAAGCTTGGGAGAAGGCAGTGATAGTTAAGCTGCTTGGAAGGAATATTGGCTATAAAAGCCTCTTATCAATTCTTCAGAAACTATGGGCCAAACGTGGTGTCTTTAACCTTATTAATGTTGGAAATGGCTTCTTCGTGGTTAAGTTCACCAACAAGGAGGATTATATGCATGCTTTGACTGGAGGTCCCTGGTTATTGTTCGATCACTATCTGACAGTGAGACCATGGGAACCTCTTTTTGATCCTTGGACAGCCACGATCGATAAAGTTGCAGTTTGGGTGAGAATGCCTAAGATTGCCCTAGAGTACTATCACCGAGAAGCATTAGAGTGGGTGGGAGATAGGATTGGGAGGATTATCAAAATAGATATCAATACCTCGGGACATCTGAGAGGGCATTTTGCTAGGATTTGTGTGGTAGTGGATCTTAGCAAACAACTCATGTCTGGCTTTAAACTTGATGATAAAGAATTCTTTGTTGAATATGAGGGTCTCCATTGGTTGTGTACGTCCTGTGGAATCTATGGCCACCATGCGGAACAATGCAAGGCAAATGTGTATGCTGAGAAGATGAAGATGGCATCGGTCTCTTCGACGGAGGAGAATAGCTCTGAAACAGGGATCGCTGCTAATCGAAGCCCAGAAGATCATGAAGTCTGGAAAGTGGTTAAAAAGCATAGGAGAAGAAGAAATGAAAACCAGGAGAAGGGGAGCGTGAATCCGAAAACAGCTATGGGCTCAAGATTCGGAGTGTTAGAGATGGAGGGAGAGAAATCTTCTGAGGGTGGTCTGACAGAGGGTCCGGCGGCCTCGAGGAACTCAGGAAGGACGGAAGTGTCAGAGCTTATGAAGAAACCTAAGAGTGATTTGGTGCTTCGGAACAGGGGGAAGATCGGGGGCAAATCCAACCTAAGGGGGAGAGATACGCAGGGAAGGAAAGACAAAATGGGGGGATCTGGGGAGCTGAGTCTTCAACGGATGGAAAAAAGGAATAGAGGGGAGGAGTACGATGTGGAGAAGAGGGAGTTGGTGAGAGAAAATGATGGGAAAGCTTTGGTGGAGATTGAGGGGTGTGAGAGAATGTCAGAACAGGATATGGAGGAGGGTAATGCATTAAATGGGGAAATGACATCGGAAGTCAAAAATACAGGGGAAGGTTTTGTTTTGGATCCTGGTGAAGGGGAACCGGTTGAGGCACTAGAAGGTAAATTCTGGGCCAATTCGGATTTAGGCCCAGAGTGTAGTCTAGTGGAAGATTCAGTGGATGACTCGATGGGTATTGATGTTGGGCCTCAAGGCCAAGGAGTATGATTGTTTGGATCAGTGCATTTGGGTCTTTGCTATTACTTCATTTCCGTTTTCTTATGGATAACAAGTCCATTTTATACTGGAATGTGAGAGGGGCATGTGGCCGGAATTTTTTGCAGAATATTAGGATGGTTTCCTCTAAAAAAAGACCTTGTTTACTGTTGCTAGCGGAGACTAAGTCGGAGAAAGTTGATCGTCTTACTTGTGTGGATAAATTGGGTTTTGATGGTATGGCTTATGTCCCTAGTCTGGGTCGATCTGGAGGGATTCTTGCGGCCTGGAGATCTGTTGCTATTGAGGTTGAAATTATTCAGCTGGATAGACAAATGATCCATCTTAGATGCCGATTTCCAAGGGATAATTGGTTCTATTTGACTGGGCTATATGCTATTCCGGATAATGCTCACAAGCTCCTGTTATGGAATAAACTCTCCCAGTTAGCTTCCTCAATGGTGTTACCTTGGGCTGTTGTTGGTGATTTTAACGATGTGGCTTCCCTGGATGAGAGGACAGGGGGGATTGGGGGTTGTACTCTGCGCTGCTCTATCTTCTCGGATCGCTTACAAGCTTGTAAGCTGATGGATCTTGGAGCGGTTGGGCCAAAGTTTACTTGGAGGGGTCCCAAGCTCAATAATGGTCGGCGGCTGTTTGAGCGTCTGGATCGTGTAGTAGCTAATGAAGAGTTTCTCTCATCTTTTCCGGAATGCTCTGTCCAGGTTCTATCTCGTACTCGTTTTTCTGATCATAACCCAATTGTTTTTAATTGTGTGGCAGGTTGTGCTGGGAACTCTGGTATTCGTCCTTTTAGATTTGAGGCTATGTGGACCTGCCATGAGAACTATTCTCCTTTTTTGGAGAGTGTCTGGGATCCGAATATGAATATTAAGCAATCTCTCGATAGTCTTCAGCAATCCCTTAGTAAATGGAATAGAGAGGTTTTTGGGATGGTTGAGCAAAAGAAGCAAGTGCTATTGAATAGAATTAACGGTATTCAACGGGCGGCTGCGTACCCTCATTCTGTTTATCTTTGCAATCTTGAGTTGGAATTACAGGAAGAGCTGGAAAGACTTCTTAAACTGGAGGAAATCAAATGGTTTCAGAAGTCTAAAAGTGAGTGGATCTCCAAAGGTGATAGGAATACTAAGTACTATCATTTGAAGACTAAAATGCGCAGGCGGAGAAATAAGATTGTGATGTTGAAAGATGGCAACGGAGTTTGGCTTGACAATGAGGCTGATCTGAAGTCCTTTGTTGTTAGTCACTTTAAGTCTTTATATAGAGCTGGTCAGGACGAGGATCATATGCTGGTTACGAGAGCTTCGTTTCCGCGTATGGATGCTAGTAAGTTTGTTGAGCTTGCTGTGGTCCCCAGGGATGAGGAGATCAGGAGTGCTCTTTATGCTATGGGTAGTTATAAGGCTCCTGGAATTGATGGATTTCCCCCGCTGTTCTATAAATCAAATTGGAGGACGGTGGGTTCTGCTCTGTGTGACTTTGTGAAAAAAGCTTTCAGACGGGAAGTTTCATTAGTGGAAGCTAATGAGACGTTGATTTCCTTAATTCCCAAGCGGGATAATGTTGAGTTTGTTTCCCAGTTTCGCCCTATTGCTCTATGCACTGTTCATTATAAGTGCATAACTAAGCTTATAGCTAATCGTTTGCGGGGAGTTATGAAAGATTTGGTTTCTCCTTTTCAGGCCAGTTTCATTAAAGGAAGAAGCATCCAAGACAATATTATTGTGGGTCAGGAGATCCTCCACTCTATGGGGAAGAATAGAAGTAAGAAGGGCCTTATGGCTATCAAAATTGATCTGGAGAAAGCTTATGATAGGATTAATTGGGCCTTTCTTAAACAAGTGTTATTGGAAATAGGATTTGAAAATTCCTTCATTGATTTAATTCTTGAATGTGTATCTTCTGTTTCTTACAATGTTCTGTGGAATGGGTCGAAAACTGAATTCTTCAGACCTAGTAGGGGTCTCAGACAGGGAGATCCTATTTCCCCGTTGTTGTTTGTTCTATGCATGGATAGGTTATCGCATTTGATCTGTGATGCGGTGGAAGACAAAAGATGGAGTCCTATTTATGTTTCGAAGGATGGTCCTAATGTTTCTCATTTAATGTTTGCCGATGATATCTTGTTGTTTGGAGTTGCGACTGAAAATCAAGCGAACTGTATGATGGACTGTGTTCAGAAATTTCTGACGGCCTCTGGTGGTAAGATTAACTTGGGGAAATCCTCTATTTTCTTTTCTCCTAAAGTGCCTCTTCGTAATAAATTGAGGATTAAGGAGATAACAGGAATGAATATATCCAGTGAGATAGGGAAATATCTTGGTTTTCCCCTTTCCAGGAATAGGAGACCAAGAGAAAAGTTTCAATATGTTATCGACAGAGTTAAAGCTAATCTGAGTGTCTGGAAGGCTAATAGCTTATCGATGGCTGGTCGGATCACCCTTGCCAAGTCTGTTATTAGCGCGATTCCCATTTACCCTATGCTGGTGACTAGATTGCCGATGAGCGTGTGTCAAGAGATTGAGCGGCTGCAACGCAATTTCATTTGGGGCCATGATGAAGGTGGCAGCCACGTCCATTCTATTGGATGGGAGCATATTTGCAAACCCAAGGAAGTTGGTGGCTTGGGGCTAAGGAAACTTAGTTCTATGAACCAGGCCTGTGGCTCTAAGCTTGCTTGGAACCTTGTTAGGGGTAAGAAAGGGCTATGGGCTGATATCCTATTACACAAATATATGATGAGAGATAGTGAGTTTCTCCTTTCATACTATCCTGGTGACTCTAGACTGTGGAGGTTTGTTTGTGATCAGAGGGAGACGGTGGAGAAAGGATCTAAATGGATTGTTAAAAATGGGCTATCTACTAGTTTCTTTTCTGACTGTTGGGTGGAACATGGGTTAACTCTTGATGGATATTGTGTGCGCCCGCTGTCTATGGAGGAGGGAAACTCTGTTGTTGCTGATTGGGTGGAGGAAGGGCGCTGGGATGTGAACAAGATAGCTTCGATTATAAACCAGGACGGGGTGAGGAAGATTGTTTCGGTTCTGCCTCCCAGATGCGATGCTGAGGCAGACTGTTTAGTGTGGGGAGCTACTGGGGACGGTAAATTCTCTGTTAAGTCTGCTTATTATCTGATTGAACCTAGTTTACCAGCTGCTCGGGATGAGATTTTTAAAACTATTTGGAAGTGGGGTGGTGCTGAGAGAATTCGGGTATTTATGTGGAAAGTGGCTTTGGGCAAACTTCCTACTAATGCCTGGAGGAGTGCATGGGCGCATAATTCTCCATTATGTGGTATGTGCAATTCTAGTATTGAAGATGTCCTACATGTTCTACGGGATTGTAAGTATGCTAAAGATATGTGGAATACGTTGATTAAGCCAAGGTATGCTAATTCTTTTTTCGCTAATCGAGGGAGGGGGCGCGATCCTTGTCCACATCGAGTGCTGGCTGTGGTGGGGTGGTCAGAGACTGCTTGGGAAACTGGTTGGTGGGTTTCTCCAAAATGTTAGGTGATTGTCATGCTAGTTCGGCTGAAGAATGGGCTATTTTTGAAGGGCTGAGATTGGCTCGTGATATGGGTTACAGGAAAATCATTTTAGAGTCTGATGCTGATTCTGTTATCAATGTTCTTTTAGATCATGATAGTACCTCTTGTAGTAATATTATATTGCAATCTAGAGAGTTATTGGCTTTAGATTGGCAAGTTGATATCCTATCTATACCTAGATCGTGTAATAGAATTGCTGATGCTCTTGCTAAAAGGGGTATCTCTAGTTCTTGTATTTTAGGTGAGTGCCCTACCCTCTTGAAGAGTTGGGTTGATCAGGAGCGTTTGGGAATTATTTCCCCATTGGTGTAATGTTTGATGTGGTAATATAGGCTTCGGCCATCCTTTTTAGCAAAAAAAAAATAATCAGCCACAAGTAAATATGTCGGCAACTGGCAAGGGGGTCGGACTTTCTCACCTCAAGGGAGGGGGTTCGATCCCTGCGTTGGTCAAGGCGCTGGGGGAGGCATCCTAAGTGTCTGGGAAGCAGTGGAAACGCTGGTAGAGGTGGAGGCATGTGTACTCTCTATCCAGTATGCCCTGCGGACTGGGCTCCAAGCGCCCTGCCCTTGGATTGTGGGTGAGCCCAACCCCTTTCCTAAAATTTTTATAGCAAAAAAAAGAAAAAATGTTGGCTACTTCCCCTCGTTCTTAGGTTCAACTGGCGAATGGGTCAGACTTTCTCTTTTAAAAAGAGGGAGTTCGATCCTGAAGTTGGTCAAAACGCTGGAGGAGGCATCTTAAGGATCTACGGAGTAGTGGAAACGCTGGGAAAAGGTGGAGACATGGACTGGGCTCCAAGCGCCCTGCCCTTGGACTGTGGATGAACCTAACCCCTTTTCTAATTTTTTTCTGTATCAAAAAAAAAAAATTTGTTGCCTACTCTCTAATAACATAATAAACGGAAGAGCCTCTCAAATAGAATTGAATCTAATAAGAGAATAGTCTTGCATAGAATAAAAAATTATAGTATATCAGCTAGACAATGTAATATGTGCTGCATGAACATTCATCCCCTCGAGGAAATGTGAGTGTGAATTTGGAGTTGTACGTCCCTAATAAAAGAGGCCGGACAATGGAAAAAAAGGAGGAAATTTTTTTTTGAAGCCAAGGGTAAATTATATTAAATATAAAAAATATTAATTGTTTCATTTTTATTGGGTAAAGTAAATATGATGTGGTACAGTGACTATACCCTAAGCACACTCACTTACTTTAGGGTATGTTTGGTTTGAGGGAAGGGGAGGAGAGGGAAGGGTAAAACTTGTGGGCTCCACTACACTCAATTTTGTAAAAATTTTCTCCTCCCCTCCTTTTTTTTCCCTCCCCTCCCCTTCCCTCAAACCATACATACCCTTAGGTTTCACAATTAAGAGGATGTTTTTGTCAGAACAAGTTTGGTATCAAGAAAAATATTAAATCAAATTAAGTTTAATTTATTCATATTTAATATACACTCTACGCTGAAAGTATAAAGTGTCCACATAATGATAAATGAATGAATGGTAAAATTATACATTTATGTGAAAAATTTATTGGCCTAGTGTCTCAAGTTCCTTGATCACCAACGAATAATGAGATATCCCAGCCTGCATGACAGGTCAAGATGGTGGCATGTCTTGATCATCTTCAAACCATAATCATTCCTAGATATTCTTCAATTATCTTGTTTTTTTAGGAACAATTTTGCCCCAAAAGTTTTTTTAGGAACAATTGTGCCCCTGGGGATTTACAAATTGGACCAACAATTTAACGGTCAAGATTAACGGAAGGGTAAGATTACTATATTTTTAAACTTCCGAGGCAATTTTGATCCAAAAAAATCTTCCGGGTGATCAGTATTCCTTAGGCTAAACTTCTATAACACAAATGATATTTATCCCCTAATTCTTCCATTAAACTAATATCCTTCCATTCTCATCAAATACTGATGTATCTGTGCATCATCCTTCAAGTGGCTCCATTTATCATTCCACAATACACCTATGGGCTTTTAGGGTTTAAGCTAGAATTTTTAGTCAAGAATCTTTTTTTTTCTATTTAAACAAGTGATGACATTAATTAACTCTTGATCATTTAAAGCCATACATTGAACTATATATATATATTTGTCCATAGTGAATATACATATATATATCCACTAATTATTCCTAAATAACATGAACATGAACAGTCATAACTTAACCTTTAGGCACAAGCTAAAGCATTTGTAGCAGACACAAGCTGGCTATTAATATTGAAACATTCAAATTTAACATTATTATTCATCAGACCAAAGGTACCAAATTCTGCAAAGTAGTCACTACTGCAGTGTCCATTATCTGATAATAAGCCTTTGACAATCCATCTATGTGCTGCTTCTGTCGTATGAATGCCGTCCCAGCTAATGTACTTTGAAGGATCATCACAAGCTTTCACCTTTGGATCCCCACATTTTCCTAATGAAGCATTGAAATTGTATGCTCCTTCACTCCCACAACAAGCTTTCAGACCTGTAAAACCTGTATTTTTTTTTTAAATTTTTAAATTTGAGATATAAAAACTTAACAAAATAAAGAAAGGGGGAGTTATATAATGAGGTCTCAAAGAAAAAAATTTCATTACCTAAAAGTCCAATAACAACTGAAGTAGACCGATGATTGACAGAGGGTGAGACATGAGAAGACAAGGTTATTTATTTGTGGGACATGCCTTAAACCAACTCTTTAAACAATAACGTGACATTGGCGATATAGGAATGGTTGTTTCACACCAAACAACGAATATTTTTCTTTAAATTTATAATTTTTTTTCTCAAACCCTATAATGAGTGAGAGTTTGAATGCAGTATATATAGTGTAGGGTGTAGATATAATTAAGATGTTGGGTGAAGAAAGAAAACATGTACTACATAGTGGACCAATGGGATGAGAGAAAACGAGTGTGAACAGTGGATGAGTTGGACCAATCAGAAGAATTATAAAAGGGCCAATCAAGAATCCAGATAGAAGTTCAAAGAAATAATAATTTGATTGATTGATTAATAAACTGTAGTAGAAAGTGGAAAAGTTGAAGAGAGAGATATAAATATTACCAAAATTTGTGGGAAAACGATATAATGGCAAAGCAGAATTGTAATAATCCGCATAGATAATTTTGGCATGAGGATGAAGCAGCTGAATGTGATTTAGTTCAGCTTGAAGCCTCTCATTGTAGTACTCAGCAAACTTGTTTAACCACTTCAAACAGCCAGCTTCATCATACTCATTCGTATCTTTGCTCTCATACATTGTTAAGTACAATGGGATGCATCCTATTGGCAAGTTTCCAGGAACCATTAGGGTTTGAGCCCCCAGATCAACCATCTCCTGCCATTAACACAACTTCAATTAAAATCATCCAACAAAAATTCTGTGATACAAAAACTGTATCACTGGAATAAAATATCACATTTTTGCGCTGCCCATATTTTTAAAATTGTAGACTTTCACTTTCAGTTTCACGTGCATCTTATTGAACGTCCATAACTACTTTTTTATCTAACGTGAGTCCCATGATGTAACAGCTAATAACAACGTTAAGGACCCAGTACTTCGGCTTATTCACCGAACAGTCGTGATCAAGGAGTTGGGTAAGAGATCTAACATCGCTTTTGAGCTAGTATGGGTCATTAATTAACTATTTTTCTCCAAATATTATCCATATTATGATTTAGTATAGTAGAAGACTTAGCATGAAGCCAATGTAGTGATTCTTCATACTCGTAAATTTTAGTTTGAGATAAAGTCAATATAATGAGTCAACCACATTTCCTTAGTATTGATGAAGTGGTTAGATGTGTCTTATAATAAAAACTAGAGTACATTGATCAAACATTTCCTCTCAATCATAGCCACAGGCAACTTGAATCTATATTGAACTCTAATATATAATATTAGATAGTTTATTACCGGGAAAAAGGTTTTAAAATCTTATATATATATATATTAACCACGGAATTCCGTGGGTAATTCCGTCGGTGATTTTTTATATTTTGAAAAAAAGGAAAATTAGAAAGAAGTACCTAGAGAGAATACTATTTATGGGAAATGACCGTAAAAATTGTAATTATTTAGAATGACCAATTATTAAAATATAAATTTCCAAATACTAAAATGCCCTTAATTAAACTTCCTAAAAAAGTAAAGTGAATTATATTTTTCACGGAATTCCGTCCCTGATTACCCACGGAATTCCGTCTCTGATTACCCATGGAATTCTGTCCCTGATTACCCACGGAAATTTCCGTGGGTAATTACCGACGGAATTATTCCGTCCCTAATCCGTGGGTAATTTACCGACGGAAGTTTTTTCCGTCGGTAAATCGATCAGCCATGACATTTTTACTGACGCCTTTTGTTCCGTCGGAAATTTCGTCGGAAAATTTTTACCGACGGAATTCCGTGGGTAATGGGAATTACCCACGGAATTCCGTGGCTAATTTCCGTGGCTAATATGAGTTTTTTTTTGTGGTGCTCATACTCAACTCTTGCAATTGTTTATCTATTGTAACTAAAAATATTTCCAGTTTATAATAATGCTCCATTGTAATATGATCTTTTTGATGACAGGAGCATCCTTGTCGTGTTATATATGGAGCACTAAAGTTAGGAACAACAATCTCATATTGGTCACAGAATAATGTCACATTTTTCAATAAATTCGACCAACCATCTTCTCTCTATTTTTGAATGAGAACTTTTGTAGTATCTGTTGGAAATTATGCCCTAGGAGCAAGTCATTGTGCTTTAAACGTGAATGTCATTTAAAGTAGGGTTAAGGTGCGATTTGGACAATAAACTATTGGCTCAACAACGTCCAATACAATTAACTATTAAGTGGACAAAAAATACCAACAAACTTTTAAAAAGGAACGCTCAGCACAACAAACTTTTAAAAAGGAGCGCCCAGCACAACGCCGTTAGAAAAAAGTTAACGTCCCTTATCTAAAGTGCAGATTGGCCAATGAACTTTTACTCCAAGAGTGCCTAGTGCAAAAAAGTTTTACTCTGGAGCGCCCAGCACAAAATTCTATAATTTACTAAATTAAATAATTTTTTTCTCAATTGTCATTATTCAAAAGTTATTATTTGCTGAAATAACTCATTCTATAATTTTTGTCATTATCTATGGACAAAAATTACTCATTCTTCAATTTTGTCAAAATTATAATTTGCTAAAATAAACAAAAATTGTAATTAAAAATATAATTATATGATTTAAATAAAACTCAAGGTGTTTTATAGTTTATTATATATGTTAAACAAAAAAAAATTATATGATTTATTTTTCTTTTAAAAAGAAATTTATGTGAGTTAAAAAATTCATTTAATGTTAATAAAATTTAAAAATCTATTAATTATATCCTGAAAGAAATGAAATGAGTTTAATTTTTATTTTTATAAAAAGAGTTTAATGGATATCAACGTTGATACTTAATAATATAGATCCAACAATGTGATGATATATATGTTAATTAAATGATCTATTGCTTATATGGATATGGGACTATCGTAGGCCAAATTGCTCCTTAACCTATTATTAAATTGTCATTTCTCAAGCCTATTAAGTTATTTTTTTTTCAACAAGTCCCATATTCACATAATCAACGTTGATATCCATTAAGCTCTTTTTATAAAAATTAAACTCATTTCATTTCATTATAGATTTTTTAGATTTTTTAAATTTTATTAACATTAAATAAATTTTTTAACTCACATAAATTTCTTCTAAATTAAAAATAAATCATATAATTTTTTGTTTAACATATATAATAAACTATAAAACACCTTGAGTTTTATTTAAATCATATAATTCTATTTTTAATTAAAACTTTTGATTATTTTGGCAAATTATAATTTTGATAAAATTGAAGAATGAGTCATTTTTGTCCATAGATATCTATACAAATAGTTTTGAATAATGACAATTGAGAAAAAAATTATTTAATTTAGTAAAATTTAGAATTTTGTGTTGGGCACTCCTGGAGTAAAAGTTCGTTGGCCAATCTGCACTTTAGATAACGGACGTTAACTTTTTTCTAATGGCGTTGTGCTGGGCGCTCCTTTTTAAAAGTTTATTGGTCAAATCGCACCTTAACCCTTTAACGTATTCTTCATTTAGTTATCATTTTCATTTGCATGTTTATAGTGATAACTGTATCCTTGGATATATCTTATTGATCATCCTAAATTTCCATGGTCGGTCATCTACGCGGGAGCGAAGATAAAATAAGACCAGTATGACTTTGATGAGGTATGGAGATACGAATCAAAGTCATATGTAACATCCCGTTTTCACAAGCAGTATATTTTTTTTTAATGCTCTGACATCATTTGTAAACATCAGAGTAGAGCACCAGAGCGATTGAGTAACTGATATATATATTAAAATACCCACGGTAGTGTAACAACCCGACTTTTCTAAAGCAGTATAAATTTTTTTTTTCAAATATCATTTCAAAATGATCAGAGTAGTGCACCGGAGCGATTGAGTAACTGATATATATATTAAAATACCCATGGTAGCATGTCTTGTTTGTTTAAACAACGATACGTATGTTTCAAAAGAAATGACGAGAAAGGAGTCTTCACTGGGACTCCTAGGCGTCTTGCTTGCCCTCTCCTCGGTTCTCGGTCCACCCGACCACGAAGCTAAGTTAAGAGCCGAGGTCCATGCATCGAACCCGGTAACGGTTAACCTCATGATTACATACATCATATATGTACAATGTACATTCATAGACTCTTGGCAACATTTACTATGGTCGACATAGGGTATACATATTCAGATATGTATGGCAATGACAATACAGTCGGATGACAGACAATCATACAGTCGGATGATAGACAATAGTACAGTCGGATGTACGGAGAATAGTACAGTCGGATGTACAGACAATAGTACAATCAAAGTACAGAGCAATAGTACAATCGGAGTACGACATAATAGTACAATCGGAGTACGTGCATGACGAGACAATTGGCATGACAGACAATATACACATATGCATACAATAAACATCAGAGTTAATGTTACAGTACGCGAACGTACCTTCGTTGACGGATTACGGTATTTCTAGCACGTTTACGGAAAAGCGTACTTTTACGGAAAATCGTGAAACAATGCACGTCGTCGGGGCGTAACGGCAGCAGAATCAACGTTTCAGATATCCTATGAGAATAATGTCACTTCCATTAGTAATTTGACATTATAACGGCATTTTAGGTAAAAATTACCATTTTGCCCCTATAACCCTACTTGGCGGAATTTCGCCAAGCTTCCGCTACATAGGCTATTTTCTTCCCAAAATTTCGCCAGAACTTCGACGCATTTATGATTCTTGAAAATAAAGACTAAAATAGCCCTCCCATATGATACCCAAATCATAAAAAATAAAGACTATTCTAGCCTTACTAACTATTAAACTAAAGACTAAAAACTAAAGACCGAAAGACTTACCCGTTGAAGACTTCGCGAGAACTTCTCCGAGCTCCTCTCTCTTCTTTCTCTCTCAAGAATCGGTTTTGCACTTGAGAATGGGGTGAGAAAATGAAGAGGAACTCATGCCTTTATATAGGCAAAAAGTGGGTCCTAAGGTGTAATTTTCCCTTCTCAAATTTTGGGTCCAAAGTTGTAATTTTCCCTTTTCATTTTAGAAAACTTCTTGAACAAGTTTTTCTCTCTCCTTTCCCTCTCTTGGTCGACATGCAGCAGCTGATGTGGCACCAAAATTGCATCATCTTGATGATGTAATTAACTTGTTAAGGAAGGTTTCGTACCGATAAACCTCGATCGGTACCCGATTCGCGTGATTTCGGAAAAATCTCAAAATTCTGGATTTACAACTTTGAAGACCTTCTCTTCCTCATCAATAATATCTATTTAAACTTGAATTTTGACTTTAGATAGGATTCCAACTATCCTTTGAAGTTTCTCGAAAACGTGTCCGATCGCGTCCGGTTTCAGAACGCATTTCTGAAATTACCAACTTCTTCAAAATAATTCACTGATTCCAAATATGTCCATATAAATTCAAACTCATTCCTAGATATTGAGTTAGAATTTATTTTCTCTATATCCAAAAATATGCCTATATGCATTTTTCCCTATTTTGTTTTATTAGGAAAATGCACAAACTACCTCGGAATTAACTTCCTAAGAGTTTAACGGAAGATAAAAACCCACCGATCATTATTTTTCCCTGACTTTGGAAACCCCATTCCTGGATCTCTAGATAGGATCCGTTTCCTATTTCCCATTTTACTATTCACAACTTTTTACTTTAATTAATTATAATATATAATATTATGCAACTTGCAACAAAAATCTTCATTTCCTTTTTCATTTTTTTTTTTAATTTTCTGCCCAATTTTTCGTTTTTTTTTATATAATTATTTTTGATTTAATTATTTAATTAATTATTTAATTAATTAAATAATTATTTTTACATAATTTTTATAGAATTTTCCCATTGGTCCATTCTTGCATTTAGGCTCAAAAATACCTAAACTCAACTATTTTTCTCCAAAATTTCCAATTAATTAGTAAATATATTTTTACTAATTTCAAACCATTTTCCACTAATTTTTGAGCTTTACATAATTATTTCATAATTTTCTTTGCTCGGCTTAAGTAATTAGCTCAATATTACTTAATTACTTTATTATCACTTGTTGATAATTTTCTTACTTAGAACACCTTATTTCCTTTATACTCTTGCATTAACATTTCTGTTTCCATGTGTTCGCTTTATTTTAGAATTTGTGAGGGCATTATGGTCATTACCATACTTTTGAGCATTCTTCTTCAATTTCTCCAAGTTTGTAATTTATTAAATTACCAAAATTAGAGATATACTCTCTCTCAAATTTAACACTTATTTCCTTGCCCTTTAGGATTTTTCACAATTTTCCTAAGTTATTTACTCCTCCTGGGGGTATTTTGGTCATTTTGGCACTTTGGCCCTTAAATTCCCTAATTCAAATTTCGGGTATTACATTTCTCCCCGTTAAACAAAATTTCGCCCTCGAAATTTGTACCCATCCCACTATACTTTGTACTAACCTGATCTCGGACTATACGCGTCAGATCTTCGCTTTATTTGTCAGCTGCTCCTCCTGGTGATCGAGAATTCGCTTTGGTTTGACCATAAAGATCTTGTCATATTGTACTTTGATATATAGTGTCTCCCGAGGCGCCCATACACCGCGGTCAACACCACAAATACCAAAATGTCTCCATGGCGCCCATACACCATGACAACACAAGATATCATACATGTCCCCTTGGCGCCCATACACCATGGCAACACAAGATACCTCCTACTCAATGACATGATCACGGTCGAATTACTAAGAAACGTAGAAAACGTTAAGGAGGTTTGGTAAAGTTATCTAAAATCCGACAGAGCCGTGTTCGATCCTGGGACCTTGGGTTAACGCATTCGAAATCGAGTTCTCCGCATCTCTGCATCTCGTTCTGTTCCGGTTGGTTCGGAACTTGGTTGTGCTCGAGTTCAAGTATCGCTCTTACTTGAGGTTGTCTACCTCGTCCCCTACCTCAGCCTCTACCTTGGCCTCTACCTCGGCCTCTGGGAGCTCCGGCTCCTCTTACATTCGCCATGTCGCGTTCTTTTTCCTTTATTAAGGGAAAACACTAGTTATACTCGGAGTACAACGATGATCATATCACAATTTCTATCGCACTTCATATCTATACTACTAACAAATAGACACCAGCAACATGTCCCTCGTATAGAATTTCGTTGGTTCGTTCTTCTTAGAAACGGGTATGGGAAACGTATCGGAAGTTCCTCTACATGAGTCAAATACGCATGTACTTATCTTTATTGGTCTCGGGGTTTCATCCGGCGTGGCCTATCATCGCATGTAAGCTCGATGCTAGGAAAGAATCACCGTCCAGCACAAACTGGCGGTTATCAGAGTGATCAGAGACTGATATCAGAGTTATCAGAAACTGATATCAGGATTATCAGAATTATCAAAATTGATGTACCGACAGAAAGTGGTACACCGGTTCAGAAATGGTATACCGGTTCAAATTGGTACACCGAAATGAGGTGGTACACCGACCTTGGGCTATATCAGTACTCATTTTCAAAATATGCTCTTTAAAAAGGCGTAGAGCCTAACTCCGTTACTCAAACCAATTGGCCAGGTAAGTGTCTATCATGGGAGCCTCACCGAGTTCACGGCGACGATTGGCTTACCCACATAGACTAGCCTTGCCTTCGGCACCAACGGTTTGTATATAACATAGTTAGATCTATGCCAGGACAACCGCTACGATACCAAATGTAACAACCCGACTTTTCTAAAGCAAGATAAATTTTTTTTTTTCAAATATCATTTCAAAATGATCGAGTAGTGCACCTGAGCGATTGAGTAAGCGATATATATATTAAAATACCCATGGTAGCATGTCTTGCTTTGTTTAAACAGCGATACGAAGTGTTTCAAAAGAAATGACAGAAAGGAGTCTTGGTGGGACTCCTAGGCGTCTTTGCTTGCCCTCTCCTCGGTTCTCGGTCCACCCGACCACGAAGCTAAGTTAAGAGCCGAGGTCCATGCATCGAACCCTGTAACGGTTAACCTCATGATTACATACATCATATATGTACAACAGACATTCATAGACTCTTGGCAACATTTACTATGGTCAGACATAGGGTATACATATTCAGATATGTATGGCAATGACAATACAGTCGGATGACAGACAATCATACAGTCGGATGATAGACAATAGTACAATCGGATGAAATTACCATTTTGCCCCTATAACCCTACTTGGCGGAATTTCGCCAGCGCTTCCGCTACATAGGCTATTTTCTTCCCAAAATTTCGCCAGAACTTCGACGCATTTATGATTCTTGAAAATAAAGACTAAAATAGCCCTCCCATATGATACCCAAATCATAAAAAATAAAGACTATTCTAGCCTTACTAACTATTAAACTAAAGACTAAAAACTAAAGACCGAAAGACTTACCCGTTGAAGACTTCTACAGAACTTCTCCAGAGCTCCTCTCTCTTCTTTCTCTCTCAAGAATCGGTTTTGCACTTGAGAATGGGGTGAGAAAATGAAGAGGAACTCATGCCTTTATATAGGCAAAAGTGGGTCCTAAGGTGTAATTTTCCCTTCTCAAATTTTGGGTCCAAAGTTGTAATTTTCCTTTTCATTTTAGAAAACTTCTTGAACAAGTTTTTCTCTCTCCTTTCCCTCTCTTGGTCGACATGCAGCAGCTGATGTGGCACCAAAATTGCATCATCTTGATGATGTAATTAACTTGTTAAGGAAGGTTTCGTACCGATAAACCTCGATCGGTACCCGATTCGCGTAATTTCGGAAAAATCTCAAAATTCTGGATTTACAACTTTGAAGACCTTCTCTTCCTCATCAATAATATCTATTTAAACTTGAATTTTGACTTTAGATAGGATTCCAACTATCCGGCTGGAGTTTCTCGAAAACGTGTCCGATCGCGTCCTGGTTTGAACGCATTTCGAAATTACCAACTTCTTCGAAAAATTCACTGATTCCAAATATGTCCATATAAATTCAAACTCATTCCTAGATATTGAGTTAGAATTTATTTTCTCTATATCCAAAAATATGCCTATATGCATTTTTCCCTATTTTGTTTTATTAGGAAAATGCACAAACTACTCTAATTAACTTCCTAAGAGTTTAACGGAAGATAAAAACCCACTGATCATTATTTTTCCCTGACTTTGGAAATCCCATTCCTGGATCTCTAGATAGGATCCGTTTCCTATTTCCCATTTTACTATTCACAACTTTTTACTTTAATTAATTATAATATATAATATTATGCAACTTGCAACAAAAATCTTCATTTCCTTTTTCATTTTTTTTTTTTTATTTTCTGCCCAATTTTTCGTTTTTTTTTTTATATAATTATTTTTGATTTAATTATTTAATTAATTATTTAATTAATTAAATAATTATTTTTACATAATTTTTATAGAATTTTCCCATTGGTCCATTCTTGCATTTAGGCTCAAAAATACCTAAACTCAACTATTTTTCTCCAAAATTTCCAATTAATTAGTAAATATATTTTTACTAATTTCAAACCATTTTCCACTAATTTTTGAGCTTTACATAATTATTTCATAATTTTCTTTGCTCGAGCTTAAGTAATTAGCTCAATATTACTTAATTACTTTATTATCACTTGTTGATAATTTTCTTACTTAGAACACCTTATTTCCTTTATACTCTTGCATTAACATTTCTGTTTCCATGTGTTCGCTTTATTTTAGAATTTGTGAGGGCATTATGGTCATTACCATACTTTTGAGCATTCTTCTTCAATTTCTCCAAGTTTGTAATTTATTAAATTACCAAAATTAGAGATATACTCTCTCTCAAATTTAACACTTATTTCCTTGCCCTTTAGGATTTTTCACAATTTTCCTAAGTTATTTACTCCTCCCAGGGGTATTTTGGTCATTTTGGCACTTTGGCCCTTAAATTCCCTAATTCAAATTTCGGGGTATTACAGGTAGCATGTCTTGCTGTTTAAACAATGGTACAAGAGTGTTCCAAAAGTAATACATAACAGAAAGAAGTCATCAGCCGGGTCTTCTACGCGGCCTGCTTGCCTCTATCCTCGGTCCTTCCGACCCTGAAGCTAAGTTAAGAGCTGAGGTCCATGCATCGAACCCCAGGTAACGGTTAACCTCATGTTTATATATGACATATATGTACGACAGACATTCATAGACTTTTGACAACATTTACTACGGTCAGACATAGGGTATACATATCAGATATGTATGGCAATAACAATACAAGTCGGATGCAAGGTTAAGGCACAATAAGAAATGTACATGATCAGATATGCACGGCAATAACAATATAGTCGGAGTAAAGTTAAGGCACAACGGACAATAATACAGTCGGGTGACAGACAATCATACGGTCGGATGGCAGACAATAGTACAGTCGGAGTACAGACAATAGTACAGTCGGAGTACAGACAATATACATATATGCATACAATAAACATCAGAGTTAGTGTTACAGTACGGAACGTACCTTCGTTGACGTTATACGGTATTTCTGGCGGAATACGATAAACTGACAGCGTTACGACAGCGGTACGTGCTCACAGATATCCTATAAGGATAATAGCACATCTATTAATGATCAAACATTATGATGGACATTTTAGTCATAAATGACGATTTTACCCCTGATCCCCTAATCGGCAGAATTTCGCCAGAGCTTCGCTACTTTGACTCTAATCTTCCAGAATTTCAACATATCTCTTACTCCAACATATTTTCCAAAATAAATATCATATTTAATCCTAAAACATGATATCTAAAATATACTGGAAGATTAAAGATCAAAACAACAACTACACCTAGAACTACCGAACTAAAACTAAGAACCGAAGAACTTACCCGTTGAAGAACTTCGCTACTCCTTCTCCAGAGCTCCTCTCTCTAACTTCTCTCTACACTTTCTAGGAGTGGTTTTGGTGTGAGAAATGAAGTGAGGATGGTAGCCTATTTATAGAAGAAAAATGGGCCAACTTTGGTAATTTTCTCCAAACCTTTCCTTCAACCACAACCACACATTTGGAAACCTTAGCAAACAAGTTTCTTCCTCCATTTCCCACCACAAATTTCGTCGCCTATGTCATCTTTTCCAAAGATGAATTCATCCAAGAAATGTCACCCATGTGCTCTTTATGAGCTTCTACCGATAAAGTTCCCCGATCGGTGTTCTATGGACAAAAATTCACTGATTCATAATATGTCCAGATGTTTACCAACTCATTCTTGGATTTCAAGTTATGGCTTGGTTTCTGTAGATTTTCATTTATCTGATTTGCTTTTTGAACATCAGATAGATTCACAGTTAGTCTAGTAAATAACCCTTTTCGGTTACGGAAATAGCTTCGGAGGTAACCTACTCCGAGCTAAAAATTCACTTGTTTATAATATACTCTGACTTTAGAAACCTTGTTCAAGGTTTTCTAGATAGGATTTAGTTTCTATCGGTGGTCATTTATCCTATTTGCTTTTCACAATTATAACATTATTATATTACAAAATGTCATTATCAAAAATCTCTAAAATCCTATCCTTTTATCCATTCCAAATTTTTTGTCAATATCTGGTCTTTTATTTTTATTTTTGTTTTTTTAATTATTTAATTAATTGATATTATATAAAATAATTATTTAAAAATTATTTATATAATTTTTTTACAAAATTTTCCTATTGGTCCATACATGTGTTTAGGCTTAAAATTACTTAATCTTTCATATTTTTCTTCATATTTTCCAATTAATTAGAAAATATATTTTATGCTAATTTTAGCCATAAACCACTAATTATAGGGTTTTACATAATTATCTTTGGATTTTCCTTTGTTTAAGCTCAACCAATTAGCCAATAATTATTTAATTAATTACCCACTAATTGTTGATAATTTTATTAATTAGAACAAATCATTATCTCACAAAATTTTTACTGACGTTGGTATTTTACGCTTCATGTAAAATATTAAAAATCATGGGGTCAATTATGGCCCCACAATACTTTTTGATTTTTCCTTCATTATTTTTCAGGGAAAATAATCCCAAAAATTCCCTAAATTAGAGACAACATACTCTCTAATTTTTAACAAATATTTTATTACCATTTAGGATTTATCATAATATTTTTAGGATATTTTATGACCCTAAAAATACATTTTTAAGCCGTTTTGGCACTTCATTTCCTAATTTTTGATATTTACCCTAAGTCAAATTTTAGGGTATTACATCATAGACACTTATAAGAGTACAAGGTGCTGGACCGACCCACTATGAGAAAGCTGCATGGGTTAAGTCATAAGCTTTTTTCATGTATAACCGCATGACAATGCCCTTTGACCTGAGATCATCATGGATTTCTACATGATGAGTCGATGATCTTTGACCTAGTCAAAAGTCACCTTTGACCAGGTGATGATAAAGGCTTGGATCGGGATCAGTGGTTTTCATGCAGAGGAATGTGAATGGTCAAGATGGAATTTGTCTTTCACATTTGTAGAGAGATAATACTGGGCCCCTCGATGAGTGAGTCTGAGAAATGTATGGTCGTACTACGATGGAAAGAAGTTTCCATTTCAATTGTTAGACTACTCAAGAATTGAGAAAGTAATGGTCAAGAACAGGAAGTTGACATTATTTATGTCTCATCCTTGACCAAGTTATCGCGTGACCAAAAGGACGTGACATGGTTGTATGATAGGTTGTATTGTATCATCGATATATCCCCATATGAATTGGGTAGTCGCAATGTCTTGCTAGAGGCCGCTTGCGACTTGTAGGCTGGTACAGTATTGATCCGCCGCTGCCAATCTCATAGGGACCTACAGGGTCACACACAAGAATAGCCCAACATGAGCAATAGTTTCCAGATTCATTGAATCTCATATATGTCTAAGATTTAATGAATACAACATTTAATCTAGGATATATATATATATGTGTGTGTGTATATATATATATATATATATATATATATATTAAATTCAAAATTATATATAGTATTTTATTTATTTGATAAATTAAATAACTAAAATAAATAGAGATATCATATATCTGATTTAATTTAAATTGAGATATAGTATCTGAGATTTAATTAAATAGACAGATATCATATCTCATATTTAATTTTTGAATAGAGATATCATATATCTGATTTAATTTAAATTGAAATATACCATCTCAGATTTAATTAAATAGACAGATATCATATCTCACATTTTAGGCAGGCTTTTAATTTGGATCAATTAAATAGATTAGATTAGATCTGTTGGACATATTTAATTAATTTCCAAATTTGAATTTCTAGATTAATTTAGATTAAATTTGAATATTTTAATACGGCCCAATTAGCGTTTTAGAAACTCTATAAAAGGATATTGATCTAGTCGTATTAAAAGAATGAATCAACAAGCCGCAAAAGAAAGCTTAGAGAGAAAAACATGAGACACAAAGTAAGAAGGCGTTAGCACGCTGCCGTAAGTGTTGGAGCGCAGTTCGTTGTGGATACCGATAGAGGGAGTGGATTCGTAGAGTCGGCTCCTAAAGATTGATCGAGGAAGAAGGTGTTAGCCCACGTGTTTGCAAAGGACGCATACAAGTTCCTATAGGTACGGTTTCTAACGAACCTTGATTTAAACGCCGTTGATAGATCCTCTTTGGGATTCGTAAAAATTTTAATGGAGGAAATCCTTCCGCTGCGTGTATGATGGATCTTGTAATACCCTGAAAATCTCACTTATGATAAGTATAATATTGAGTAAATAATACCTATTGGAAATAGGTGAATATATGATCTCAAAGAACTTGTGGAGAATTTATCTTATTTTTGGGGTAGTTTCTCTTGAAAAAGAATAATTTGCAATTAGGTCCCTAAAACGTTTGGAAGTTTGCAAACAGGTCCCTAAACGTATTTACGGGTTATAAAATACCCTGTGAAAATTATAAAGAGACAAATAAATATTTATTTGAAATAGGGAAGAATATTTTCCCTAATTTAAGTAATTTATTAAAATATTACCTTGGAAAAATAAAGGGGGAAAAATTAAAAAGTATTATAATGACCAAAATGCCCTATGGTGCATATAATGACTTAAGAAAATTGTGAAAAATCCTGAAATGTAGTAAAATAATTCTTAAAATTGAGAGAATATGTTGTCTCTAATTTTGGTAATTTAATGAATTATAAGCTTGGAAGAATAGTAAAATAACAACTATAAAGTATTTGGAGATCATAACTAACTCCATAATTATTGATATTTTACATGGGAGATAAAATAGCTATGTTAATTCTGATTTTGAGAGGAAGTAATTAGTTCTAAATAAGAAAATTATCAACAAATAATAAGTGATTGATTAAATAATTATTGGTTAATTATTTAAGCATAAACAATGGAATAATTGTGATAAATTATGTGGAACTCTATAATTAATGGTTTATGGCTAGAAAATTAGCATAAATATATTTTCTAATTAATTGGAAAATATTGAGAAAAATAAATGAGATTAAGTAATTTTGAGCCCAAATACAAGTATGAACCAATAGGAAAATTATGTAAAAAAAATTATTAAATTATATAATAATTAATAAAAAAATATAAATTGTGTGTGTGTGCCGACATCTTGTGGGGAAAAAAGGAAAAAATATATGATTATTAATGGTGGAGTGTTATATTAAAGTACTTGATTAAAAAGAAATTAAAGTAAAAAGTAAAAAATGTAAATAAACACCGATAGAAATTGGATCCTATCTAGAAAACCATGAACAAAGTTTCTAGAGTCAGAGTATAATATTAATGAGTGGATTTTTATCTCGGACTGGGCTGTTTCAGAAGTCATTTCCGAGATCGGTAGAATACTTTAGTAATAAGAAGAAACAGGGTAATCTGTGAAAAAGACAGATAGTCATAAATTTAGAATTTGAAGAAAATAAATTATAACTCAACATCTAGGGGTGAGTTTATAATTATCTGGACATATTTGGAATCAGTGAATTTTTGTCCAGAGGTTGACGATTCCGGAAGTTAATTCTGTAACCGTCACGTTTTTCCGTAAAACTTCAGCAGGACCGGAGAATACCTGGACGAGATCAAAACTTTGTTTAGACCAGGTATTTTTAGTGAGTGAGAAATGGTCTTCAAAGTTGTGATTCCGAATTTCTGAGATTTTACGCGATTACGCGATTCGGACACCGATCGGGGAATTTTACCGGGCCGGGAGCATAAAGTACCATGTGACACAATGTGCCACCTAAGGGGGGGGAGGTCGGCCAAACACATCCAAGGGCCAAGAAGTTGCCACCTAATCCGTGTGTGATCCGACGGTCGGTATTCGGTCTGGTAAAGTGTGAATAGTGTCACATATTTCCCTATAAATACCCCACCACCTTCACTTCATTCTTCACACCATTCTCTCCTCTCTAGTTCGAAATTTGGCAGAAAGTAAGGAAGGAAGAAGTCCGGGGAAGTTTGTAGCGAAGCTCTGAGTAAGTTTTCCGATCCTTAGTCTTAAGTTTCGGTAGTTGGAGTAGAAATGTTAGATTAGTCTTTAATCTTCCGAGTATGATTAGATATCATATGATAGGGGTATTTTAGTCTTAATTTCGAAAATCATGATTGGGTCGAAGTTCTGGCAAAATTTTGGAAGAAATTAAAGTCAAAGTAGCGAAGCGCTGGCAAAATTACAGCGATTAGGGGAATAGGGGCAAAATGGTAATTTGTACCTAAAATGCCTGTTATGATGTGAATCATTAATCAATATGATTTATATTTCGAAAATTATGTTGGAGTAGGAGTTATGTTGAAATTTTGGAAGATTAAGGTCAAAGTAACGAAGTGCTGGCGAAATTCCGCCGATTAGGGAGTCAGGGGTAAAATGGTCATTTTGAATAAAAATGTCCGTCGTAATGATAGATCCTTAACAAATACGTTGTTATGTTGATAGGATATCCCTGATTATGTTTTGACCTACTGTCGTACCGTATTCCGACAGAAATACCGTATATCGTCAACGAATGTACGTTCGCGTACTGTAACACTAACTCTGATGTTTATGGTATGCATATATGTGGTATGTATGTTGTTATACTGTTTGAGTGCATATAGAGGTTAGAGAATATGTCTGTATGTTGGGAGCAATATGTCTGTATGCTGGGAGCAATATGTTTGTATGCTGGGGCAATATATCTGCATGATGGGAGCAATATGTCTGCATGCTGGGAGCAATACATATGCAATGGTTGTGATAGATCGGTTTTTTGTGCTGTTGATATTGTGAGTACCTGTTGTCCGTATATGTGTATGTAAACATGAGGTTAAACGTTACTTGGGGTTCGATGCATGGACTCCAGCCCTTAACTTAGCTTCAGGGTCGGAAGGACCAAGGACCGAGGAGAGAGGGAAGCAGCACGCCTAGAGACCCGGCTCCGATGCTCTACTTTGATGAAAAAAAAAATTATACTTTTTTTCAAAACGGGATGTTACAGATCCCAGCAGTATCAACTAAATTCACAGCAGTAACTATATCTTGGGATTGTTCTTGCAAAGATTGGCAAAGAACAATTGTTATTCCCATGATTTCTTTTATCAAGTGTAGGATCAATATGAACTCAAATGAAGTCAAAATATTATAAGTAGCATCAGCATCCCCTCGTTGAGAATAAGTTGATCCATCAACAATAATCTTTTCAAGAACAGAAAAAGTTGCTGCAAACATATTTATCATACTACAGAATAAGTAAAAATGAGAACTCCAACGAGTATCTCCAGTAAATATGCAATTTCATCTAACTTGGCAGCTTGTAACTCATTATGTCGTTTACTAGATGAACATATAATATTAACAATGAAAGTTAAATTTGAAAAAAAATTGATGGACATGAATAACTTCTCTAGAAGCAGTAACCAATACAAGTTGTAATTGATAAGATTAATAATGCACATAGTATGCAGAAGGGCAATCATTGAGAAATAATGCTTGCAAACAATTCCATTCCTCTCTCATATTACTAGCCCCATCATAAGCTTAACCACAAACGTTAGAGATATCAAGATTATGTTTAGAAAAGACAGCACACAATTCCTTTTTAAGAGTTAATGCCATAGTGTCTTTAACATGTATAAGATCAAAATATTTCTTGTATGGAACCACTTTCATCAACAAACCTCAAAAATAGTGCCATTTGCTCCCTTTTTGATTCATCACGTGCTTCATCAACAATTATACAAAACTTAGAATCTCCAATTTCTTGACGAATGTGGTTACAAACTTTGCTTGAGAGGATATGCAAGATTTAGTTTTCAATTCGAGGTGAAGTATACTTGGAATTGTATGGTGCATTTTCAAATACAACTTTTGAAACTTCATCATTAATTGTATGATGCTAACAACTTTTTCATCTCAAGAAAGTTACCCCTGTTTTTTGATTCTGAAGTTTTATCACGACCTCTAATAGCGCATGCTTGAAATGTCAACCAATGTACTGTATCAATAAACGCCTTAAGACGTAGTCGGTTCTTTAAAATTTGATTTGAACTTTGTACATTAAAGACATTCTGGATATGCCCATGTTGATTCAACAAGTCTTCACAAGCCTTCATAGCTTTGTTATGTGGTGAACAATGATCTTCTCCTATAAGAAAAGCACAACTTTTTCCACTAAGGACTTTTTTCCAGTTTTGAAATCCCTTAACAGTAAAAACATCTACTCCAGAACGTCCACTTGGTTTAGTAAAAAGGAAACATGGTAAGCAATAAGCAGCATTTGTAGTAAAATTAAATAATACTTTAACCAAGAAGGAAATATACCAAACCAAGTATACTGAAATCTTCTTGGATGATTCTTTCTTGTAAGAAGATAACATTGAAGTTTATACTGGTATGGACCCATTTTAAATAAGCCCTTCAAACTTCATCTCTTCGATTCACATGATGTTGCCATATTTGAGGACGTTTACCCGGATCACGCTCTAAGGAACTAATATCAAATTCATTGGAAATAACTTTAGGAATTTTAGACGGTTGTTCCTCATAATCAAACCTTAGAGCATCATGGCAAGTCTTTTCAACTGGTAAAGATGTAGAAGCTATGTTACCTTCCTCTATGTGATCACTAGTTTTCCTCTTGAAAAATGAATTAATTATTTTATTCTTGATCATTGAGCTATTCTTAGATTTTATCACTTTCCAAATAACCTATAAACAATTTAAACAATATAATTAACTATTATCATACTAAATATAAATATAGAAAAAATAACTCATTTCTTAACCTCTTTCATATTAAAATGCATAAGTTCAATCTGGTCAATGACAATTGACAGGAGAGGATGTCATCATCAAACACATGAATGCAATTATGCAAAGTTTGTACAGAAGTGACAAATGGATAAAAAATGAAACACATTATGTTTCTACAGTAGAAGCATAAAATATCATACCCTTGAGTCTTTACTTAATTACTTCGGTACCCTAGAAGCCAGTGGCGGACCCAGAAAATTATAGAAGGGGGGCACAATTGGCGGGGGATTTGGGGGTTCGGGGGCAGCGCCCCCGAATTTTCTTTTTTTAAGGAAAGTTTTAAATACATTAAAAAACAAAAAAAATATAAACAAGAAAAAAAATATTTATGAAATCAAGTGAATGCTGATAATGTAATAAGAGAGACAATTATTTTACAAACCTGTTATTTAGAAAAGTAAGGCTAAGTACTGTTAGAAATAAATGCACCTACATAAATAACAATGAAAGGTGGGTATTCAATAAGTTCAAGTGCATATATTTTAATAAAAAAATTATATTACAATAAAAATAATTATATAAATGTCATCCTTCTAAGCCTTATTTTTTAGAATTTCATCATAATTGTCTTATTATCAATGCTATCAAATACATCTTTTTTCAATATAAGGCACTAAACAATCATTCAACCATTCACCCCTCATCCCATTACGAAGTGTAGCCTTGATGTATTAAGGGTGAACACCTAATTTAAAGGTGGACAATCATTCAAACATGTATTATTATTATTATTATTTTTTAAATCCCATATAATTGGGGGGCACTTGCCCCCCCCCCCCAATTGATAACCTAGGTCCGCCTCTGCTAGAAGCGACAAATGTAATTCTTCAATATTAGTTGCACCTTTTACATGTAGATGAAGATGAAGTTGAAGAGGATTTTGATTGATTTGGACCGCTGCACATGATTCAGTTCGCAATTATTAGCGGACGAAGTAAAGACAGCTTGCGAATTCGATGGAAAATCTAAAATTATCTACTCTCAACAGTATGAACAGAAGTTACAAAAGCCGAAGAAATCTCTAGCATAAAAAAAAGATCGGGCGTACATAGCATAGAGAAAATTCGAAGCTTCCATCTCCACTAATAGTATCAAGGAAACATGGGGAAGAAAGATCGGGCGTAGAGAAAATACAAAGTGGCAGTGGACATTAGGTTAACAGGTTTGGCGGCTGGCACGTTGTTTATATTATTTTTTAAAAAAAAAATCTGAACATTTTTTTTGGGGGGCCATGTATCTTCTAAGGTTCGTCCCTGCTCTCTCTCTCTATATATATATATGTATGTATGATCGAATAATATATAATATCTCGTGTCCATCTTTTTCATATATTCAATTCTTTTATACTACATCATAGTATTTTCTTAAAAAAAATGTATGGTGCATAATTAAACAAAACAAAAAATTAAAGTTCGCAGCCCAAAAGCGATACTCACTCTAATTGTTATAAAACATGTTTACCTAATTTGATTAGATTAATAAAGTTGGCTAAGTTAATTAATATAACATATATTTTCTAAAACAACATAGTCATCTTTCTTAATTTCCTTATTCCCTCTCCTCCTTAATTATAGTTGATGGAGCATCAATAGGGGTAAATTAGGAAAATATTGACAAATATGAAAGCTATATCTTATGTTTAGCATCAATAGGAGTATATATTATAGAGTAAATACCCTTTTTGGTCCCTGAAATAACACGCGCTACCCATTTTGGTCCCTGAGTAAAAAAAAATGTCATTTTTAGTCCTTAAACAGTAAAAAAATGTCCATTTTAGTCCTTTTAGTCATTTTTTGTGGTCATTTTACTCCCTCACAAATTCCCAAAAAATCATTTTTAGTCCCTAAAAAGGACCGAAATGACATTTTTTTTTTACTCAGGGACCAAAATGGGTAGAGCGTGTTTTTCCAGGGACCTAAAAGGGTATTTACTCTATATTATATTAAGTACTAGAAGGGTAATAGACATGTTTCCCTAATTTGATTAGATTAAGAAAGTTGGTTAAATTAGTTAATATGACATGTATTTTCTAAAACACCTTAGTTGTCTTCCTTACTTCCCTTTCCTCCTTGATTATAGAGTAGAGAACATCAATAGAGATAAATTAGGAAAACATCGACAAATATGATAACTATGTCTTATATTTAGAACTATGATCAACTCTCTTAATATGTCTCATATCAAGACATAGTTTTCATATTTATCGATCTTTTCCTAATTTTTCTCTATTGATGATTCCTCAATTATAATCATCAAGCAGAAGAGAGAATGGGGGAATTAAGAAAAATGATTAGGATATTTTAGAAAATACATATCATAATTCATATTAGTTAATTTAATTAATCTAATTAAATTAAATAAATGGTCATATCAAACTTCATATGTTCCTGAATTCTCGTTCAAACCTCATTATTAGTTTATTACACTCATCCACCTCTTTTCGGGTCTCTCCAACTGGACCGTGAATATTTAACCTTAAAATTCGTAGCTAAAAGAGCGGCAACCATTTATTAATTACTTTGACTGTTCTGATCCATTTAGATCCATCAGTTTTCAATAATATATGCCTTTTTCATTCAAGTATTCTATTAATGGCATTTGATATGAATCCATATGTTTTACGCGTACTATTGTCTATTAATAATCATATATACAAAAAATATTCTTAAATAAATTTTGTTTTTGGATCCCTCTCTCCAGCTAAGATCAATCCATAAAAAGAGCGTTATCATCTATATTCCTTTTTTATTTTATTTTTATATATGATCTTCTTAATGAGTCAGGATTGCAACTTTATGAACTTCTTAAATAGCATATCTATACTACTTTTTTTTTTTTTTACACGGAGTATAGCATATACTACTAATCATTCATCATAATTAAATATCATTACATCAACCTATGATATGCATATTTATATTTATATATCGTTTGATTTACTTATCAGTATCCGTACAATTTATAAAAATTAGAAATGTCTGGTTTAAAAGAAATAAAAAAGAAGTAAATATTATATTGGAAAAGGTATAATGTTAGTCTCATTTTATATGAGATTTCAATTTAACACCTTGATTTTATAATGTATCATTTTATCTGAGAGTTATTCAAGATTGGGTGATCTTGAGTGGGAAACAAATTGTAACCTTATAGTGTGTAAAGGGGAGTATCTCGGTAAGAGATTTTGTATCACAAGTGCCTGGGTGAACTTGTGGGTTTGTAAAGGCTTCTCTTGTACCTGGATTAAACAAGAGGATAGTGGATTGAAAATCTCAAGTGGAGTTTGGGGACTGAACGTATGTCAAAGATTGGGCCAAACCAGTATAAATCTCAGTTTGCATATTCTCTTCCCTTATCTCTTATATTCCCAGTATAAATGTTTCAATGACTGTTTATTGTTTTATAAATCATTACTGTCTTACAAACTGTTTTTAGTAAGTTGCGAAAAGATTTTCAAAGTTATCTAAAGTTTTATTAGATGCCCAATTCACCCCCCTTTTGGGTGATAGCCAGGTCTAACATATTACCCTCATTAGAAAGAGAAAAATACATAGAACAACTTTCATGAAGAAGGTTTATTAAAAATAAATTAATTTAATTATCAAAATGATATTATAAAATAAATTATTTACCTTAAAAGCTCCCTTTCTTCTCTTTTCTCTCCCTTATTGTCACCCTCTCACACTTTTTTTTTCCAGAGCTCTCTCGGTCTCACTCTCTAATCACACACACATAAAAACTATTACACAAATAAACATTGCACGCACGCACGCGCACACACACACAAGGCGGTTTAGGCGGTGGATTCGGTAATAATTTTTTTAATAATAAATTAATAATGCCCTCTGCCACGCACAGTGGCAGGAATGCTGCCGGCCACCTGACCCTTAATGGTGGTAGCGTACCTGCTACACACACACAAGGCGGTTGAGGCGGTGGATTCGGTAATAATTTTTTTAATAATAAATTAATAATGCCCTCTGCCACGCACAGTGGCAGGAATGCTGAATGACACAAAAAAAAAATTCTTCATGTTCTTAAAAAATTATTTTAGGATCTTAAAAAAATATTTCAGGGTACTGGCTGATACAAAAAATTATTTTAAGATCTTGAAAAAATATTTCAGGGTACTGGATGATACTAAAAAGATATTTACTAGTACGGAAAAAAGAATTCATGATCTTAAAAAAAATATTTTAAGATCTTGAAAAAAATCCTAAAGTATATTTTTAGTGGCAGTAAGTACCTGGAATATTTTTTCAAGATACTAAAATAATTTTTTAAGATCATGAATTATTTTTTCAGTATCAGTCAGTATCCTGAAGTGTCCTTTTAGTACTAGTAATACCCTGAAATATTTTTTCAAGATTCTAAAATAATTTTTTAAGATCATGAAGAATTTTTTTGTATCATTCAATATCCTGAATTATCTTTTTTCTATCCGGAAGTATCTTGAATATTTTTTTAAAAAAGGGACCAGGTCATCTTTTTGCATAAAAAACAACGCCGCTTCAAGCAGTGTATGGCAGCGGACCAATAACGCAAAGGATGTAAGCCAACTCCGTTTTCCACTGCTCAAAACAGTATCTCTCTAGTACCCTTTCTATTGGATTAATTTTTGAAGAATATGTTTTTTTAAAAAATATTTTGAATAAAAGATATTTTTTGAAAAAAAGTCATATTGATAAAATAAAATATGTATGGATGGCTGTTATTAGAATAACTTTTCATGTGCAAAGTACTAAAAAAACATAAGTTAATGCGATAATTAAGGGTGAAAGTAGGCTCGGCTAGGTTTTACCTAAATAGACCTAAGCCTACAACAGATATTTAAAGCCTAAACTTGGCTCTGAGCTTGTATGTAGGATTTTTTTTAGGTTTCATCTTGAGCCTTCAAAAAGCCTAAAGCCTATTTAAAGGCCTACTTAAAATGTAGACCTTTAAATAACCTTTAAAGCTTATGCTTTCAAATTCATATATAACCCTTCATGGTTATTTACAATCTCACACTATGTTTTAAAAGCCTAACATTCATTCTCTTCGTAATATAAGGGTTTAGTAAGGAAAATAAAAGAATATATAGTGACAACAGTTGTCGAGTACGTAGGAATAAAGAAAACTAATCGCTTGTTGGCTAATGAGATATATTTTCTAAAATTGATCAAACATAACAAGCATCATTTAAAATTAGATTTTATCTCTTTTACTTCTCCCACATAAATTGGGACAAACTCCTCCTACTTAGATTAAAGGGTTAAGGAGCAGATTTGCCAATGAACTATTACCCGAGGAGTATCTATCTCAAAAAATAATTGAGGGTACCAAAATTACTAATAAACAATTAAAAAATGAAAAAAAAGTACCAAATAACTATTAAAAAAAAACTATCACAATTACGTTAAGGCAAACACCAACAGAGATGGGACCTATGTGAGCAGGCACTATGGCAACGGCGGCTACTGCTTGTGGCATCGGAGGGATGGAACCAGGGTGCAAGGCGCGTGTCGGTCAAAATCTGTGGACCGCTTGATTTGGTTTCGGTGCGTGATTCTTGCCCTGAAGCTGCATACGAACCTTGATGAGCTCAAGAAGATGAGTGGAACACCCAAGAACAATGGAAGTTTTGGAGACGTCGACGTCGCCAACACTGTGATAGTCAATGGAAGACTGAAACACCAAGACAGTGGCAGGGTAATAGTTCGTTGGCCAATTTGCCCCTTATTGTGTTTTTTTTTTCACTTTTTAATTGTTGATTGTTAATTTTGGTACCCTCAATTGTTTTTGTACCAAATGCTCCTCGTGTAATAGTTCGTTGGCAAATCTACACCTTAACCCTAGATTAAAACATTTCATTTGCCACTAAAAGAAACTGATAACAATTATTATGATTTAGTGGACGATGCAAATTAGGGGGGAGCCGTTGAAGAGAAGAGATGTAAGGGTGAATGATTGATACGAAAGTAAGGATTGAGTATAATGACGATGAGATGTGAAACTTAGGATTTTTTAAAGTCAAAGTCAAAAAAAATTAGGATTAATGTTAAGTTGGTAAATTTATAAATGTTACACACCTACCGGCCTCGCCCTTTCGGGTGGCGGGTAGTGTGATCCTTTACTTTTATTCAATTCTAAATTATTTTTCCCAGGTCAATTTACGTCACACATCAAAGTTTAAGCAGCAGAGCATGCATCGGTTTGGACAATAATACACTGATAAAAATACTGAAAGATAAATATTTCCCTGAAGGGATCAAAATATACAGTCATCCGGTAATCAAAATAAATATCCAAAAGAAAATCATCAACATCCACCATCACACTAGCCCTGCTCCGGAGCCTTACCTCTGTCTCCCTGCTCCGCTCTAGATGAACTGCCAGATGGCTTAAAAGGGGTTGGGATTCAAAAATTGGATCTCAGAGTAACCATTAATCTCATAGAAAATGTATGAACAATGCATGTAGAAAAATCACAAATAAACAAATACCACATAACATTCAGTATCAAGGCACACAACCAAATCTAGAACTAGCAGTCCTAATAGCACACAACACAGACTGTAGTAGTCCTAATAGCACACAGCACAGACCACCGGGCACAACACACAATAAAGCCCTTAATGCACACAGCATGTTCCGGTTCCATAGCGCTTGGAAATAAATGATAACTAAATGTATGTAACATAACATGGTACAATATACATACACAAGTCACACAGAGTATATAAGTATTAAGGTTACTACTTGACAGTTGACTACAGCTAAAAATTAATTTCTCCGGCGCAAGATATAATTAGACCTAAAATAATAAAATATAAATATAATTAAATTCTATCTCACTAAATATTCTCTTTGATGATCTAAAATAGGCCCAATCCAAGTTTCCATATTTACTAGATCCCTTTTCTTATTAAGGACTTTAATATGGGCCTAAAATCCTCTATTTTCGTCATTTTCCAGAAATTTCCAGCAACCAGTGACTGATTTTCACAAATTCATAATTAAATCTAGAAAACTCCTTTTTGGTTTCTTCCAAAGCCAACATGACTCTTAATATGTCTAGTTTTATCCAAAAATACTATCTTGGGCCAGCCTTAAACGAAAATCCGTTTATAACTCAAAATGTCTCTGTTGTCCAAAATAAAGTCTAGAATCAAAGGGTCATTTTAAAAATATAATTTCTCCCAGTCCAAAACTCAAAAAAATTACATATTATATATAAAAATAATCCTTGAGATATCTAATTTCTCCCTGTAAAATTTCATAATTTTTTAAGTCCATTTACTAGGTCAAAAACTATGAAAAATCCGACTGACTGCCCAGAAATTTCACCAAACAGCCCCAACGTTTTTACACTTTCATCTAGGGTTCCAAAATTTTGATCCAAGTTCATCCCCATACAAAATCTCATTTTAAACACTTTAAAACTCTCAAAAACACCAAAATCAACTCATATACACAAGAAAAACCAGCTGCACGAAAATTATTATTTAACCAACAAAATACCAATTTTCATTCTAGCTTCATATCTTTCATGTACAAGGTTTGATCTACCATTTTAGGCCATGAACCCTAACCTTTAACTTTTATTCATCCTTTTTATCTATCACTCAAACCCTTACATACGGAGGATACCACTAATTTTTGACTTAGCAAATCATGAATTTATAAGATAATTAAAAGCTATGACTTACTTTATTTTGGTATCCCACTAGCTTGACACTTGATCCTCAATGCTTCCTTTTCCTTCTTTCAGTCTTCAACTTCACGCACCAAGGGGAAATTTCCTTAAAATAAATCTTTGACTTACATGAAAGGGAATAGAAGAAGGTGGAATAAATACCCAAATACCACACCTTCCTCTATCCCACTTGTTCACTTCTTAGCCGGCGGTTTTCAAGGAATGGAGAGTAAATCATTATTATTATTATTATTATTATTCCCTTTTGCTTCTTTCATACGTTGAGGAATTATGTGTATTTCTTCCAATGCCTTGTCCAGTGTACACACCTCCATCTCCCCTCATTAATGTGGTCATGTCTCATCTATCAATTCTCTCTCTCTCCCTCACGTCTGACGCCATAGGAAAATATGGGAAAGATTTTTGTGTTTAACTTCCCATATGGTTCCTTTTGTCCAGCACGTTGGGAAATTATTGGAGAAATTATGTGCTTTTCTTGCCTTGTTCACGTGCTCCCTTCATCTCTCCTTCATTAATTTAATTGTTTCATCCATCACTTCCTTCTTCTCCTATTTTTTTTCTTCATCTAATCTATCACACTCCCTTAATACATTAGGTGTACTTAGTCTTAGGTCATAATAACCTACTCATTTTGACCAAAAAAAATAAGGAAAATCCATATGTAGGCCCTTTTAACCCAAAAAACCTAAAAAAGGCCACAACACTCTGACATTCCCAGAAAAGGCCCCAAGACCCTTTTTGACATTTGAATATTAAATAAAATGATAAAAACACCCTCAGTTTTAGTTTCACTTTCCTCTCTCCTCTCTCCTCAGTTTTTGACATCTGAATATCAATATTCTCTCTCTTCTCTTGCTCTGTTTTCCGGCAATGGAGGAGGAATCTGTTTTCCGGCGAAGGAGGAAGAAGTAGAAGAGTGAAAGGAAGAAATATCTCTGCTTATTCTTCCATCCAACGTCCAAGGGGGCTGTTTCATTGTTAATGACCATGCTACTTCGTTTTTAATCATTATAGGGTTGGGTTAGTAAAATCTTGCTGCGTTTTTAGGCATGGAAACAGAGGAAAAGGTTTGTATTTGAGTGTGAATGGTTGAAAGTGGTCAACGAATGAAGGCTGAAAAAATGCTGAAATTTGATAGTTGTTAATACCTACAGTATTAGTTGTTAATACCTTCAGTTTTAGTTGTTAATATGACTGTTTAATTGTTAATACGAGATGAAAGTGAAAACACTGTAGAGTAAGTTGCTCTGTTTTTTGGGCATTGAAACCGAGGGAGGTTTGTTTGTTAGTGGGAATGATTGAATGTGAAACGCTGATATGAGATAGTTGTTAAAGGGGGCTGATATAGTTGTTAATGGGGGCAGATGTAGTTGTTAATGGGGGCTGTTGTAGTTGTTAAACAGTATTTTTTACGACTATTTTGAAAAAATAGTCGTAAAACAGTCTTTAAAAGTTTTTTATGACTATTTAAAAAAAACAGTCATTAAAAGTTTTTGACGACTGTTTTTGGACAAACAGTTGCCAAAAGTACTCAAAAGTCGTTAAAAGTTTTTGACAGCTATTTTCTAAAAGTTTTTGACGACTTTTGAGTACTTTTGATGACTTTTTAGTACTTTTGACGACTTTTTCTGAAAAACAGTCGTCAAAAGTACACCAGCTCCCATTAACAACTATATCAACCCCCATTAACAACTATATCAGCCCCCTTTAACAACTATATCAGCCCCCTTTAACAACTATTTCATATCAACGTTTCACATTCAATCATTCCCACTAACAAACAAACCTCCCTCTGTTTCCATGCCCAAAAAACAAAGCAACTTACTCTTCAGCGTTTTCACTTTCATCTCGTATTAACAAGTTAAACAGCCATATTAACAACTAAAACTGAAGGTATTAACAACTAAAATTGTAGGGTATTAACAACTATCAAATTTTAGCGTTTTTTCACCTTCATTCCTTGATCACTTTCAACCATTCCCACTCAAATACAGACATTTTCCTCTGTTTCCATGCCTAAAAACAGAGCAAGATTTTACTAACCCAACCCTATAATGATTAAAAACGAAGTAGCATGGTCATTAACAATGAAACAGCCCCCTTGGACGTTGGATGGAAGAATAAGCAGAGATATTTCTTCCTTTCACTCTTCTACTTCTTCCACCTTCGCCGGAAAATAGATTCCTCCTCCATTGCCGGAAAACAGAGCAAGAGAAGAGAGAGAATATTGATATTCAGATGTCAAAAACTGAGGAGAGAGAAGAGAGGAAAGTGAAACTAAAACTGAGGGTGTTTTTATCATTTTATTTAATATTCAAATGTCAAAAAGGGCCCTGGGGCCTTTTCTGGGAATGTCAGAGTGTTGGGGCATTTTTTGAGTTTTTTTGGATTAAAAGGGCCCATATATAGATTTTCCCAAAAAAATAATAATAGCCCACTCCCTTCTTTTTCACTTGTGACGTGATGGATGATAATGGAGGAAGAGTGATTTTATTTTAATTGCATCCTATTACCAAGTTCACACTTCTCTTTATCCACGGGTTAAAACTTTACCTCATAGTTCAGATTTAATTTTTCTCTTTATTTCCTCTGAGAATTTCGAATCTGAAGACCCCTTTTTGGAAGCAAAGTATGCCTTCTAGTACTCTTTCATCTCTTCTTAAGTCCTTATATTGTACCATAACATGGTGTCATATTTCTCTTCTTGTGGTCGAAAATAATAAATAATGAAGTAAAATACATATTTAGCTTCTTTGACATTATTTACCTCAATTTATTTATATCTGAATTTATTAACCACCTTTTCGAATAATCCCACATTATTTTCCAATAATTAATTTATCTTGTCAAAAAAATAATATACCACTGACCACTTACTTGGAAAAACTCATATATTTCATTAATTGATTTACATGAAAATTGGGGATGCTACAATAAATAATTTATAAAATTATTTAGATAGTATTATATATACTCATATAATAGTATAAATTAAAAAAAAAAATAATAAGCCAAGCTTGTAGGCTTGTAAGTTAGGCTTATGAAAAGAGGTATGACCTATTTATCTAAAGAGACCTAACAATAGGCTTGAGTCTGGGCTTATCCTATTTACTAAATAGACTAGGTTAGATTTTATGTGATTACTAGATCGTAGGCCTTTGTTAACGGCATGATTTATTTCTACCCTCTCACCATAATTACATAAAGAAGAAGACAGGGTTTGCAGTTGAACAAGAGGTATTTTTGGTACCATGCTTCTGATTGCCTCATTATTACGCTGATAACCATAAAAACTCTCTTTTGAAAAGTTGATCCAGAGAGTACTTTTATCAAACCATAGTTGTTTTTAGCTCTGTAATCGCTTTTAATATTCATTTTTTCTTGGGTTTTTGGATGAAATTAAGCAAATAAAACCATGTTTTTACATGAGAAGGTATTTTTTTTTTTAATGGTTATTAGCCAAACGCACATTTAAATCAGAGAGACAATCTCATTTGGTCTGGTAATGCACAAGGCATTTATAGAATTAAAAGAGGGTTTCTTCTAGATGCTACATACACCAACATATTTTTGTTTTGTTTGGAAGCTTCAACTTCATCTTAAAGTTTCTTTCGTTTGCTGGAAGTTATTGCACAGAACCATACCTATGACTGTTGTGATCTCATCAAGGAGGAAAATGTGAAATAAAAATGTCATTAAAAATTGCAACTTGACTACCAATATGTTGTTACTTATAAACAGTTATTTAAACAACGAAAAGAGATTGAGAGTGTTTGTCAGAGAAGTGCTTCGTGCGAATTGTTCAAGCATTGCAAAATTGGATTAAGGTGCGATTTAGCCAATAAACTATTGGTTCAGGAGCGTCCAACACAATTAACTATTATGTGGACCAAAAATACCAACAAACTTTTAAAAAGGAGCGCCCAGCACAACGCCATTAACAAAAAGTTAACCTCCGTTATCTAACCGTTATCTAAGGCGCAGATTGGCCAACGAACTCTTACTCCAAGAGCGTCCAGCACAAAATTCTAAATTTTACTAAATTAAATAATTTTTTTCTCAATTGTTATTATTCAAAACTACTTGTATAAATATCTATGGACAAAAATTACTCATTATTTAATTTTTTTCAAAATTATAATTTGCTAAAATAAACAAAATTTTAATTAAAAATATAATTATATGATTTAAATAAAAATCAAGGTGTTTTATAATTTATTATATATGTTAAACAAAAAATTATATGATTTATTTTTATAATAAAACTCACATAAATTTCTTCTAAAACAAAATAATAATTTTTATGATAAAAAGAATGTATGATAAATGATATCAGAGAATTAGAGTAAAATATGTAAAAGTGCACTTATTAATCAAATAATGTTAGATGGAACCTCATAAAAAAAAATAATGATCTTATATATTGGAACGGGGGAGATAACGTAGAGCTTAACATTTTTATGCTTCTCTTGCAAATAGGTGTAACTATTAAGAATTTTTAGATAAACATATAATAAAAAGAAGCTCTGGAAAACTCCAATACAGTCAATCCGCTGAATTGAATGATGATATTTGTCTCCATTAATTTGTCTTGTTTAGATTAATAGATACATTTTTACTGGTCAAAAAATTTAAAATATACTTTTTTTGCCCCTATTTATAAAATATGATTTTCATTTTCATTTTATTTCTAAATATAAGTCTTATTAATATAAATTTATAAGTATAATTTGTTTCCCTCTTTAAATTATAGCAAGAAATTTAGGTTCGTAGGTTCTTAAAGCTCGATTGTGTCAATTGCCATATAACTTATTCCCAACGATACACTATCTATCTTAAATATAATGATATTAAGTTAACGGCAAAATGGAAAGAAAAGAATAATTTTCACATGATATATAAATTTATGTATGTATTTTTACTCTATCTTGGAAATAAAAATATTTATAATTGCACAAAAAATTTTATTATTGAATTCCACAAGTTAATTATACGCAATTAATTATGGACACACATACACACACTCTAATAAACAGCAAGGTATAAAATAATAATTTATGTGAGTTTTATTATAAAAAGTAAATCATATAATTTTTTGTTTAACATATATAATAAATTATAAAACACCTTGAGTTTTATTTAAATCATATAATTATATTTTTAATTAAAACTTTTGTTTATTTTAGCAAATTATAATTTTGAAAAAAATTAAATAATGAGTAATTTTTGTCCATAGATATCTATACAAGTAGTTTTGAATAATGACAATTGATAAAAAATTATTTAATTTAGTAAAATTTAGAATTTTGTGCTGGACACAGAGTTCGTTGGCCAATCTACACCTTAGATAACGGTTAGATAACAGAGGTTAACTTTTTGTTAATAGTATTAACGACGTTGTGCTGAATAATGAACAACTGGATCTTTAAGGAAATCCCTTTAAAGTCCAAAGGGACCATGAAAATATCAAAAAAGTTTTACAGAAAATTCTGATGTCAAAAAAATCCTAAAGAGTTGTTAAAACCCACAGATAGAGTTGTTAATAACCTATTAAAGGAGTTGTCAATGAGATTTTTTTGACATCATAATTTTCTGTGGGACTTTAATTTTTTGTGGGACTTTTTTGACATTTTTTTTTTATTCCTTGGGACTTTAAAGAGATTTTCCCTAATATATATATATATATATATATATATATATATATATATATATATATATATATATAGTTACGGACCCGTACAAAGCCCATTCAATATATGGCCAAACAAGGGACAATCTACGTGACACAGATATGATGACATAACACCTGGGCTTGGAGGCACAAAAGCCCATAAGTCCAAACCTTAACCCTAAGGTAAACTTTATACGTAGGAGTTAAACCCTAAAGATACATAGATTCTATGTTTTCCCTAATTTACTATTCAGCTGTCACTGTGTATACACACCACCCCTTTTAGTGAAAGCTTTCATATTCGTGCACAGTGACATTCTATTCTTATAGGTATCTCATTCGTAGATACCTAGGAGAGAGTTATTCGATCTAATATCAATACACTAATCCTTTGGGCTAGATATCTGTTGTTCTTATACAGAAATATATATATATATATAGAGAGAGAGAGAGAGAGAGAGAGGGGGGCATCCTATATTCCGTACAACTAAGAATTGTACTCACCTAATATATATAAAAATTATTTTATAGACATCCTATATTCCGTACAACTAAACATTGTACTCACCTAATATTCTATATATATATATATATATATATATATATATATATATATATATATATATATATATATATATTTTGTTATGGACCCGTGCAAAGCCTATTCAAGGGACAATCTACGTGACACAGATATGATAACATAGCACTTGGGCCTGGAGGCACAAAGACCCATATGTCCAAACCCTAACCCTAAGGTAAACTTTATACATAGGAGTTAAACCGTAAAGGTACATAGATTCTATGTTTTCCCAGATACCTAGGAGAGAGTTATTCGATCTAATATCAATACACTAATCCTTTAGGCTAGATATCTATTGTTCTTATACAGAATATATATGTGTGTGTATAGGCATCCTATATTCCGTACAACTAAGCATTGTCCTCACCCAATATTCTACCTAACTGATATCTAGAAACACTAAATACATATTTATAAATTCAATTATTTACAACACTGCCCTCGAGCTAGGTACTCTATATTCACAAGTTCCTAGCTTGCTGAGTATATATTCATGTTGTGGACCTCCCAGGCTTTTGTAAAGATATCTTCCAGAAGTTTTGAAGATTTAACATGTCAAAAAGAAATCATCCCCTTCATCAATCTCGCACGCACAAAAAATGGCAGTCAACTTTTATATGCTTTGTGCGTTCCTAAAATACAGACGTGGCTGCCTTTAGCGTTCATTGCGGTCCAACTCTATGAAACAGCGCCGTTTTGGCGCCAAAAGGTGCAATTGATGCTTTTTTTTTTTAAATATTTCATAGTACTCATAGGTTTTAAAAAGATACTTTAGGATACTGACCGGTACTAAAACAATGCTATGATCTTACAAAATTATTTTAAGATCTTAAAAAAATATTTCAGAATACTGAATGATACTAAAAAGATACTTGAGGATACTGACTGGTACTGGAAAAAAATACTTCATGATTTTGAAAAAATATTTTTTGGTACTAACTGGTACTAAAAGGATTTTGAAAAAATATTTTAGGATACTGACTGGTATTAAAAGGATACTTCAGGATACTGATTGGTACTAAAAAAATATTTCATGATCTTGAAAAATTATATTAGTACCTTGAAAATATTTTAGGGTACTGACTGATACTAAAAATATATTTCAGGATATTTTTTCAAGATCCTAAAATAATTTTTCAAGATCATGAACTGTCTTTTCAGTATCAGTCAGTATCCTAAAGTATCTTTTAGAACCTGAGTACCATGAAATATTAAAAAAAAAAAAAATCATCAATTGCACTGTTTTGCGCCAAAATGATGTTGTTTTATAGAAGTGGACCGCAGTGGACACTAAGGGCAGAGGGGGTCTGGTTTCTCTCCTTAGCAACTTTCTGTCCATCCCTCATCATCTATAAATATTGGCCGTCGAAATCTTGATCCAAGAGTCCAGAATTTTTTTTTTTAAAAAAACACGCACGGTTTTTTTTTTTTAAATTCTTCTGAACCATTGGATCAAGATTTCGATGGTCAGGATCAGACTGTGAGGAATGGGCAGAAAGTTACTTATGAGAGTGTAATACCCGGATATTTATCTGGAATATTATAAATAAAAGTTGGATATTTCTGATAAGTGCAATTTCAATCTCCGGTCTTGTATAAATACAGTCAATTTTCTAAGTAGAATTTCTGTAAGAAATTAGGGAGTTTGAGGGCCAAAGTGCCAAAATGACCAAAATGCCCTAGAAAGGGTAATTAACTTAGAAAATTTATGGAAAAATCCTAAAAGACAGTTAAATGACCAAGTAAGTTAGGAGAGTATATAATCTTTAATTATTGTAATTTTATAAATTATGAAATTGGAGAAATTGTTGGAAAATACTCAAAAAGAAGTAAAAGACCAAAATACCCTTGTAATTATGGAATAATGCAAGAGGTATGAAAATACTAATGTTAATACAAGAGTATGAAGGTAATGAGGCTTTGTAATTAAGAAAATTATCAACAAGTGATAATGAAGTAATTAAGTAATATTGGGCTAATTACTTAAGCATAAGCAAAGGAAATTCAGTAATAATTATGTGAAGCTCAAAAATTAGTGGAAATTAGTGGAATAATAGTAAAAATGTATTTACTAATTAATTGGAAATTTCTATGAAAAATCATTGAGTTTAGGTATTTTTTTAAGCCTAAATACAAGAATGGACCAATTAGATAATTTTGTGGAAATTTTTGGAAAATTAAATAAATAAATCATTAAATAATTAATTAAATAAAAAATAAATATTTATTAAAATAATTAAAGGGCCAACCGAAATTTTGGGCCAAATAAAAAGAAAAAAAATGAAAAATGAAATAGGAACAACTTGTGCAACTTGCATATTAAAATAATAATATAATTAATTAAAGTAAAATATGTGAATAGTAATTTAAAAATTGGGAAAGTACGCGATTATTTTAAGATTTCTCCGAAAGTACGCGATTCGGACACCGATCGGAAACTTATTGGTAAGACAGCTTCTTGAGGAAGTAAGTGACATCACCACCATGACATCATGGCTTTAAATGATGATGTCACCGCCAAGTGGCCCGTGAGGATCGTGACATGTGGCAAAGTGCGATCCGTGGCCGATATCCGATATGAAAAAGTAGTGAATAGTGTCACATTTTCTTCTATAAATAGCCAAGTTTCCTCTTCATTTCTCACACCATTTTGAAGAGCAAAACCGATTCTAGAGAGAGGATTTTAGAGAGAGAAGCTCGGGAAAAATTACAGCGAAGCTCTGGGTAAGTTTTAGATGCAGAGACTTTAAGCTTTCATAGTTCTTTCAATAGTTAGTAATGCTAGAGTAGTCTTTATTTTTATGATTGGGTATCATATGGGAGGGCTATTTTAGTCATTATTTTCGAAAATCATGATGGCGTCGAAGTTCTGGCACAATTTTGGGAAGAAAATAGCCTATGTAGCGGAAGCGCTGGCGAAATTCCGCCAAGTAGGGGTATAGGGGCAAAATGGTAATTTTTACCTAAAATGCCAGGTACGGACGCGTACTGTAACACTAATCTTGCACATCTTAAATACTTATATGTCAATGATATGTTCGTAGACCGTTATACAGACAGTTATACGGGTTATAGTTTTGATAACGCCGTTTTGTTTTCCTAGCGGCGAGGACACGACTAATTATCGTGGCACCGGTGAATAGTGCAAGCCGTTGTTGTTATTTACCTTATGGGGCTTTACATATTGCTCGTGCTTATGTTTTGTCGGCATAATGATCATGCATCTCTAGTATGCTTATGATATCTTGTTGTATTAGCTCTTGAATATCTGTTGGCCATATACTGTATTGTTTGGGTATGAGGTTAACCGTTACCTGAGATTCAATGCGTTGAATTGAATCTCAGCTGTAGCTTCAGGGTCAGGAGGACCACGGTTCGTGGATAGAGGCAAGTACCCGGAGTAGGCGTGCATGTTACATTTTATGGTATCAGAGCATGAAATTCTGGCAAGTATTTAACTATGTTACCACGGACAGTTTGGTGCCGAAGGCAAGGCTAGTCTACGTGGGTGTGCCACAAGTCACCGCTAACCCGGTGAGGCCCCCATGGTAGACACTTACCTGGCCATTCTGTTCGGATAACGGAGTTAGGTTCTTAAGCCTTGTAACTTTGAGCACATTTTTGAAAACGAGTGCTGATACGACCATTGGTGTAAATGTGTAAAGATGAACAGGGATAATGGCTAGTATGCCTTTAGAGCCGGAGAAACTGTCGGATCGATCATTCATCTGATGATGACAACTGTAAGTATTCCCAGCTGTTAAGCTGTCAGGACGATTCAAGAGTGAATCTTTCTATGAACCCAACATCCTAGACAAGTTCTAACTACGAACAGAACGCTGATAAGCACTATACGATCAAAGCATTGGATGACGGAACAACGCAGCAAGACTATTAGAATAGCGTACTTCGATATGAAGTTATGAATTACGAACGCGAAGATTTTAACCACTGGTCATAAACCAGTGGATGATGTAATATACGTTAACATGTACATTACATCTAATATGAAAATATATAGGTTTTGATGCCACGTGTTGTGTTATTTTTCGACACATATATCTCATTATTTAATTCATATGTCATGGCACCAAGAGGTGCCGGTGCAGAGCCGAGGCCGTGGACGAGGCCGAGGTCGAGGTAGAGGCGATGCCCTCAGGATAGAGCAATACCTGAAGTTGGACAAAATCAAGAGGACCAACATGCACAGAATCAACTCCTGAACCAACAAAACGACATACAGGAGATGCAAATAACTTTGCAAGAGCAGAGAGCTCTTATCGATGCATTAATGACGAAAAGGCTGGAAAGACAAAGACAAGATGAAGAGCGCAACAATGAGGAACATGAAGAAGATGACCACAATGATAATGAAGAAGAGTATGATGACAACGAGAATGATGAAGAGCACGAGGGTCCGAGAGATCCCAATCACCACCTAGGCGCAATCAAAAAGAGAGAACCACCGAGAGCCGGGTCAACCGGTTACGCAAGTCGAAGCCACCCGGTTTCCGGGAAAGAATGAACTAGGCGAGGATTGGTGCTAAGCCTAAAAGATTTTTGAAGTTATCGAGTGCCCGGAAATCGGAAGGCACTGCCGGCTATCTACAAGTTAGAGGGCGATGCCCACAGATGGTGGGAGAGCGTTTCCACAACCCCCCAAGCCCCGTTACGTGGGAGATGTTCTGGAGCAATTCAACGAACAATACTTCCCTCCCTCGATTCAGGTGATTAAAGAGGAGGAATTTCTGCAGATACAACAAGGGAATGAAGAGTCATTTGACGACTACTTCGCACGTTTCACCAACTTGTCTCGATACTCTTCATATCTGAAGAGCAATGTGAACGAAAGCTGGAAAGCGAACCGATTGGTGAACGGGCTGAGGTACGACATAAGGGCAAGGTTGGTATCTCACCAATTTTCTAAGATGGCCCAAGCCGTAGGATCTTGCAGACTGACGGAGCGCAACCTGAAGGAACTGCGCAAATCCCGGCCGGGACGGAAATAATGCAAGTCGCGGTGGATCCAACCGCGGAGGTTCCTCACGAAGAGGAAGGCACCTTGGAACAACAACCGGGGTGGAAACAAGAGACCCTACCAACCGGGGCAACAGATTACCCTGCAGTACCGGGATCCCGACGTGTCCCAAATGCAAGAAGTACCATCCAGAGCCAACCGCGATGGGAAACAAGTCTCTGCCAGTGTCGAAGCTCGGACACATTAGCCGGGATTGCCCCGAGAAGGCTGTAGAGGCGAGACCTCAAAGCGCCGGCCGAATCTTTGCATTGACAAACACAGAGGCCAAGAAGTCCCCGAGAGATGGTTCAAGGTACCATCTATCTCAATGGAAATCTACTTGAAGCATTGTATGACTCGGGTGCTAGTCACTCGTTTATTTCCTATGAATGTGCAAGTCGTTTAGGATTGCATGCCCGTAGATTACCATTTGATCTTGTAGTATCTACACCGTTGGGTGTAAAGTCTTTAGCTTCGATGCATGTATGAATTGTGCTGGCGACGTGGATGGACGAGTTTCTAAAGTGGATCTTATCCGTCTACCTCTTCACGGCATCGACGTCATATTCGGTCGAATCGGTTAACGGCCAACGGCGCAATGATTGATTGTGGCAAAAAGGAGATATCATTTGCCGGAGACAAGGTTGAAGTGAGCATGAACTTTCTCTCCGCCACAGAAGCTGATCGGTGCGTGAAGCAAGGATGCCATGCTTTCATTGTATTTTTTTCGTCAAAGCGGCCGACCTTTCACTCCAGGATATCCCCGTGGTGAATGAATTTTCGATGTATTTCGGAGGATCTCACCGAGTTACCTCCTATCCGAGAAGTGGAGTTCAATATTGACTTGATGCAGGCACAGATCAATATCAAAGGCGCCGTATCGAATGGCTCCTAACGAGATGCGGGAGTTGAAAAAGCAGTTGGAAGAGCTTTTGAAGAAGGGGTTCATTCGACCCAGTGTATCACCATGGGGAGCCCCAAGTGCTTTTGTAAAGAAGAAAGATGGAAGCTTCCGACTCTGCATCGATTACCGTGAACTCAACAAAGTAACCGTCAAAAATAAGTACCCACTTCCCCGGATTGATGATCTTTTGGATCAATTATCTGGTTCCACAGTCTTTTCGAAAATTGACTTGCGTTCGGGATACCATCAGTTGCGAGTTAAGGATGGCGATGTTCCCAAGACAGCTTTCAGAACCAGATATGGGCATTATGAATTCCTTGTGATGCCCTTCGGATTGACAAATGCACATGCGGTATTCATGGATTACATGAACCGTATTTTCCGACAACACCTAGACCAATTTGTGGTGGTGTTCATTGATGACATTTTGATCTACTCTAAGAGTAAAGAAGAGCACGAAGAACATCTGCGAAAGGTGTTGAGCATACTCGGGAAAAGCAACTATATGCTAAGGCGAGCAAATGCGAATTTTGGCCGCCTAAGTTAAATTTCTGGGCCATGTTATATCTAGCGGCGGAGTTGCGGTTGATCCAAGCAAAGTAGAAGCGATTCGGGTGGAAACGGCCGAGACGTGACGGAGATCCGTAGTTTTCTTGGTCTGGCGGGATACTACCGCAGATTTATACGGGATTTCTCGCGTCTTGCCCTACCATTGACAAAGCTTACGAGGAAGAATCAACCCTTTATATGGGGAGATGATTGTGAGGAGAGCTTTCGAGTCCGAGGAGAGGTTGACTACGGCACCGGTATTGATTATCCCGATCCGGATGAGACCTATGTTGTCTACAGTGATGCCGGTGGGCAAGGATTGGGATGTGTCCTAATGCGGCGGGGCGGGGTGGTGGCCTATGCCTCTCGTCGGTGAAACCTCACGAGTTAAACTATCCTACACACGATCTAGAGCTTGCGGCTATCGTGTTCGCTTTGAAGATATGGAGGCATTACATGCGGTGTAACCGTAGAAGTGTATTGTGACCACAAGAGTCGAAATACTTGTTCGATCAACGAGAACTCAACATGAGACAACGTCGTTGGATGGAGCGATTAAAGATTACACCACGGAGATCAAGTATCATCCGGGTAAAGCAAACGTCGTTCTTGATGCTCTTAGTAGAAAGACAGGTGCGGGTATCATACATGATGATACAAGAGCGGCTTGTTGGAAGATTTCGAGACTGAATCTATCCAATCAAATCTGCATGGGTGCGCACGCACCAACCGATGCCTATCTTGCTACACTTCTTGCGAGTCAAGGGAGTATGATCGAGAGATGAAGTTGAGAAAGCTCGAAGCAAGATGATTGGGCAAAAGAGATACGTGAGAAGATCTCTCGAGGTGAGACCCAAGACTATGACCTATCACTTAGTGGTTTGGTCGGGTACAAGAAGCGAATCTATGTACCGCGGTTGATGAATTAAGGCGGAAGATAATGGATGAGGCTCACAAGAGTAAATATACTCTACATCCGTGCATGGTCAAAATGTACCGAGTATGAAATCCGAACTTTGGTGGCCGGAATGAAGAAAGACGTAGCAGAATACGTGGCCAAATGCTTGACCTGTCAGAAAGTGAAGATTGAACACCGTCGACCCCCTGGTCTTTTGCAAGGACTAGAGCTGCCGGAATGGAAATGGGAGAACATAACCATGGATTTTGTGGTAGGTCTGCCCAAAATCAGAAATCATGATACAATTTGGGTAGTTGTTGACAGATTAACCAAGTCAGCACACTTTATTCCCATCAGTATTCACTATTCTCCAGAACGATTGGCGGAGATTTATATCAAAGAGATAGTGAGATTACATGGTGTTCCTAAGAGCATTGTCTCCGATCGTGATACGCATTCAAATCCCGTTTTGGCAAGCGTTACATGAAGGTATGGGGACTAAGTTGAAGTTCGGTTCGGCTTATCACCCACAGATCGACGGTCAATCCGAGAGAACCATACGACGTATTTGGAGGATATCTTTGCGAGCATGTGCCCTGGATTTCAAAGGAAGTTGGGATCAACATCTTTCGCTAGCCGAGTTTGCATATAACAACGGTTATCATGCTAGTATACAAATGGCCCCGTTCGAGGCATTGTATGGGCGGAAGTGTCAATCACCATTGTCTTTGGGCAGATTCGTCCGAAAAGCGATTACTTGGGCCGGATATGCTTGAGCAAACCTCCGAGCAGATCGCATTGATCAAGAAGAGACTCCTAGCGGCACATAGTAGACGTAAGAGCTATGCTTGATAAAAGGAGGAGACCTCTAACGTTTTATGTCGGCGACCATGTATTTCTAAAGTTATCCCCAATGGCGGTGTCGGCGAACGCTTAAGAGGAAGAAACCGAGTCCACGATACGTAGGACCCTTTGAGATTTTGGCTAAGCGCGGAGAAGTAGCTTATCGATAGCTTTACCCCGAACCCGAGTAATCTCCACGACGTTTTCCACGTGTCGCAATGGAATATTATAAATAAAAGTTGGATATTTCTGATAAGTGAAATTTCAATCTCCGGTCTTGTATAAATACAGTCAATTTTCTAAGTAGAATTTCTGTAAGAAATTAGGGAGTTTGAGGGCCAAAGTGCCAAAATGACCAAAATGCCCCTAGAAAGGGTAATTAACTTAGAAAATTTATGGAAAAATCCTAAAAGACAGTTAAATGACCAAGTGAGTTAGGAGAGTATATAATCTTTAATTATTGTAATTTTATAAATTATGAAATTGGAGAAATTGTTGGAAAATACTCAAAAAGAAGTAAAGACCAAAATACCCTTGTAATTATGGAATAATGCAAGAGGTATGAAAATACTAATGTTAATACAAGAGTATGAAGGTAATGAGGCTTTGTAATTAAGAAAATTATCAACAAGTGATAATGAAGTAATTAAGTAATATTGGGCTAATTACTTAAGCATAAGCAAAGGAAATTCAGTAATAATTATGTGAAGCTCAAAAATTAGTGGAAATTAGTGGAATATTAGTAAAAATGTATTTACTAATTAATTGGAAATTTCTATGAAAAATCATTGAGTTTAGGTATTTTTAAGCCTAAATACAAGAATGGACCAATTAGATAATTTTGTGGAAATTTTTGGAAAATTAAATAAATAAATCATTAAATAATTAATTAAATAAAAAATAAATATTTATTAAAATAATTAAAGGGCCAACCGAAATTTTGGGCCAAATAAAAAGAAAAAAAATGAAAAATGAAATAGGAACAACTTGTGCAACTTGCATATTAAAATAATAATATAATTAATTAAAGTAAAATATGTGAATAGTAATTTAAAAATTGGGAAAGTACGCGATTATTTTAAGATTTCTCCGAAAGTACGCGATTCGGACACCGATCGGAAACTTATCGGTAAGACAGCTTCTTGAGGAAGTAAGTGACATCACCACCATGACATCATGGCTTTAAATGATGATGTCAGCTGCCAAGTGGCCCGGTGAGGATCGTGACATGTGGCAAAGTGCGATCCGGCGGTCGATATCCGATATGAAAAAGTAGTGAATAGTGTCACATTTTCTTCTATAAATAGCCAAGTTTCCTCTTCATTTCTCACACCATTTTGAAGAGCAAAACCGATTCTAGAGAGAGGATTTTAGAGAGAGAAGCTCGGGAAAAATTACAAACAAGCTCTGGGTAAGTTTTCCGGTACCGGGCTTTAAGCTTTCATAGTTCTTTCAATAGTTAGTAATGCTAGAGTAGTCTTTATTTTTATGATTGGATATCATATGGGAGGGCTATTTTAGTCTTTATTTTCAAAAATCATGATGGCGTCGAAGTTACGGCAAAATTTTGGGAAGAAAATAGCCTATGTAGCGGAAGCGCCGGCGAAATTCCGCCAAGTAGGGGTATAGGGGCAAAATGGTAATTTTTACCTAAAATGCCGATTATAATGTCAAATTACTAATAGAAGTGACATTATTCTCATAGGATATCTGAAACGCTGATTCTGCTGCCGTTACTGTTGCCCGACGTGCCGTTGTAGGACTTTTGCACGTTTCTCAGTAGAAAGTACGTTTTCCGCCAGTAGTACCTAACGTTGCCAACGAAGGTACGGACGCGTACTGTAACACTAATCTTGCACATCTTAAATACTTATATGTCAATGATATGTTCGTAGACCGTTATACAGACAGCTTATACGGGTTATAGTTTTGATAACGCCGTTTTGTTTTCCTAGCGCCGAGGACACGACTAATTATCGTGGCACCGGTGAATAGTGCAAGCTGTTGTTGTTATTTACCTTATGGGGCTTTACATATTGCTCGTGCTTATGTTTTGTCGGCATAATGATCATGCATCTCTAGTATGCTTATGATATACTGTTGTATTAGCTCTTGAATATCTGTTGGCCATATACTGTGTTGTTTGGGTATGAGGTTAACCGTTACCTGAGATTCAATGTGTTGAATTGAATCTCAGCTGTAGCTTCAAGGTCAGGAGGACCACGGTTCGTGGATAGAGGCAAGTACCTGAGTAGGCGTGCGGTGAAGACTATCTCTATCTTATCGTATTCTGTTATTACACTATTTCCTTCCTAAACCTTAGGATTACCGTAATCATTACAATGTTACACAATGGTTGATGTTTTGGCTAAGAATCCAATTACTCTTTCGCTCTATTGCTCTACTCGATTGTTTGTTAAAAAAAAAAATTCCGCATTTCAAACATGGGATGTTACAAATACCTGAAGTTGGACAAAATCAAGAGGACCAACATGCACGTAATCAACTCCCGAACCAACAAAACGACATACGAGATGCAACGAACTTTGCAAGAGCAGAGAGCTCTTATCGATGCATTAATGACGAAAGGCTGGAAAGACAAAGACAAGATGAAGAGCGCAACAATGAGGAACATGAAGAAGATGACCACAATGATAATGAAGAAGAGTATGATGACAACGAGAATGATGAAGAGCCTGAGGGGTCTGAGAGATCCCAATCACCACCTAGGCGCAATCAAAAAGAGAGAACCACCGAGAGCCGGTGGGAGATGTTCTGGAGCAATTCAATGAACAATACTTCCCTCCCTCGATTCAGGTGATTAAAGAGGAGGAATTTCTGCAGATACAACAAGGGAATGAAGAGTCATTTGACGACTATTTCGCACGTTTCACCAACTTGTCTCGATACTCTTCGTATTTGAAGAGTAATGTGAACGAAAGCTGGAAAGCGAACCGATTGGTGAACGGGCTGAGGTACGACATAAGAGCAAGGTTGGTATCTCACCAATTTTCTAAGATGGCCCAAGCCGTAGGATCTTGCAGATCGACGGAGCGCAACTCGAAGGAACTGCGCAAATCCCAAAGCCAGGACGGAAATAATGCAAGTCGCGGTGGATCCAACCGCGGAGGTTCCTCACGTAAGAGGAAGGCACCTTGGAACAACAACCAGGGTGGAAACAAGAGACCCTACCAACCGGGCAACAGAATTACCCTGCAGCACTGGGATCCCGCACGTGTCCCAAATGCAAGAAGTACCATCCAGAGCCAATCTGCGATGGGAAACAAGTCCGCTTCTCTGTGTCGAAGCCTGGACACATTAGCCGGGATTGCCCCGAGAAGGCCGTAGAGGCGAGACCTCAAAGCGCCGGCCGAATCTTTGCATTAACAAACACAGAGGCCAAGAAGTCCCCGAGATGGTTCAAGGTACCATCTATCTCAATGGAAATCTACTTGAAGCATTGTATGACTCGGGTGCTAGTCACTCGTTTATTTCCTATGAATGTGCAAATCGTTAGGATTGCATGCCCGTAGATTACCATTTGATCTTGTAGTATCTACACCGTTGGGTGTAAAGTCTTTAGCTTCGATGCATGTATGAATTGTACCGCTGACGTGGATGGACGAGTTTCTAAAGTGGATCTTATCCGTCTACCTCTTCACGCATCGACGTCATATTCGGTCCGAATCGGTTAACGGCCAACGACGCAATGATTGATTGTGGCAAAAAGGAGATATCATTTGCCGGAGACAAGGTTGAAGTGAGCTCGAACTTTCTCTCCGCCTACGTAAGCCGATCGGCGTGAAGCAAGGATGTCATGCTTTCATGGTATTTTTTTCGTCACAAAGCAGTAGCCGACCTTTCACCCGTGATATCCCCGTGGTGAATGAATTTTCGATGTATTTCCTGAGGATCTCACCGAGTTACCTCCTATCCGAGAAGTGGAGTTCAATATTGACTTGATGCCCGGCACAGATCAATATCAAAGGCGCCGTATCGAATGGCTCCTAACGAGATGCAGGAGTTGAAGAAGCAAGCTGGAAGAGCTTTTGAAGAAGGGGTTCATTCGACCCGCCTGTATCACCATGGGGAGCCCCAAGTGCTTTTGTAAAGAAGAAAGATGGAAGCTTCCGACTCGCATCGATTACCGCGAACTCAACAAAGTAACCACAAAAATAAGTACCCACTTCCCTGGATTGATGATCTTTTGGATCAATTATCCGGTTCCACACTTTTTTCAAAATTGACTTGTGTTCGGGATACCATCGGCTGCGAGTTAAGGATGGCGATGTTCCCAAGACAGCTTTGTAACCGATATGGGCATTATGAATTCCTTGTGATGCCCTTCGGATTGACAAATGCACCGCGTATTCATGGATTACATGAACCGAATTTTCCGACAACACCTAGACCAGTTTGTGGTGGTGTTCATTGATGACATTTTGATCTACTCTAAGAGTAAAGAAGAGCACGAAGAACATCTGCGAAAGGTGTTGAGCATACTGTGGAAAAGCAACTATATGCTAAGTCGAGCAAATGCGAATTTTGGCCGCCTAAGTTAAATTTCGGGCCATGTTATATCTAGCGGCGGAGTTGCAGCTGATCCAAGCAAAGTAGAAGCGCTTCAGACTGGAAACGCCAGAGACCTGTGACGGAGATCCGTAGTTTTCTTGGTCTCGGGATACTACCGCAGATTTATACGGATTTCTCGCGTCTTGCCCTACCATTGACAAAGCTTACGAGGAAGAATCAACCCTTTATATGGGGAGATGATTGTGAGGAGAGCTTTCGAGTCTCGAGGAGAGGTTGACTACAAGACCTGTATTGATTATCCCCGATCCGGATGAGACCTATGTTGTCTACAAAGTGATGCCAAGTGGGCAAGGATTGGGATGTGTCCTAATGCAAAGCAGGGCGGTGGTGGTGGCCTATGCCTCTCGTCGCCGAAACCTCACGAGTTAAACTATCCTACACACGATCTAGAGCTTGCGGCTATCGTGTTCGCTTTGAAGATATGGAGGCATTACCTGTACGGTGGAACCGTAGAAGTGTATTGTGACCACAAGAGTCTGAAATACTTGTTCGATCAACGAGAACTCAACATGAGACAACGTCGTTGGATGGAGCTGATTAAAGATTACACCCTGGAGATCAAGTATCATCCGGTAAAGCAAACGTCGTTGCCGATGCTCTTAGTAGAAAGACAAGTGCGTGTATCATACATGATGATACAAGAGCGTAAACCTGGAAGATTTCGTAGACTCGAATCTATCCAATCAAATCCGCATGGGTCTGCACGCACCAACCGATGCCTATCTTGCTACACTTCTTGTTAGTCAAGGGAGTATGATCCGAGAGATGAAGTTGAGAAAGCTCAAGCAGCAAGATGATTGGGCAAAAGAGATACGTGAGAAGATCTCTCGAGGTGAGACCCAAGACTATGACCTATCACTTAGTGGTTTGGTCGTACAAGAAGCGAATCTATGTACCGCCTGATGAATTAAGGCGGAAGATAATGGATGAGGCTCACAAGAGTAAATATACTCTACATCCGTGCATGGTCAAAATGTACCAGAGTATGAAATCCGAACTTTGGTGGCCCTGAATGAAGAAAGACGTAGTGTAATACGTGGCCAAATGCTTGACCCGTCGTAAAGTGAAGATTGAACACCGTCGACCCTCGGTCTTTTGCAAGGACTGAGCCGCCGAATGGAAATGGGAGAACATAACCATGGATTTTGTGGTAGGTCCGCCCAAAATCAGAAATCATGATACAATTTGGGTAGTTGTTGACAGATTAACCAAGTCGCACACTTTATTCCCATCGCATTCACTATTCTCCTAACGATTGGCGAGATTTATATCAAAGAGATAGTAGATTACATGGTGTTCCTAAGAGCATTGTCTCTGATCGGGATACGCATTTCAAATCCCGTTTTTGGCAAGCGTTACATGAAGGTATGGGGACTAAGTTGAAGTTCAGCTCGGCTTATCACCCACAGCATCGACGGTCAACTGAGAGAACCATACGTACGCCGGAGGATATGCCGCGAGCATGTGCCCCGGATTTTAAAGGAAGTTGGGATCAACATCTTTCGCTAGCTGAGTTTGCATATAACAACGGTTATCATGCTAGTATACAAATGGCCCCGTTCGAGGCATTGTATGGGCGGAAGTGTCAATCACCATTGTGCTGGACAGATTCGTCCGAAAAGCAGTTACTTGGGCCGGATATGCTTGAGCAAACCTCTGAGCAGATCGCATTGATCAAGAAGAGACTCCTAGCAGCACATAGTAGACAGAAGAGCTATGCTGATAAAAGGAGGAGACCTCTAACGTTTTATGTCGGCGACCATGTATTTCTAAAGTTATCCCCAAGAATCGTGTCTGGTAACGCTTAAGAGGAAGAAACCGAGTCCACGATACGTAGGACCCTTTGAGATTTTGGCTAAGCGCTGAGAAGTAGCTTATCGATAGCTTTACCCCGAACCCGAGTAATCTCCACGACGTTTTCCACGTGTCGCAATTGAAGAAGTACCAACCGCACAGTGATCATGTCATCGAGTACGAGGATGTCGAAGTACGGCATGATAATACCTTCATAGTTGAGCTGCAATGTATCATTGATCATAAGGAGAAACAAGCTCAAATAAGACTATTTTGATTGTGAAGGGTCCGGAAGGGTTTGTCACCCGAAGAAGCGACTTGGGAAACCGAGAGTGACATGAAGGAGAAGTACCCGAGTTCATGTCCCGAGTTTAGTTAGTATAGATTAAATTTCGAGGGCGAAATTTTGTGTAAGGGGGAGAAATGTAATAATTCTTGATATTTATCTCGAATATTATAAATAAAAGTTGGATATTTCGATAAGTGAAATTTCAATCTCCGGTCTTGTATAAATACAGTCAATTTTCTAAGTAGAATTTCGTAAGAAATTAGGAGTTTGAGGGCCAAAGTGCCAAAATGACCAAAATGCCCCTGAAAGGGTAATTAACTTAGAAAATTTATGGAAAAATCCTAAAAGACAGCTTAAATGACCAAGTGAGTTAGGAGAGTATATAATCTTTAATTATTGTAATTTTATAAATTATGAAATTGGAGAAATTGTTGGAAAATACTCAAAAGAAGTAAAGACCAAAATACCCTTGTAATTATGGAATAATGCAAGAGGTATGAAAATACTAATGTTAATACAAGAGTATGAAGGTAATGAGGCTTTGTAATTAAGAAAATTATCAACAAGTGATAATGAAGTAATTAAGTAATATTGGGCTAATTACTTAAGCATAAGCAAAGGAAATTCAGTAATAATTATGTGAAGCTCAAAAATTAGTGGAAATTAGTGGAATATTAGTAAAAATGTATTTACTAATTAATTGGAAATTTCTATGAAAAATCATTGAGTTTAGGTATTTTTAAGCCTAAATACAAGAATGGACCAATTAGATAATTTTGTGGAAATTTTTGGAAAATTAAATAAATAAATCATTAAATAATTAATTAAATAAAAAATAAATATTTATTAAAATAATTAAAGGGCCAACCGAAATTTTGGGCCAAATAAAAAGAAAAAAAATGAAATAGGAACAACTTGTGCAACTTGCATATTAAAATAATAATATAATTAATTAAAGTAAAATATGTGAATAGTAATTTAAAAATTGGGAAAGTACGCGATTATTTTAAGATTTCTCCGAAAGTACGCGATTCTGACGAAAACTTATCGGTAAGACAGCTTCTTGAGGAAGTAAGTGACATCACCACCATGACATCATGGCTTTAAATGATGATGTCACTTGCGCCATGGCCCGTGAGGATCGTGACATGTGGCAAAGTGCGATCCGGGCTACGATATCCGATATGAAAAAGTAGTGAATAGTGTCACATTTTCTTCTATAAATAGCCAAGTTTCCTCTTCATTTCTCACACCATTTTGAAGAGCAAAACCGATTCTAGAGAGAGATTTTAGAGAGAGAAGCTCTGGGAAAAAATTACAAATGAGCTCTGGGTAAGTTTTCCTAAGACCGAGCTTTAAGCTTTCATAGTTCTTTCAATAGTTAGTAATGCTAGAGTAGTCTTTATTTTTATGATTGGGTATCATATGGGAGGGCTATTTTAGTCATTATTTTCGAAAATCATGATGGCGTCGGTTCGGCAAAATTTTGGGAAGAAAATAGCCTATGTAGCAGGAAGCGCCGCGAAATTCCGCCAAGTAGGGGTATAGGGGCAAAATGGTAATTTTTACCTAAAATGCCGCTTATAATGTCAAATTACTAATAGAAGTGACATTATTCTCATAGGATATCTGAAACGCTGATTCTCCGTCGCTGACCGCCCGACGTGCCGCCGTAGGACTTTTGCACGTTTCTCCGTAGAAAGTACGTTTTCCGCCATAGTACCTAACGTTGCCAACGAAGGTACGGACGCATCATCGTAACACTAATCTTGCACATCTTAAATACTTATATGTCAATGATATGTTCGTAGACCGTTATACATACAGCTATACGGGTTATAGTTTTGATAACGCCGTTTTGTTTTCCTAGCGCCGAGGACACGACTAATTATCGTGGCACCGTGAATAGTGCAAGTCGTTGTTGTTATTTACCTTATGGGGCTTTACATATTGCTCTACGTGCTTATGTTTTGTCGGCATAATGATCATGCATCTCTAGTATGCTTATGATATACCGTTGTATTAGCTCTTGAATATCTCATGGCCATATAATCGTGTTGTTTGGGTATGAGGTTAATCAGCACCGCTACCCGAGATTCAATGCGTTGAATTGAATCTCACCAGTAGCTTCAGTGGTCGTGGAGGACCACGGCTCGTGGATAGAGGCAAGTACCGGAGTAGGCGTGCACCAAGACTATCTCTATCTTATCGTATTCTGTTATTACACTATTTCCTTCCTAAACCTTAGGATTACTGTAATCATTACAATGTTACACAATGGTTGATGTTTTGGCTAAGAATCCAATTACTCTTTCGCTCTATTGCTCTACTCTGATTGTTTGTTAAACAAACTCATGACAATGATGAAAACTAGTATCATGAACTCAAATCGTAAATTCGTAAGAGTTTACTTTTATTATTTAACAGGTATTACTAGTGTATAATTAAATAATTAAAATATAAAAATGACAATAATTTAATTTAAATATATTTTAAATCAAAATATTTGAAATTAAATCCATCAACATTCATAATTTATCATATTTAACCAGAAAATTTGTCGAAAATTTATATATAAAGCCATTGAGCATGATCAAATAAAAAGAGTTAACACGATTATATCGTCCAATTTTATATAAGGTTTCAATTTCACCCCTTAATTTTATAAAGTATCTTTGAAATATTTTAATCCTTATATTTTTAGTCTCAAAGCACGATTATTTGTTCTAATTTTATCAAGTAATAATAATTTTTTAAAATTAAACTTAACATGTTAACATTTAAAAATATATTTTATATTCAACAAAACAAGTATTTTTTTCAATATTTAAAATTTTAATTTCAGCATTTTTTTAGTAATGGCAGTATGGTTAGATGATTGAAAATAAAACTAAAAGACCAAATAAAATTTTATCTGAAATTAAATGATTAGAAATGCCCTCTTCCCTTTTATATTACATAAAACATCCATTATTCATATTCTTACCTTCATAGGGAGAGAAGCACAGAAAAATATGATGGATTATTTCAATTTTAACGTTGAAAGTTCAAACCTTTTACCTTATCATTACACTAATCTCATCACTGTTTTTTCATCTCTCTCTCGGACGGACCTTGGAATAAATATTTGGGGGGCCAAATATATACTTATTAGCTAATTAAAAAATTTATGATTATATAACATTTTTAAAATATTTAGATTTATAATAAAAGTATTTTAACAATTCTAATGTATAAGATAACATACTTGTCTCTAGTATGGATGTCCTATCGATTATAAAATGAGAAGATATCATGAAATTTCAGAAGATTGCATGTTATATAATATATCAAAAGATTAAAAGTTAACAATGTAATTTATAATTCAAATTTAATAAAACACAATACTAAATGAAACAATTAAAAATTACCTTCACTTAAAGTAATCCTCTTCGCTCTTTTAATGACTTGAAATCATCAATAGTTGAATCAGTAGTGAAAGTGTTAGTTATTTCTCTTTCAATATGGATTACCATATTATCTGTGATAAAATCATCTTTCATTTTGTTACGCAACATTGTCTTAATTATTTTCATTGCTCAAAACGAGCGTTCTGAGGTAGCTGTTGAAACTAGAAGTGTTAATAAGAGGCGAATCAATCTATCAATCAAGTAATACACCTTAGATTTCCCTGTTTTCATCAAAGCATAACATAATTCAAGTGGAGTTGATAGATTCTTCAAATCTGGATGACTAGAAGCATCAATAACAAAATGTTGAGGCTTCAAAAATATCTTCTCTTGCTCACTAAAATAAGTAGGATAGTATTTTGCAACAAGAGTGCAAATATTATCAATGTTGAAAGCTTTATAAGCATCCTTAGGAATCAAATGAGGGCTAAATGTCAAAAGCTCCAAAATTTTGTCCTTAAACCTCATACTCAACTCTTGCAATTGCTTATCTATCGTAACTAAAAATATTTCCACTTTATAATGATGCTCCATTGTAATATGATCTTTTTGATGACGGGAGCGTCCTTGTCGTGTTATATATGGAGCACTAAAGTTAGGAACAACAATCTCATGTTGGTCGCAGAATAATGTCACATTTTTCAATAAATTCGACCAATCATCTTCTCTCTATTTTTGAATGAGAACTTTTGTAGTATCTGTTGGAAATTATGCCCAAGGGCAAGTTATTGTACTTTAAACATGAATGTCATTTAAAGTAGGGTTAAGGTGCGATTTGGCCAATAAACTATTGGCTCAGGAGTGTCCAATACAATTAACTATTAAGTGGACCAAAAATACCAACAAATTTTTAAAAAGGAACGCCCATCACAACAAACTTTTAAAAAGGAGCGCCCAACACAACGCCGGTTATCTAAAGTGCAGATTGGTCAATGAACTTTTACTCCAAGAGTGCCTAGTGCAAAAAAGTTTTACTCAGGAGCGCCCAGCAAAAAATTCTAAATTTTACTAAATTAATTTTTTTTTCTCAATTGTCATTATTCAAAAGTTATAATTTGCTAAAATAACTCATTCTATAATTTTTGTCATTATGTATGGACAAAAATTACTCATTCTTCAATTTTTTCAAAATTATAATTTGCTAAAATAAACAAAAATTTTAATTAAAAATATAATTATATGATTTAAATAAAACTCAAGGTGTTTTATAGTTGATTATATATGTTAAACAAAAAAAAAATTATATGATTTATTTTTATTTTAAAAGAAATTTATGTGAGTTAAAAAATTCATTTAATGTTACTAAAATTTAAAAATCTAAAAAATCTATTATATCCTGAAGGAAATGAAATGAGTTTAATTTTTATTTTTATAAAAAGAGCATAATGGATATTAACGTTGATACTTAATAATATAGATCCAGCAACGTGATGACATATTTGTTAATTAAATGATCTATTGCTTATATGGATATGGGACTATCGTAGGCCAAATTGCTCCTTAACCTATTATTAAATTGTCCTTTCTCAAGCCTATTAAGTTCTTTTTTTTTTTCAACAAGTCCCATATTCATATAATCAACGTTGATATCCATTAAGCTCTTTTTATAAAAATTAAACTCATTTCATTTCATTCAGGATATAATAGATTTTTTAAAAAAATTTTATTAACATTAAATGAATTTTTTAACTCACATAAATTTCTTCTAAAATAAAAGTAAATCATATAATTTTTTGGTTAACATATATAATAAACTATAAAACACCTTGAGTTTTATTTAAATCATATAATTATATTTTTAATTAAAACTTTTGTTTATTTTGGCAAATTATAATTTTGATAAAATTGAAGAATGAGTAATTTTTGTCCATAGATATCTATACAAATAGTTTTGAATAATGACAATTGAGAAAAAAATTATTTAATTTAGTAAAATTTAGAATTTTGTGCTGGGCGCTCCTGGAGTAAAAGTTCGTTGGCCAATCTGAACCTTAGATAACGAACATTAACTTTTTTCTAACGGCGTTGTGCTGGGCGCTCCTTTTTAAAAGTTTGTTGGTATTTTTGGTCTACTTAATAGTTAATTACAATGGACGCTCCTGGGCCAATAGTTTATTGGTCAAATCGCACCTTAATCCTTTAAAATATTCTTCATTTAGTTATCATTATCATTTGCATGTTTATAGTGATAATTGTATCCTTGAATATATCCTATTGATTATCCTAAATGTCCCTGATAGGTCATCTTCATGGGAGCGAAGATAAAATAAGGCCAGTCTGACTTTGATGAGGTATAGAGATACGAATCAAAGTCATAGACACTTATAAGAGTACAAGGTGCTGGACCGACCCACTATGAGAAAGCTGCATGGATTAAGTCATAAGCTTTTTTCATGTATAACCGCATCACAATGCCCTTTGACCTGAGATCATCATGGATTTCTACATGATGAGTCGCTGATCTTTGACCTAGTCAAAAGTCACCTTTGACCAGGTGATGATAAAGGCTTGGATCAGGATCAATGGTTTTCATGTAGAGGAATGTGAATGGTCAAGATGAAATTTGTCATTCACATTTATAGAGAGATAATACTGGGCCCCTTGATGAGTGAGTCTGAGAAATGTATAGCCATACTACGATGGAAAGGAATTTCCATTTCAATTGTTAGACTACTCAAGAATTGAGAAAGTAATGGTCAAGAACAAGAAGTTGACATTATCCATGTCTCATCCTTGACCAAGTTATCGCGTGACAAAAAAACGTGACATGGTTGTATGATAGGTTGTATCGTATCATCGATCCCCATATGAATTGGGTAGTCGCAATGTCTTGCTAGAGGCCGCTTGCGACTTGTGGGCTGGTACAGTATTGACCCGTTGCCAATCTCATGTGGACCTATAGGGTTGCACACAAGAATAGCCCAACACGTAATAGTGTCCAGATTCATTGAATCTCAGATATGTCTAAGATTTAATGAATACAGTATATATATATATATATATATATATATATATATATATATATATATATATATATATATATATATTAAATTGAAAAATGATAATAATATTATTTATATAGATAATAATATTATTATATATAGTATTTAATTTATTTGATAAATTAAATAACTAAAATAAATAGAGATATCATATAGCTGATTTAATTTAAATTGAGATATAGTATCTCATATTTAATTAAATAGACAGATATCATATCTCATATTTAATTTTCGAATAGAGATATCATATATCTGATTTAATTTAAATTGAAATATAGCATCTCAGATTTAATTAAATAGACAGATATCATATCTCAGATTTTAGGCAGGCTGTTAATTTGGACCAATTAAATAGATTAGATTAGATCTGCTGGATAGATTTAATTAATTTCCAAATTCGAATTTCTAGATTAATTTAGATTAATCTTGAATATTTTAATGCGGCCCTATTAGGGTTTTAGAAACTCTATAAAAGGATATTGATCTAGTCTATTAAAAGAATGAATCAACAAGCCGCAAAAGAAAGCCTAGAGAGAAAAACGTGAGACACAAAGTAAGAAGGTGCTAGCACGCTGCCGTACATGTTGGAGAGCTGTTTGGTGTAGATACCGGTAAAGGGAGTGGATTCGTAGAGTCGGCTCCTAAAGATTGATCGAGGAAGAAGGTGTTAGCCCACGTGTTTGCAAAGGACGCATACAAGTTTGTATAGGTACGGTTTCTAACGAACCTTGATTTAAACGCCGTTGATAGATCCTCTTTGGGATTCGTAAAAATTGTAATGGAGGAAATCCTTCCGCTGCGTGTACGGATCCCAACAGTATCAACTAAATTCACAGCAGTTCTATATCTTGGGATTGTTCTTTCAAAGATTGGCAAAGAACATTTGTTATTCCCATGATTTCTTTTATCAAGTGTAGGATCAATATGAACTCAAATGAAGTCAAAATATTATAAGTAGCATCAGCATCCCCTCTTTGAGAATAAGTTGATCCATCAACAATAATCTTTTCAAGAACAGAAAAAGTTGCTGCAAACATATTTATCATACTACAAATTAAGTAAAAATGAGAACTCCAATGAGTATCTCCAACTCGTTTCAAAGTACCAATTTTATTTGCCCCTTTACCAATTTCAAGTTCACTAATCTCAAGTAAATATGCAATTTCATCTAACTTGACAGCTTTTAACTCATCATGTCGTTTACTAGATGAACATATAATATTAACAATGAAAGTTAAATTTGAAAAAAAAAAAGGATGGACAAGAATAACTTCTCTAGAAGCAGCAACCAATACAAGTTATAATTGATGAGCATAACAATGCACATAGTATGCAAAAGGGCAATCATTGAGAAATAATGCTTGCAAACAATTCCATTACCTCTCTCATATTACTAGCCCCATCATAAGCTTAACCACAAATGTTAGAGATATCAAGATTATGTTTAGAAAAGACAGAAACTTAGAATCTCCAATTTCTTGACGAATGTGGTTACGAACTTTGCTTGAAAGGATATGCAAGATTTCCTTTTGAATTCGAGGTGAAGTATACTTGGAATTGTATGGTGCATTTTCAAACACAACTTGTGAAACTTCATCATTAATTGTATGATGCTAACAACTTTGTCATCTCAAGAAAGTTACCCCTCTTTTTTCATTCTGAAGTTTTATCACGACCTCTAATAGCGCATGCTTGAAATGTCAACCAACGTACTGTATCAATAAACGCCTTAAGACGTAGTTGGTTCTTTAAAATTTGATTTGAACTTTGTACATTAAAGACATTCTGGATATGCCCATATTGATTCAACAAGTCTTCACAAGCCTTCATAGCTTTGTTATGTGGTGAGCAATGATCTTCTCCTATATGATTGAGAAAAGCTCAATTTTTTCCACTACGGACTTCTTTCCAGTTTTGAAATCCCTTGACAGTAAAAATATCTACTCCAGAACGTCCACTTGGTTTAGTAAAAAGGAAACATGGTAAGAAATAAGCAGCATTAGTAGTAAAATTAAATAATACTTTAACCAAGAAGGAAATATACCAAACCAAGTATACTGAAATCTTCTTGGATGATTCTTTCTTGTAAGAAGATAACATTGAAGTTTATACTGGTATGGACCCATTTTAAATAAGCCCTTCAAACTTCATCTTTTTTATTCACATGATGTTGCCATATTTGAGGATGTACGTTTACCCGGATCACGCTCTAAAGAACTAATATCAAATTCATTGTAAATAACTTTAGGAATTTTAGACGGTTGTTCCTCATAATCAAACCTTAGAGCATCATGACAAGTCTTTTCAACTGGTAAAGATGTAGAAGCTATGTTACCTTCCTCTATGTGATCACTAGTTTTCCTCTTGAAAAATGAATCAATTGTTTTATTCTTGATCATTGAGCTATTCTTAGATTTTATCACTTTTCAAATAACCTATAAACAATTTAAACAATATAATTAACTATTATCATACTAAATATAAATATAGAAAAAATAACTCATTTCTTAACCTCTTTCATATTAAAATGCATAAGTTCAACTCGTCAATGACAATTGACAGGAGAGGATGTCATCATCAAATACATGAATGCAACTATGCAAAGTTTGTACGAAGTGACAAATGGATAAAAATCAAACACATTATGTTTCTACAGTAGAAGCATAAAATATCATACCCTTGAGTCTTTACTTAATTACTTCGGTACCCTGGAAGCAACAAATGGAATTCTTTAATATTAGTTGCACCTTCTACATGTAGATGAAGATGAAGTTGAAGAAGATTTTGATTTATTTGGACCGCTGCACATGATTCAGTTCGCAATTATTAGCGGACGAAGTGAAGACAGCTTGCGAATTCGATGGAAAAACTAAAATTATCTACTCTCAACATTATGAACAGAAATTACAAAAGCCGAAGAAATCTCTAGCATACAAAAAAGATCGGGCGTACATAGAGTAAATTCGAAGCTTCCATCTCCACTAATAGTATCAAGGAAACATGGGGAAGAAAGATCGGGCGTAGAGAAAATACAAAGTGGCAGTGGACATTAGGTTAACAGGTTTGGCGGCTGGCGCGTTGTTTATATTATTTTTTAAAAAAAAAAATCTAAACATTTTTTTTTGGGGGCCATGTATCTTCTAAGGTTCGTCCCTGCTCTCTCTCTCTCTCTCTATATATACATGTGTATGTATATATGATCAAATAATATATAATATCTTGTGTCCATCTTTTTCATATATTCAATTCTTTTATACTACATCATAGTATTTTCTTAAAAAAAATGTATGGTGCATAATTAAAAATAATAATAAATTTAAAGTTCGCAGCCCAAAAGCGATACTCACTCTAATTGTTACTCCCTCCGTCCCTAATTATAGGAGCAAATTTTGGAGTTGGTTTTGGTCCTAATTATAAGAGCAAGTTTTAACTTCTTGTCAAATTTTTCCTATAATACCCCTATTTATATTTATTATTAGGAGCATTATATATATGTGTGTTTACATATATATGTATATTTGTGTTTATGTGTGTCAATATATATATGTGTGAACACACACACACATATATAAACATATGTGTGTGTAGATAGATCTATATGTATACACATATATATACACACATATATGTTTATATAGCAAGACCATTATTTCAATTAGAAAGCGTGTGGAAAGAAAATTAGATCTATATGTATACACATGGCTATATAAAAAAAAACTAATATACATATATAAACTAATATGTCATGGATATTTAACATAAGACAAATTAGAAACACTTATAATTAGGGCAACTTGTGTCATTTTAAATTTATATAAGGACATTTTAGGAAAATGAGTAAAATTAACTAATTTAACTCCTCTCCTTAATTCTCTCAAAATCGGTTAAATTGCTCCTATAATTAGGGACGGAGGTAGTATAAAACATGTTTACCTAATTTGATTAGATTAATAAAGTTGGCTAAGTTAATTAATATGACATATATTTTCTAAAACAACATAGTCATATTTCTTAATTTCCTTATTCCCTCTCCTCCTTAATTATAGTTAAGGGAGCATCAATAGGGGTAAATTAGGAAAATATTGACAAATATGAAAGCTATATATCTTTTATTTAGCATCAATAGGAGTATATATTATATTAAGTACTAGAAGGCTAATAGACATGTTTCCCTAATTTGATTGTTATATTAAGAAAGTTGGTTAAGTTAGTTAATATGATATGTATTTTCTAAAACACCTTAGTGGTCTTCCTTACTTCCCTTTCCTCCTTGATTATAGTTGAGAGAACATCAATAGAGATAAATTAGGAAAACATCGACAAATATGATAACTATGTCTCATATTTAGGACCAAGATCAACTCTCCTAATATGTCTTATATCAAGACATAGTTTTCATATTTGTCGATGTTTTCCTAATTTTTCTCTATGGATGATTCCTCAATTATAATCATTAAGGAGAAGAGAGAAGGGGGGAATTAAGAAAAATGATTAGGGTATTTTAGAAAATACATATCATAATTCATATTAGTTAATTTAATTAATCTAATTAAATTAAATAAATTGTCATATCAAACTTCGTATGTTCCTGAATTCTCGTTCAAACCTCATTATTGGTTTATTACACTCATGAATCCACCTCTTTTCGGGTCTCTCGAAATGGACCGTGAATATTTAACCTTAAAATTCGTAGCTAAAAGAGCGCAGCCATTTATTAATTACTTTGACTGTTCTGATCCATTTAGATCCATCAGTTTTCAATAATATATGCCTTTTTCATTCAAGTATTCTATTAATGGCATTTGAAATGCGTCCATATGTTTTACGCGTACTATTGTCTATTAATAATCATATATACAAAAAAATATTCTTAAATAAATTTTGTTTTTGGATCCCTCTCTCCAGCTAAGATCAATCCATAAAAAGAGTCTTATCATCTATATTCATTTTTTATTTTATTTTTATATATGATCTTCTTAATGAGTAAGGATTGCAACTTTATGAACTTCTTAAATAGCATATCTATACTACTTTTTTTTTTTACACGGAATATAGCATATACTACTAGGGATTAAGATTTCTCCTGTGACTGGAGATAAGATTATCTCCTGTGAGTCCCAAACTACACCGTTTAGCACTAAACAAAATTAAAACATCTAATTTGATAATTTATTATTATAAAATAAAAAATCCTAACCTTCACCTGCAAATTAGACACCATCTTCACTGCCTTTACCTCAGTCGTACGCCTCCCAATCAGAATCGAAAGGAAACCCCAAACCACTGTCAACAAAAATCTCTCGTCCGAAACCCTAAAATTCCCCTGGCGTATGGAAAGCTTTTCTTCTCCGTTCTATACTTCTGCTGACATTTTATCTTCAATTTTAACACGGATTAAACAAAAAAAGAAGAAGATGAAAACGATGTTTGCAAAAGATAATTTGAAAACAGATTCCTGCAATACGTGAAGCAATCAATTCAAAAACGGACTCTTGAGCAAAAAAAAAAAAATCAAAAACGGACAAAAAAAATAAAAAACGGACAATTAAAAAACTTGAAGCAATCAATCGGAGAATGAAGGATTGCTTTCGGGCACGATGGATGCCGGAGAACGAAGATTTTGGTTGCAGGGGTTTAGGTTTGTTAGGGATCAAAATTCAAATTAGATGTTGGATCTATAAATTTAAGTAAAACGGTGTAGTTTGGGGCTCATTGGAGATAATCTTATCTCCAATATTTATATTTATATATAGTTTGATTTACTTATCAGTATCCGTACAATTTATAAAATTTAAAAATGTCCGAGTTAAAAGAAATAAAAAAGAAGTAAATATTATATTGGAAAAGGTATAATGTTAGTCTCATTTTATATGAGATTTCAATTTCACAACTTAACGACAATTAAAAAACTTGAAGCAATCAATCGGAGAATGAAGGATTGCTTCTAAATCTTTGTGCATCAAATTCCAAGGTTCAGGGCAAATAATTCTTGCCTACTATGATGGTGTTGGGCACGAGACATTATTGAAGCTCGCTTCCGATAATTCTTAGTTGTTTCAAATGACTTATTAAAATAAAGATTTCTTAGTTCGGTTCCAGTCTTCCAAAATCATGGGCACGATGGATGCCGGAGAACGAAGATTTTTTCAATCTCAACGACATTAAGCTTCAATGATTGAAAATAAAATTAGGTGATAAAATAAACATCTGAAATTAAATGATTAAAATTGCACTCTACCCTATTATATTAGGGTTGGATGACTGAAAATAAAAGGGGAAATTTCGCTGCACTCCCTCTATGCCATTTAATAATAAATAGTCTCAAAAACATTTTGAAACTTCACTACATTTCTAGTACTAAGCTAAATTAAAACTTGCGGGTGAAAAGATAATTATACCCTTATATTGTACATGATTGAGATGGTCTTGTGATTCCCACATATGTCTTATTCGTAAATTAACATGTGTCTTGTAAATAGTATGTATTATTGTGATTTACTCCTTGTCTTGTACATGTCCGATGTGGTTTTGTAATTTTACTTATTTTTCTTGTAAATAAACATATTTAACTTTTAAATTCTCACATGTGTCTTCTAAATAATCATACTACTATATATTCGGGTATATATAACGCTTAATAAATAACAGTTACATCGAATAAATGTTATGTATGTCAAGGTGAAGGTCTCACAAGAATATATAACGCTTAAAAGTAATGGTTATGTAACATCTCGTTTTTCAAAAGCAGTATAAAATTTTTTCATCAGAGTAGAGCATCGGAGCAAGAGTGTAACTGATATAATATATATTCAAAATGCCCACTGGCTAATTACAGAAGTGGTATAGTAACCGAGAGTTTTCAAAAGTAAGAACAACAACAGAAAGTCTTCAGCCGGTCTCTTGCTACTTCCCTCTCTCCTCGGTCCTCGGTTCTCCCGACCCTGACGCTATATTAAGAGCTGAGATCCGCACCGGATCTCAGGTAACAGTTAACCTCATATTTACATACACAGCATATGGAATACAGATAATCATATCAACAACAGTATATGTGCACTCATCGCCCAAAAGCATGCATACATATATCGCCCAAAAGCATATATACATATATTGCCCAAAAGCATGCAGATATATCGCCCATGGCAAACGTAAACATATCAACAGTACATAAACATATCACAGAGCTATCAACTACCACATACAGTACACCTAGCACATACATGCATACCATAAACATCAGATTAGTGTTACAGTACGCGGACGTACCTTCGTTGACGGTAATCGGTACTTCTGACGGAAAACGGTACGTTTGACAGCGGTACAACAGTGGTTCGTGATTACAGATATCCTATAAGGATAATATTACATTTTATTAACATTTGACATCATAACAGGCATTTTAGGTATAGATGACCATTTTGCCCCTGATGCCCCTAATCGACGGAATTTCGCCAGAGCTTCGCTACTTTGACTCTAATCTTCCAGAATTTCAACATATCCCTTACTCCAACATATTTTCCAAAATAAATATCATATTAAATCCTAAAACATGATATCTAAAATATACTGGAAGATTAAAGATCAAAACAACAACTACCCTAGAACATTAAGAACTACCGAACTAAAGACTAGAACCGAAGAACTTACCCTTGAAGAACTTCACTACAACTTTCTCCAGAGCTTCTCTCTCTAAAAGCTCTCTCTATTTTGAAATCCTTAAGAGGATTTGGTGTGAAGAACTCAAATGAAGGTGGTGGCTATTTATAGAAGAAAAGCAAGGGCAAAACGACAATCTTCCATTTAAAAACTTAGCAAACAAGTTTTCTCCTTCATTTTCCACCACAAAAAACGTCCCCTATGTCATCTTTCCCACCAATGAAGTCATCCCAATGATGTCATGCATGATGGCATCAACTTGCCTTAGAAGTTTTCTACCGATAAAGTCCTGGTTCGGTGTCCTAATCGCGTAATCTTACAGAATCTTAGAAATCCGGCAACATAGCCCTGAAGGTCTATTCTTCCTCTTTGGAAATATCTTGGTTAACTAAATTTTTTATCCTATTCAGGGCATTTCGTTGCCTGCCGAAGATTTTCGTCTTATTCCCTAACCGTTCGTAGGTTACATGAAATCGCCTGTAATGTCAACTGGACAAAATTATACTGAATCACAATATGTCCAGTTGTTAGCAACCTAATCCAAGGATTTTGAGTTAGGATTTATTTTCTATTGGTTCTCATTTATCCCGTTTGCTTTTTCACAGAATATTCCATAGAATATTCTTAAACCATTTCTATGTTCACACTACAACGTTTTCCTTCCTTTTCCTTCCTATTTTTTTGAAAATGAGGGCATCTTTTTGACAAAAGATGTTGCCTCCTACTTGCCCAATTGTTGACTTTTCAACTCTTGGTTTATTTAATTAATCCATGCTTTAATTAGATGATTATCCCATTGGCTAAACCTTTGTTTAGCAACCTTTTAGGATTAGGGATTTCCATGTACTTAACCTCATTCATTTTTCTTAATCTTTTCCAATTAATTAGAAAATATACTTTATGCTAATTTTAGCCATTAACATTTACTTAAAGGGTTTTACATAATTACCCTTAGATTTTCTCTTAATCGTGCTTAATCAATTAGCTAGTAATTATTTAATTAATCCCTTACTAATTGTTGACAATTTCCTTATTTAGGATTAACTATTATCTCACAACTATTGGACTGACATTGGTATTTTACGCTCCATGTAAAATATTAAAAATCATGGGGTCAATTATGGCCCCACAATACTTTTTGATTTTTCCCTCATTATTTTTCAAGGGAAATAATCCCAAAAATTCTCTAAATTAGAGACAACATACTCTCTAATTTTTAACAAATATTTTGTTATCATTTAGGATTTATCATGATATTTTTAGGCCATTTTATGACCCTAAAAATGCATTTTTAAGCCGTTTTGGCACTTCATTTCCTTTAATTCCCCTAGTATTTTCCTTAGAAAATAAGATAATTATAACTTAATATTTGAAACCTCATATTCACCTATTTTCAATAGGTATATTTTGATACGGATTTTTAGGGTATTACAGGTTATTCATGCGCACTGTCATGTATCGCAAGGCAATATTCACGAAAACACAAAAAATAATGTGGTAGTTGATAATAAACAATCGTTATGTAAAGAATAAATCTAAAAAGTACATTTTCAAAACCTCGTTCTATCAAACAACAAGTACCATTTCTTATAAGTTAAATACTTGAGAGCAAATATTCAACTCTATTTATACTAACATATTCCTTTCGTTCTTAATACTTTTCTAAAAAGCACATTTTCATATCCCCATTTCTTCTCTCCCTCATCGCGGTCAGACGCCAAAGAGCTCTTTCCATTCACCCTCCTCCTCCTCCACATGTTCACCCTCCTTCTCCTCCTCATTGTCATCCTCACCATCCTCCTCCACAAGCTCCTCCCCCTCCTCCTTGTTCACCACCTTCTCCTCCTCCTCATCTTATGCCTCCTCCTTAAATGGAGGCTTTGCTGTAGATGTTGCCTAGCCTTGACCACTTCTAAGGCGTCTCAGTAGACACTCTTGGTTTGAATAGGAAGTTGGACGTCATCCTTCATCACAATCAAGTTGTATATGATCACTACCAATCAGATCCTTCCTCAAATGTCGATGATATGCCGAGCAAAGGGGGCAAGAGGAGGAGGACATCAGTAGATGTGATGACTGAAAACCACTACCACTTTTTTTTTTGAATATTACAAAAATATCAAAGAAAAACAATTGTCATTTCATAGTTATTAATGAATAGCCGTTACTGATTTAGGACAAATGTTCACAGTTATTAGCAAATAACTGTTACTAATGTTAATTGTGACAATTTATTTTGGACATGTTTGGCTCTATAACGTAACCCTTTCCATTCCAAAGGACAAGTTTTGCTTAATAACTCGCAAAACCCCTTTTATTTCACATCTATTTAATTAACAAGAAATTATCTTTAGAGGACACATTTGTCAAGGACGCTTGAACAAGTTTGAAGGAACTGACCTCTCTCATTCGCTCTCTAGATCAAGAAGGTGGACAAATTACTAGAGAAGGATAAATCTGATTATACAACTGATCCTTCATCCTCATAACCTTTTTTTTTTGGTTTATTCACACTCTTGTTTCTTTTTCTTTTTTTAATTTTTTTGTTTGTACTATAGGGTTGAATAATCAACTTAAAAAATGATTAAAAACAAAGTCAAATAAGTAATGGTGACATAAAAACCTAATTTTTTTTAATGTATTTTCATATTTTATTTAGGGTTTTTATCAAAAAAAATTGAGTTTAAACGCCTTCTTTGTGATTAAGTGGGATTAAGAGTAAATATATCAAATTAAGACTAAAAATGACAAAATTGTCAAAAAAACAATTGTAACTAATATTAATCATTTATTTTTTCTAAGAATATTTGATGTTGCACTAGTGGAAAAAAGGCTTTTAAGACCGGACAAAAAAGGTACATTAGGACCGGACCCGCGAGCAGTCTTGTTCCAGGCGGTATTAAAAGTCGACCTTTAAGACCGGACTTTTACACGGTCTTAAAGATTTTCTTTAAGACCGGACATTTTAAACCTTCGGTCTTAAAAGTCGTACTAAATAAATCTGAAATATTTTTGGTTCGGTCCTAAAACTCAAACTTTAAGACCGGACAGAAAGTCGACCGCTCTTAAAAGATCCAAATATTAAGACCAGGACAAATATCAATCCGGTCCTAAAGATAGCGGACTCTAAGACCGGGTAATTATTCCTCCGTCTTAAAAGACTGACTTTCAAGACCGGATTGTTTCAATGGACCGGTCTTAAAAGACCAACTTTTAAGACCGGCTTAACACCTTTAAGAGCGGTGTTATATATACATCCGGTCTTAATATTTGAACATTTAAGACCGTATTTTTTATTTGCAATCTAAATTTTCCCGTATTTTTCCCTGTTTTGTTCTTCCCGATCAATATATATACACAAATCCACCATACAAAACAAACATAAAAGTCGATATACTTTAAGCTACAAGCTATGAACATGAATAAATTGAATTGGGAAAAAGAATACAAATATTATCCACCATGAGTTATATGGCCTCTTAATTAAGTCTAAAACAACTAAAGTAATTTATAAAATAAGCTAACATATAACTAATTACAAAGGCAATGAGTTACAATACATGCAAAGACGTAATTCAACATACAAATGTAGTCCAATATATTATTCACCATGCCTTCATTTGATTCCCACCCAACAACGTAACATGCATCCTCTTTATAACATGCCCCTTTGAAACGGATCCTCGCCACAAAAACAAAACAAGAACAAATTCATATTCAATGATGACATTGTTTAATTAAGAACATAGACAAAGATATAATAATTGTTAAAACCTTAAAGTTTTCTAAGAATACTGCATATGAATATTAATTACCTTATGAATTGACACTTTTATAAAGTGATATCCTCCCATATCCCTTCTTGATGATCATTTCTTATGCCGGGTTCATTATCCGCTTCATCTTCTTCGCTCATGTCCTAGACCCCTTGTAAAGGAGTACTCTCAGGAAGATCACCATAATTTGAATGACTTTCCTCATCAATATCAATGACCCTCTTTCCTTGGAGAGCTACGGACCACATTTTATTTTCTTGATCGGTGATATAGAACACTTGTTTTGCATGATCTGCCATAATAAAAGGTTCATCTCCAAAACTTCTACTATTGACATCGACTAAAGTGAATCCTAGTCGATCGATCTGAACACCATTATTGACATTAACCCACTTGCATTTGAAGATGGAAAATCTAACTTTGACATAGTCCACCTCCCAAATCTCTTCAATAACCCCATAATATGGCATGACCGCCAATTTAGGCCTCTTGTCTTTCGAACTGGAGAAGTGCATAGATTCACCTCTAACATAACACCACCGTTCGGGACTGTGCTCCTATCATCTAGGGACTTCGTGTAAAATGTATAACCATTGATCACATACGAATTCCAACTTATGACATCAAACTCGGGACCACGTGCTAACCATTTCATTGTCTCGAAACACATTCGGATCCCTCGACCTTTTGTTTGAACCAGCCGCAAAAGTTACATTATGCTCCCTAATCAACCTTTGTTCGGTCATTCGATGGTTCTCTTTCCTTACGACCTCTTTATGTGCAGATATGCCGGCTTGAACTTCATCAACATTATTCAAGATGTATAAGTGGACTTGTGACAATTCATCACGATCCACACTCTTACCGAAGCCCCACGTCTACCCCCTTCAAAGATGCCGACGTTTTGGAAGCCCAATATGTCTTACTTTGGACAAATAATTTTGACAAAATTCCATGGCCTCTTCGAAACATATTTCGAACAATTGATGCTTCAGCGGTACGCGTTCTTCACATACCCTTTTAGGAATTTCATAGATCTTTCAATAGGGTACATCCACCGTAAATGGATAGGGCCGCACAACTTTATCTCCCTCACTAGATGAACAATGAGATGAACCATGATGTCAAAAAATGAAGGAACAAAAAGCTTTTCAAGGTGGCACAAGATAAGATATCCTTCATTCTCAATTCATCCAACTTTTCAATCTTGAAAACTTTACTACAAACCGCATTGAAGAAGAAACAAAGTCTAGTCAAAACGACCGAAGATCATATTCGGCGATCCTCGAATAGCTACGGGAGTAGCTGTTGCATCAAGACATGACAGTCATGAGACTTTTGGCCTACTAATCTCAAGTCCTTCATCGAGACAAGCCTCTTAAAATTTGAAGAATACCTCGAGGGAACTTTTGTGCCATGTAAACACTCACAAAGCTTCGCTTCTCATCCTTAGACAAAGTATGAGAAGCCGGGGACAATAAGTTCTCTTCCCATATGGCCTTGGATGCAAGTCTTCGCGTATTCCCATTGCTTGCAAATCCAATCTTGCCTTCACACCATCCTTCGAACTACCTTGTATGTTGAGAAGCGTGCCCACAATACTATCACATACGTTCTTCTCCACATGCATGACATCAATACAGTGTCTCACATCAAGATTGCGCCAATAGGGAAGATCAAAGAATACAGATCTCTTCTTCCATATATTTGTTTCTTTTCTACTCTTTCCATGCTTACCGAAGATGACACCGATATTTTTAACCTTTTCATACACTTGCTCCCGAGTCCAATGCCACCGGAGCTTCTTCATACTCTTGGCCACCAAAAAAGGCCTTCTTTAATCGACGATATGGGTGGCCCGTCTAATAAATCTCCTATGTCCAAGATACACCGTCTTTCTTCCATGTTGAAGTTGATGGTAGCATGTGCCTTCTTCACAAACCGGACATGCTTTATGGCCTTTTACACTATACTACGACAAGTTCCCATATCTTTGGGAAGTCGTTTATAGTACAAAATATCATGGCTCTCATTCTAAAGACCTCCTTCTTGAAAGAGTCAAAAACATCGACACCTTCTTCCCACAACTCCTTCAAGTCTTCGATCAAGGGCTCTAGGTAAACATCTATGTCATTTAGGGTTGTTTTGGTCTGAAATCAACATAGACAAAGACATGATGTACTTTCGTTTCATGCATAACATAGGAGATAAGTTGTAAACAATCAGGACTACGGGCCATGAGCTATGTATGCTGCTAAGGCTTCCATAGGGATTCATTCCATCCGTGCTAAGGGCAAGCTGAGGTTCCTAGGTTCTTCGCCGAAGTTCGGAAATAATTGATCGATCTTCTTCCATTGAGAAGAATCGGCCGGATGTCGAAGCCGTCCATCCGAAATCCTCTCATCTGCATGCCACCTCGATTTTTGCATCATTTTCATTCGCAAACAACCGCTTGAACCTTGGTATGATTGGAAGATACCACAACACTTTTGCAGGCCCCTTATCGACTTGTACCGTGGGGTTTCACACATCGGACAACTCGCTTCTCTTCAAACTCTTTTCTATATAATACACAATCATTCGGGCATGCATGGATCTTTTTGTACTCCATCCCGGTGGACAAAGTATCTTCTTAGCATCATAGTAGCGATGCGGCAACACGTTATCATCCGGAAGCATGTCCTTCAAAGCCTCAAGCAATTCGAAAAACTCTTGTCGCTCCATCCATGACGTGCCTTCAAGCTTACCAATTTCAATACGGCGTTCAACAATTGGTATTTTTACACCCACGGTATAGCGGTGTCTCGCATCACCGCACATATTACCATATGCATGTGATCGCTCAAAAGCCTCTTCTCCTACATCACGGATAATGTCCTCTATGCGATCATCCATATCCGTGTCATTATCATCAAAGGCCACTTCCCATGTTGTTTCCCACTTGATGGCACTTGTTCACCATGCCATACCCATACCGTATAAGTCTTACAAAATCCGTGACAAATTAAATGTGTGCGTATAACTTCGTGGACATAGTCGACACTCATTCAAACATTTCACACAAGGGCAATAATACTTCCCCGTCATCATGGGCATTTTTTTAGCAAATTCTATAAATTCCCTAACCCCATTCGATATTCAATACTCGTTCGTAAAGCATCTATCCAACGTGATCCATAGTAGAATTCCTATATATTATTTAGACGAATTAAGAATTACATTTGGTCATAAATGCATCACAGTGAATCGAAGAACCAAAATAAATGCAAGACGAGGAAATTAAATGCAGGGTATGAAGGTCTTGTGGACTAACCTGTAGCATATGCGTTTGCCGAGTCGTCTTACTTCTCCGCTCACGAACGTTGATGTTGCGCACAAGACAGCAAGAGTAACCTAAAAACACTTGTTGGTCGGTTGGGTAGGTCTAAAGTGCAAATATAATCTTCAAAAACAATATTCGTTAACAACGAGAATACCCATAACAACATTACACCGATTTCGTTAAACCCATGAAAACCAATAACGATAAGTCGGAAAGTAATAAAGTTTTAACCGAAACATCTCTTACAGCTTCGCCTATAGACGTTTAGCTAAGGAACCAGAGAGTGATTGTCAAGAAAGGTACGCCAAGCAATGAATTTGCCGAGAGGGAAATTTCGAGTCGGAACTCGAGTATTCACTTTCGGCGCGACAAGAGTTCGAGAGGGAAATTTAATTTTCCGCGCGACAAAGATACCTTATTTAGCTTTTTGGATTTTATTAATACCGGTTATTAATTAAATGTCCGGTCCTAAAGATACAACTAACATTTTAAGACCGGAGTTTTAAAATTATCCAGTTCATACGAAGTGTTCTTAATGTTTCTTACATTACTTCGTAATATATACACAACAACAAAAACACAAATGAAAAACAAGCTGAATATTATCATCCACAAGAATCTGATCAACAACCTCGGCGATTTCGGCGTGAAGAGCATTAATTTCCACGGAGATCAGCAAGTTGTTGTCTTATTCTCTCCACCCGCAATATGAATGGATCATTACAGAGAGCGGAGAGGGGTCGAGGTAGGCGCGCCGGGGCCAACAGGTTGGAGAGGGGGATTACGAACATCTGCATGGCCGCCTTCAAGATGACGGTTGAACTCAAGCAAGAAAAGGATCGGCGAAGGATCGAGGGGGTGCGGCATGAGCAATCTCTTCATCATCCGAAGAAATAACAATGGGTCCAACGACCCGAGAGTCTTCTAAACAATACGACGCACCGTCGCCGGAGGAGGCGCACCATATAATGATCTAGCCATGGCACGAGAGTGAGGCGTGTATGCACCCTACGAGCGCTTTGCTTGTATCTAACCATGGTTTGAGGATTTTGAGAAGTTGGGGCGAGAGCTAGGAAGTGAGGAGTTAACAAGGACAAAGAGGAGGTAGTGTGTGGAGTATATAAAGACAGATGGCAGGAGAGATAAACGTCGATGATGAATTCGTCAAATTACTTTTATACAAACTTTTAAGACCGGACTTTTATCTTATATCCGGTCCTAATTTTAATTCAATTACTTTTAAGACCGTCCTTTTATCAAATATCCGGTCCTAAAACTCATTTAAGACCGATATATTACTTGGTATCCGGTCCTAAAACTAATTTTTAATTCAATTACTTTTAAGACCGTCCTTTTATCAAATATCCGGTCCTAAAACTCATTGTTGAAATGAAAGTTCATTCTTTTCAAGAGTCCCTTCCCCATTGTTGAAATGAATTCATAGTCTCTTCGGCTTCCACATAAACTTCCCAACTAGGCGTCTCCTCGTATTCTGAGCAAATATGCGTCTCCTCGTTAATGTTTCCGGCGTTTCACATTCTTCAGGATAGGTTCTCTATTTAAACCCGTTGTTACTTTCTTAACATTCATCTCCATCTCCTCCTAGAACCTCCACCGTAATGGCTTCTCCACCACGACGAGGTCCTCCTTCTGGGCGAAATCTCGAGGCACCTCCATATCCTCCTCCGTTGCCTCCGAAACCGAACTTCTCGCGTATGCCGGAGCACTGATAGCCCGCGCCGATCATATAGACCGAAGCTTGGGCAACTGTTTCAGTCTATCACGCCGTCAACAACAAGCTGAAAGCGGTACTCGACGCCAATGACGTTGAGTACCATACCTCTGATGACGACGTCTCCGACCATTCCCTCCCCTCCGACAACGATGGGGAGGATTAGAATTTTTAAGTTTTTTTTTTTGTACTGCTGCCTTATGAGGCAGCAGAAAAAAAAAATTATTAAATAAAATTTTTATTTCCCAATCGCCTTCCTTGTTTGTCTTTAACTTTATGTTCTTTTTTCTCCGACAACAAGAACAAACAAAACATTGTCCTATTCGTGGTGATCAATCTTAAAAATTTGCATGGACCATCGTTGTCTTCCCTCAACTTTTCCGCATGTGATGAAAATTTTCGTTGTCGTTTTCGTTATCTTCTTTCTTTTTCCAACTAAAAGAAAAGGGACACCGATGACGTTCTTCACATCCAGAAAAGTTGAAACGAGAACAACGAAGCACAAAACTTGAGAAGAACGCCAGAAACATGGTTGCCTTGAACCCTAACGATATGTCTAAAAATCGAGTCACCAACTCTATTAAAATGAAGAATATTAGGACCGGACGTTTAATAAATCCTCGGTCCTAAAAATTAAGCCTTATTTTAAAATTTAAAGTTAGGAGCGGACAACTAACAAATATACGGTCCTAAAGGTTTCGCAATCTATTAAATAAAATGAAGACTTTTAAGACCGTGACTACTAACAAATAAACGGTCCTAATAATTTAGCCGTATATTTTCTATACTTTTAGGATCAGACTTTTAACAAATATAAGGTCCTAAAAGTCTACCCAAATTTTTAGAATTAGACGAAGACTTTTAGGACCGGATATTTGTTAAATATACGGTCTTAAAATGGACGAAGATTTTAGGACCGTAATTTTAACAAATATACGGTCCTAAAAGTCTCTACCCAAATTTTTTAGAATTAGACGAAGACTTTTAGGACCGGATATTTGTTAAATATACGGTCTTAAAATGGACGAAGACCTTTAGGACCGCACTTTTAAAAAATATACGGTCCTAAAAGTCGCGAATACTTTTCAGAGCCTCATCTGGCTCATTTTCAACATCCGCCCGTACCTCAAATTTCAAGCACTAAATAGCTTTATCCACCATCCCATTCATTCGAAACCCAAAATGGACACACACAAATTGTTCGAAAAAATAAACAAATTTATTATTGAATTACATTGCTATATTTACAAATGAATTAATTAGCTAGTCGAAAAAATAAACATATGTACGTAAGGCTATTGTTGCTACAACATCATATATTATTTACAAATGAATTAATTTAGGACATTAATTATTGTCTTGACTTGGATTTTCTAAGACTAGTTTATACAGATATTCACAAAAACCTCGCGTATGTGCTCGATTTCATCATCATCAAATGGCTCTTCACGGCAAACCTCTCGTAACATCAAAGACAGAAACAGAATTAACATATTATGTGCATATTTCATATGTAACATTAAGCCATCGATGATCGAATTCAGCCATAACATCTTACCCTTAAAGTGACTTTAGTGTTTCCCTTCGTCACAATATCATATAAGTGTTTCATGACGTACGGGCCACATAAGTTCGATCGTTCGGTTGCTTGACGGGTCTAAAAATAACAATAAATATATATAAGAGCATATATTGTGAGCTGAGCACCACGCTTTTTTTTTACATCAACACGGAAGGTCTTCATGGCACTATCATCAAAATCAGAAATTTATCAGTAATGTTCACTGAAAATTCACAACAGAGATTTCAGACAAGACGATCAAAATGACATTCTTACTTGTTGATCATCAGCTGCAACGTAGTCGATGGATCGCTGTGAGTGGAGCATAAGAAGATAACATAATGCAACTCCATGTTCATGATGACCAACTCGCAGTGGTTGCTGAAAATTCACAAAAAGAAAGTACTCAGTGATATATATATATGTAGCATAATTATATTAAGTGAATTGCGCACAAGTATATATGTATACCCGAGCCAAGTGTGGAAACAAGTACACCTTTCTTTGCACTTTACACAACCTATTTGATATGTACTCTGTCTCAATTCCAGAGGTAGTGTTGTGCTTGCATACACCGGGCACAAGAATCCAAAATCCGAAATTCGCCCTCTTGAACTTTCTCGTGCATGCACCTACAAGAATGACATCGATGAGGGAATTAGTATATATGTATATATGTGTGTCTAAACGGTGCATTTCAATTATGTAATCAAGGAAGAAGATACTTACTTCATAAATAGTTGAACACATGCACTAGTAACCTCGGCTCCAGAAGCAAAGATGGACTCTACATCTTCATTATCAACTAAAAGCGGTTGAGGATGAGGGAGGCCTACTACTTCATTGACAAAGCCACGATTTATCTTTAAACCATTTTTGGCTACCAAATCTTTTATTTTTCCTTGGCCGTCAAGTTAGCAAGTAGGGGATGGAACTTGAGGAGGGTGGAGCTTGAGGAGGGGGTGGAGCTTGAGGAGGGGTGGAGCTTGAGAAGGGGTGGAGCTTGAGGAGGAGTAGAGACATCTACAAGCTTCACCGGCCAAGAGATGAAGGTTCCCTTGACATCACTCACAACCTTCACTCATCGGTTGGGAGAGGGACAGTGCATCAAAGATCACCTCTTCAACCGACACTCGACTTCATCATCGCCCATTTGTTCGTGGTGTACGCTTGATCCCAAGTTGTGGACAGTCCCTTTAGCAACCAATTGTCTATGACCATCACGATCCTCCACATACGAGATGACAAGGTTGCTCGACTCGATCGTCCAACAATGCAGCTCCCTCTAGTGCTCGTGCGCCGCATAGGTTCACCAAGGTGTCAAGGGATCCACACTGGTCTCGGCCGAGAGCTCGGGAGGAACTTCATTTTCTCCATCTCCTCCTTCATCTTGCTCATCTCGATTGAAACATCCTCAATGTAGCATCTTTCGCCGCCGATTCCTCACTTAATTTGGCCATGCTCGATCCATCTCCTCCCTGGTAACCATACTTTGTCTGTGGCGTTTGGATTTACCAAAGTATTGCTTTAGGCCTACCCGTCCTCCAATCCCCCTTACACGCCCGCGTGATCTGGTTTTCCGGTCGCAGCGGTCGAACATCATTCCTCCCGTCCGACGCAAAGATCCCTCTCGCCTCTTTCTTTTTAAGATCTTCCGTAAGATACGGATAACGAGAAGCTTAGTGATGAAACATGTTTAGTAAGTAAAAATAACAATATCGATACTTACAATTGTTCAGCAACTACACGAGTTTTTCACTCGTGTAGGCGCCGCTTGGCTTTTGCCGAATATACAACCGAGCTCCTCGCGACGTATTGGAGATGGCGGCCGGTCAACTACCGTAGAAGGATTGGATTCAGCTTCATCTTCTAATCTCTTCCGTTTGGCCGCCATCAAATCTTTTCGGCCTTTTCATATCCGCCGAGAAGCCCTGTGTGGGCAATCATTCTTTCTCCCAATCTCCCGATATTTTTCCCTTATTTTCTCGTGAATCGAGATTGAAAACAACTATATATCAATTATGAATTCCACCATGTCACTAACAGAAATTAGAGAACTTCGCTTGATATGAACGTCAAACATTAGTCAAATTCACTTCATCAAGTTTCAACATTTTACTTAAGGAAGATGTAGCATTGTAGAAGAAATTGGGAAAACCAAAGGAAAGGGAGTTGCGAAATGCCGCCAACTCACCAATTCATTCATTCATCATAAATGGTTCCTACACATATTAGAATAACTAACTAACTAACAAAGAACGTCTAACCATGGCCATTACACGGTTTACATATCAAACTTGCATGGAACTAGGACATGCTCCTCTCATGCAGACAAAGGCAGCAAATGTATACTTCTATTCACACACCAAACCATTTAACTAACGAGATTAGATGTACACAATAACATTCACATATCCTCACAAGGTTAATAAGCAAACAAAAGTGCAAACAAAACTAAATATAACTCACCGTAGCTTCAGAGTGGTCCGCTTCGAACAAATTGTTGCCAAGTTTGTTCATCAATAAATTTGTACTTGTCCTGTGGTTGATGGTCGGGCTTCTCTCGGCAAAAATATAAGTGTTAGCCGTAAAGGTCTTAAACTTCCCGAACCGCTCAGACAATAAGACAATGTTGAGTCTTTGAACTTCTCGGACTGTGGACGGTGAATGTAAGCCGGATAGTGTCCCACATAGGATCCTTTATTGTTTTTTGGTCCACATTTTTCCACTCATCACCAAAATGCTAACCTTGCTGCGTACTAGAACGCCGACAAAACTAGTATATGTGCTTTTATTAGGACCGAAAGGTTGCAAATTTTCATCAAAATGAATCTCGAGCTTCGTCCCAAAGATTCCGACTAAGGGATACTTCCATCATTCGTGTGCCGCTTCTACCACGGCGTGCACGGCGCCGAGGAGGCTCAATGTGAGATGAAGAGGGTTCGCTTGTCCGACCCTCCCGACCAAACCAAGATCTGGAGTTTCAAGAACACGAGTGGAATCGTTTTCACCGTTCATTTTCAAGACAGAAGAGAGGAATGCCCGAGAAAATGAGGGAGTAACAGAGGCTAACAGTACGCGGGCGAGGAAGAGAGGTAATGGAACAGAAGGGTTTCGCAACGTGAACAGGGGTTCTTCGGTGAGAGTGTGAGAGTGACAAAAGCGTCCGCGCTGAAGTTAACGTTTGGCGCTTCATTTTTAAGACCGGACAAATACACATATACGGTCTTAAAAGATAACCTTTAAGACCGATCTCTATATATGTCCGGTCTTAAAATTAATTAATTTTTATTCAAACTTTAGTACTGGCCAAATTTTTGTCCGGTCTTAAAAGTCTTACTTTTAAGACCTGGTCATTCTGTAACAATGGTCTTAACATTTATTACTTTTTATTTAAACTTTAGTACCGGACAAATTTTAAGTTCGGTCTTAAAAATCAAAGTTTTAAGACCGGCTTTTATATATGTTCGGTCTTAAAACTTTAATACCTTTATATTTATATTTTTCCGTATTATTTTGGAGTGTAGAAAATATAAGTCTGCATTAAAATTAGATTAAAACTAAAAAATGGCAGTTTGGGGCTCAGATTTCAGAAATGTCATTTTAGTCCCACGAATTTGAGAAATTTCAGTTTGATCCAAGTGAAAACTACAGCGTTTGGCTTCAAATCATTAGATCAAATTTTCAGAGGCGTTAAAGCTTGACATTTTGGAGACTTTGAACCAAAGGCTACACGGCGGACCCTTCATCTTCTTGAAGAGAGCTCAGAATCAACCTTACCTCTCATCCTCCATCACCATCTTCAACTTCATCTTACTCCCTCCACCTAAACAGGGGCAGATTGAGAAATAATTTTCTAACAGGGGCATTTTAGGAAATAGTTTTCTGACAGGGGCATTTTAGTAAATAGTTATTTAATAAGGGGAAAATTCAGAAATTAGCCTATATTTTGAAGATGGATAGATAAAATTCATTGTTCTAGGAGGTTCTTATCATCCTTTTCAAAACCCAATTTCCATTATATTCCACTTTTATTCCAAAAATCCAAAAATATTAGTTTTCTTTGAAAGCATTTTTATTTAATTGCAACTTATTTGATAGTTAAAAATCTCTAATCTAAATCATTGTTTTTATGCCAATTATCACATTTAGTTGCTAGGTAATTAATAAGAGGCTCTTCAAGAGACGATCCAGGATTGTACACCATTTATTGCAATCATTGGTTTAATTTTGAATAGGTTACCAAGGCACAGAGCACACGCTTCTTCAAACGGTTATTTTGAAAAAACATGTCACTTTTTAGAATACCGTGTCTAATAGCTAATGGATGGTAAGAAAAAACCGTCACCATTTACGAAACCTAACGATTGTGATGTAAAATCGCGAACTTTCATTACAAGGTTCATTATGGTTGTAATTTAAGAACCGTAAGAAAAGACCACCTTTTATAACAGTTCTACACTAATAACTATGAGCAAGTTAGTTCAAGTCTTTTAAAACACTTGCTATCTCGCGCCTCTTCAAATTCCCAAGTTAATTATTACACTTAACATACTTGTATTTTGTCGAACATTTCCCATCATCCTCGGAACCTTAAAACTTTGGTTGACTTTTTTCGGCCGTTGACAGTCGCTTTTAGGTGAACCACATCCTCCACTGCTTTCTTTGAACTTCAATTTGATAGCCACATGAGTTGCTTTGATTTCCCTAACTCACCTTTTCTTTTTGGAGCCATAGCTAGGTCGTATTTCTTCACGTGCTCTATTATCCTTATTTTAAGGCATGATTTCTCTTTTATATTTTGCATTATCTATTTTGCATTCGACATTCTCCTTATTTTTCACTTTGTCTTGTGTAACTAGGTTTTGACCATAGTCATGCATCATGTTTTTTTCTAGGAAACCCATTGCTTTGTTCCTTGTGGATGACTAAATGAGTTTTGTTTTCTATATAAAATGGCCATTTCTACTTCCACTGGCATTGATAATGCCCTTAGTACTCGTATTGAAGTTGCCATTATGCAAACCAGAAACAAGACTCCATAAGAGGCATTAGAATGAGTGTAGGATATTGTAAGGAGGGGCCTTTGCTCCTTGACTTTTATGAACAAAGAAAAGTCGTTGGGGAAAAATTTCACATAACATGGAACAATGTCGGTCAAGCTCTTGAGTCATCATACTTCGTCAGCTACATCGGCATAATGTTAAGGACCAACGTTCTTATCACAATGGGTAATTGTTGTTGGGTAGGGAGAAATTACAAAGACGTTATTTGGGATAATATGAGGGTAAGGTCTATATGTCTACTAATTAATTGCTATTTACTTGTAAAAAATGTTAACTCAAATCGTGTGCTTTGCATTTTTCAAATTATTTAGACAAATCTTCCAGGAAATATGTCCTCAAAAAGGTTGACAATCACTACGCACATTCTCTCATGCATTGATGAATGCATATTTGTAGATTCCTGAAAAAGGCTAATGAGACGGTAGTTCTTGAAGATCTTCAATCCACCATCAAACTGGATGATTGGAGACAATTTGTCATCTCATGTTGTGACGCATCGTTCCAGGTAGTTTTTACTCGCAATTCATAGACTTGCATGTATATATTTAATATTAACTTGAGTGTTGTGTGTTTTTGTAGGAATTAAACCAAATGAATAAGGAGAGGGTGAAGAAAAATAAGTATCCTTACAAGGGAGGGCAAATAGTGTATGATTGGATTGCTAAAAAGTAGGCTGTTGAGAGTGGGGACGGTAGTAGACCTCCCTATCAAGAACTTTGGTCAATGGTAAGGCAAAATAAAGATGGCATTTATGACAACCCACAGGTGAAGGACATTATTGATAAAATGATAATTTTTAATATTAGTCCCCAATTCGTGGAAGTAATGTCCATGATTAACTATCAATATTAACATTATTGTTAAATAAATAACAAGCCATGTCTTGGGAAGTTACAACACATGGTTGCCTTACTGTCGATGAGGATGTATTAGCCAAGACATTGGGGCTTGACCATCCCGGTCTTCTTAGGGGTGTCGGCTTTGGATTGACCAAGAAAAAATGTTATGGTCAACAGCAACCTCAAAGAAATAATAGGGATGAAAATTATGGAAAGCTCCATAAATAGTGTGATAAAGTGCAGAAAAAATGCTATTTCTCACATAAGAGTTGCTGAAGGAATGTTGTAAGCAAGGAGAAATTGTAGCATAAGTACTAGAGGCAGCTGCACATTTCCAAGCCTTGATATGCGTGAGGGATTAACAGATATTTTTTTTCCAATAGCTCTAAATACCATATAGTTACAAGAGTAAATACCCTTTTGGGTCCCTGGAAAAACACGCTCTACCCATTTTGGTCCCTGAGTAAAAAAATGTCATTTTCGGTCCTTTTTAGGGACTAAAAAGGATTTTTTGGGAATTTGTGAGGGATTAAAATGCCCACAAAAAATGACTAAAAGGACTAAAAGGGACCTTTTTTTGTTTAAGGACTAAAAATGACATTTTTTTTACTCAGGGACCAAAATGGGTAGCGCATGTTATTTCAGGGACCAAAAAGGGTATTTACTCTAGTTACAATGGGCCACATGTTCAACTGCCCGAAGTATAACATGCTTCATTGCAAGCTTATCCCTCCTGAGCATGTGAAGGCACAAATTGACATTAAGATCAACCCTAGCTATATGCTCCCCTTGCCACCAAAGATACATATATAGTGGGATGGGTTGTGGGTAGCTTCATTGTGTGGCCTCGTCGTATACTTAGAGTATTCAAGCTGATCAAGAAGTACACCACTCAAAAGAAGCTGTCAACCAAGTTCAAGCCTCCACTCAATCTAAGATGGCCTCTCAGTGCAAGCCCCCTCTTAGTGTGTGTTTGGGTAATACCCAAACCGCAATTTCAAAAGCCTCTTTTCGCAAGTTGAGACAAAACTCCTCTCACATACTTACCTCATAAATCGTAAAAGCTATTCTCCAAACGATAATCTAAACATAAGGAAGCATCCCACCACCAATGATTAATTTGGGAAGAAGTCATTCTCACATAATAAGCCTGTTGGTCAATCTGCCCGGAAATCCCTCCGGGAATTCGCTGACAAAGTCTTCGCTGTAGACCCATTTCCAATGATCAAATTTGAGACAGAGGTCTTCGACCTAGTAGACTAAGAGAATTCTATAAGTGAAGAGCTTGTTTCTAAAGTGCTGACTAAAGAGATGATAAATACAAGCTCTATCAACTTCTTTATTAGGTATTTCTTCAACTTTGATTAAATAGTTGGTTGCTTAGAAATTTGATTACATTTTGATATGCTAGTTTCGGCATTTCAGGCACTTGTACCATACTTACATCCTTCCCCGCGGCCTAGGACAAGATCAAGTTCATTCACTCTAACTATGTCAGGCAACAAGGTGATGGCATGAAGGAAAATATCAAGCAAAATCGTACGAGGTTTTTGGGAAATGAATTCATTAGGAGGGTGCCAAATAGAAGGGATACTTACTTCTATGTGCGTTACATTCAAGGGTGGGAACATTATTAACTCTACTTAAATTAGTTTTTTATTTATTTTCTAACTGTCCTAATGGTGTGATCCATTGTTATAATTAGGCAGTACTAGATGCTTATAGTGTTAAATCCATTTTGTAAAAATATTTGGTGCTATGACTTTATGGGCAAGGTTCCATACAAGAAACCATACATGTAGGAGACATTCAACCAATAAGCTATATATTTATCATCTTTTATAATTCAGTTCATCTTGCATGTTTATATATAATTTTTTATTGTATCTTTTCAGAGCGTTCTATAATCACCGCATTCAAAATGGTCTCTAGTGCCCCAAAATCAACCTCACTGATGGTTATGATAATAAACTATTCCAATGGCTATGTCCAAAGGTATACATATTATTCACCAATAACTATCATATCAAATTGAAACAAACATATAGTTTATATGTATGACTAACAGACAAATTTTTCTTCTCATTTCTTTATAGTACCTAATGCAACCAGACATAAGCAATGATTGTGGGTACTTCATGTTGCAGTACATGAAGAGAATGATCACGTACGGTGTTGAAAATATTGATACAAATAATGTATATTATATGCTCAATTCTCTCATATATATATATATATGTGTGTGTGTGTGTGTGTGTGTGTCTATATATATATATATATATATATAGACACACACACATTCGGTCAACTATATATTATAATATCTGACTTCTATCCATTGTTTCCTCTTCGCACAATGTTTTAATGCCTCCTGCATGATGTTTAGCAACTCACAAATGGAAGAAATGGCTGAAGAGTTAGCAGCATCTGTGCAACATTAGTTGGAAAGTAAATACATTGAATGATTGTAAATTTATAGATATTGATGATTTGTTTGTTTTAAAGTTTTGGTTTTAATAGTGTGTGTATATATATATATATATACATGAATGACAGTAAATGTATTCTAATTTTTTGTATTGTTCTATATATGAATAAAAATGAAAATATATATTATGATTCGTTTTGTAAATGTATATGCAAGGAAGATCTTGAAATATAACTTCACCCCCACCCCCAAATTTTTTTGAATTTTTTTAGCTTCGATAAATCACAGCTGTTAACTAACAACTGTTATTTATGTCAACTATATATAACAGTTATTTAAATAAATTCATTAACATTACTATCAATATATAACGATTATTATGAAAGAACCGTTATATATGTATACATATATAACATTTGTTAAAACGGAACTATTATATATTATGCAAGTATTACTATATATTATGTCAGTTGTTAACTTGTGGCCGTTAATTATTATCACAGCAATGCGCATATTATGGCCTCACCAAGCCTCAATACATAATGAGTGTTATATTATAACCATTATAATAGGTCTAGAGTAAATAACGGTTTAGAACTGTAATTTATCTGCGCGAAGCATATATAGCGCTAGCATATATGACAGTTCATAATCATGATATATGATAGATAATAACTGTCATATATCACGATTTCTATAGTAGTGATATTTGATTTGTAAAGTAAGAACACATTTAACTTTTCACCCACAAAACTTAATTTTAGTTTAGCCTAAGGGTGTAGTCAAATTTTCAAAAAATTTTGGAGCTGTTTGATGTTAAATCCACATAGGGGTAGAGCTGGGAAATCGGGCCGGCTCGTTTAAACCCTGGCCCGTCAAGGGTCAGGCTTAAAAAATGGACGAGATATTTGAAATTGGCATTGTAAGGCCGGCCCTGGAAGTAACATCCCGTTTTCCAAAAGCAGTATAAAATTTTTTCATCAGAGTAGAGCATCGGAGTAAGAGTGTAACTGATATATTTATTCAGAATGCCCACTGGCTAATTACAGAAACGGTTCAACAACCGAGAGTTTTCAAAAGTAAAGGACAATAACGGAAAGTCTTCAGCGGATCCTTGAACCTGCTGCTTTCCTCTCTCCTCGTTCCTCGGTCCTTCCGACCCTGATGCTATGTTAAGAGCTGAGATTCGCACCGGATCTCAGGTAACGGTTAACCTCATATTTACATACACAACATATATATTACAGATAATCATACAGCAACCAAGCATATCCCAACAGCACATAACCCCTATAGTACATGTGTCACACCTAGCTATCGTGTCACACCTAGCAGCCGTTTCACACCGAGCAATCATTTCACACCTAGCAAACGTATCCCAATACCCAGCAAGCATAACAACAGTACATAAACATATCACAGAGCTATCAGCTACCTCCTATAAGCATACCATACACCTAGCACATACACGCATACAATAAACATCAGATTAGTGTTACAGTACGCGAACGTACCTTCGTTGACGGAAATCGGTATATCTGTCGGTATACGGCACGACAGTAGGTTAGAAGTAATCAGGGATATCCTATCAACATAACAACATACTTGTTAAGGATCTATCATTACGACGGACATTTTAGTCAAAATGACCATTTTACCCCTGACCCCCCTAATCGGCGGAATTTCGCCAGCACTTCGTTACTTTGACCCTAATCTTTCAAAATTTCAACATAACTCCTACTCCAACATAATTTTCGAAATATAAATCACATTGATTAATAATTCACATCATAACAGGCATTTTAGGTACAAATTACCATTTTGCCCCTAATGCCCCTAATCGGCGGAATTTCGCCAGAGCTTCGCTATTTTAACTCTAATCTTCCAAAATTTTGCCATAATTCCGACCCCATCATGATTTTCGAAATAATGACTAAAATAACCCTATCATATGATATCTAATAATACTTGGAAGATTAAAGACTAATATAGCATTTCTACTCAAACTACCGAAAGAACTACGGAAGCTTAAGACTCGGTACCGAAAAACTTACCCAGAGCTTCACTGCTTTTTTCCCCATAGATCCTCTCTCTAAAACCTCTCTCTAATTTCAGATTGCTCTTGTGAGTTTTGGTGTGAAAATTTTCAAAGGGCTCTAGTCCTATTTATAGGCAATTTCAAGTTACTATTCACACTTTACCAGATCGAATTCTGACCGTCGGATTGCACTTTGATGAAATGGCTTCATCTTGGCTATCCACCCCTCTTGGTCGACATAGAGGGCTTATGTGGCAGCCAATGACATCATCTTTGATGATGTCATGGTTTGCTTTATGCACTTGATCCGACAGAATTTCCTCGATCGGTGTCCGATTCGCGTAATCTCGGAAAATCTCAAAATTCTGGATTCACAACTTTGAAGATCTTCTCTTTCTCATCAAAAGTATCTAGGTTAACTTAATTTTTGGTCCTATTCAGGGTTTCAACGATACAGGCGAAGTTTCTCGAAAAACGTGCTCGGTTACGGAATTAAATTCCGGAATCATCAATTTCTGGACAAAAATTCACTGATTCCAAATATGTCCAGATAATTATAAACTCATCTCCAAATGTTGAGTTACAATTTATTTTCTTCAAATTCTAATTTTATGACTATCTGCCTATTTCTCAGATTTTCCCTATTTCGTCTTATTACTAATTTCTTCTACTGATCTCAGAAACGACTCCAGGTACAGCTCAATTCGAGATAAAAATCCACTTATCAATATTATACCCTGACTTTAGAAATTCTGTTCCTGGTTCTCTAGATAGGATCCGATTCCTATAGGTAATTATTTACTTTTTACTATTTTACTTTAATTATTACTTAATTAGAGTTTATATTTTACACTCTTCCTTCACATCCTTTTTATTATTATTTTTTCTTTTTCCCTTCACCATGTCGGCACACACACACAATTATATATAATTTTTATTTTATTTTTTAATTAATTAATATATAATTTAATAATTATTTTTACATAATTTTTTACAACTTTTTCCTATTGGTCCATACTTGTATTTAGGCTCAAAATTACTTAATCTCATTTATTTTTCTCAATATTTTCCAATTAATTAGAAAATATATTTATGCTAATTTTCTAGCCATAAACCATTAATTATAGAGTTCTACATAATTTATCACAATTATTTCATTGTTCAAGCTTAAATAATTAACCAATAATTATTTAATCAATCACTTATTATTTGTTGACAATTTTCTTATTTAGAACTAATCACTTCCTCTCAAAATCAGAACTAACATAGCTATTTTATCTCCCATGTAAAATATCAATAATTATGGAGTTAGTTATGATCTCCAAATACTTTATAGTTGTTATTTTACAATTCTTCCAAGCTTATAATTTATTAAATTACCAAAATTAGAGACAATAAATTTTAATAATTATTTTACTACCCTTCAGGATTTTTCACAATTTTCCTAAGTCGTTATATGCTCCATAGGGACATTTTGGTCATTTTGGCACATTATCACATTTTTCCTAATTTCCACGAAACATTCTTTTTGACACCACATATTCACCTATTTTTAATAGGTATTATTTCCTAATTTATGATATTTACCCTAAGTGTGATTTTTAGGGTATTACACTGGAGGGCCTCGGGCCAGCCCTGTAGGCCCTTTTCACTGTAGCTTTTTCTTTTTTTCCTTTTTTAATTTATATATGTTAGAATATTAGGGAATCAATTGTGGTTATTAGTATCCCTTGATCCTTGCCTTAATTATAGGATCAAGATATCAACTTCATTAGTTTTAATTAACCTTTAAATGTAATCCCTGATCCTACTCCTCTGCCCTGATTCTTCTCCTTTTCTTCATCTATATATTGTAATGTCTTCCGCTGAATAATATACTACAAAATACAGAGTGTTCTTATGCCTCTGAAATAATATGGTATCAGAGCCGAGGACACCCGTCCAAGGCCAGAGAAAGCGAGAGAAACAGTGAGCGACGTGCAGGAGAGAGAAACAGTGAAGAGAGTTTTCCGGCGAGTTTAGGGTCCACTGTAGGCGGCGAGTTAGACTACACCGCCTAGCCCAGAAGGACGGGAGAGCTCCAATCGGCGGAACCCCGAAATCCGATGACGATCCGACGACTCCACGACGGCGCGTGGAGTACACGCGCCCGACGAACAACGGAGCTTCGATGGCGCGTGACGGAGGTTTTTCGACGGCGACTTCTTTTTTCGGCCTCCTCCTCTGATTTCCGGTGAGACCCAGTGGTCAATACATCCTCCGGTGACTATTTCCTTCTTCCAGAAACATGGATCCCTCTCAGAGTCCTCCTATGTTCGGAACAATTCCCGGAACATATCCCATGGGTTTTATGACCGGTACCGATTCTCAAACTCAAAATTTCTCTTCTTCTTCTTCTATGCCCATCAACCCAAGCACCAAACGTAACCTCGAGAGATGGCTTCGAATTTACAGACCATCACATTATGGCTATTAGCCATAAGTTTAATGGTAGAAACTATCTCCAAAGTGGTCACAAAGCGTGCCGAGGTATATTCGAGGTAAGAGAAAGGAGAAATACATTCAAGGCAGCCCTCAACCAGCCCCTGATGATCCTAATTTTGACACCTGGTTTGCTGAAAACAACCAAGTCATGACATGGTTGTGTAATTCAATGACCTTGGAGATCAGTGAGGGTTATCTGCTTGCACACACGGAAAAGGAAATATGGGATGCCGCTAGGAGGACCTACTCCTCTCTTGAAAACACTGCTGCCTTGATTCACCTGAAGAGACAACTCCGGGGATACACGACTTCCTCTTAGGCCTAAATGTTGTCTTCGAGGAGGTAAGGGGCAGAATCATGGGGCTAAAGCCACTCCCACAACTCTTTGACGTGGTCAACTTTGTGCAATTTGAGGAAAGTAGGAAACTCTTGAACCGAAGTGGACCAAGCAACATTGAAAGCTCAACTCTTGCAATTCAAGGACCATCTGGGGACCGCAAAACCAGTAAATGGTGCAACTATTGTAAGAAAAAGGGCCATACTAAGGAAGAATGCTGGAAACTCCATGGAAACCCTGGGAAATCAAACTTCCAAAGTCACTCGACCACACTGGACCAAAGGTGGAAAGTGACAATCACCGAGTCAAGAGGAGCTACGGATGTTCCGTAGAGAATAAGTCTAAATCTGTTCCCTGCGTGAATCTTGTACAATCAGGTAATTCTATTATTGCCCTAAACGCTGTGATGACCAATGACGATACCTGGATTGTTGACTCAGGAGCTACAGATCACATGACCGGTAACAAAACTCTATTCCGTAACCTTAAACTCTATCATGAACACCTCAAAGTAAAAGTAGCTAATGGTGTATTCACATGAGTTGAGGGTATTGAGACTATTGCATTATCTGACCACTTGACAATACATAACGTTTTGTTTGTACCGAAACTTACTTGTAATTTGATCTCTGTAAGCAAGTTGACTAGAGGTAAAATATGTTGAGTGATCTTTGATGATGGTTTATGTGTGTTTCAGGATTTAAGAACGAGGAGGACGATTAGGACTTCTAGAGAATGGGATGGATTGTTCTACCTTGAAGGTTCAACCTCAGAGAATAAAGAAACGTGGAAGGCAAGACGAGCGCTGATTAGCTCAAATTCACAGAATAATGATATATTATTGTGGCACTGTCGATCAGGCCACCCTAGTTTTGATTATATGAAGCATGTGTTTCCAAACCTATTCAATAAAAACTCTGTTCCTTTTCATTGTGAAACTTGCCAATTTGCAAAACAAACCCGATCCTCATATCCCAAACAACCCTATACTCCCACCTCCCCATTCACATTGATTCACAGTGATATTTGGGGCCCTGCCCGAATAGCTACTATCACTCATACCAGGTGGTTTGTTACTTTTATCGATGATCACACTCGCACCACATGGGTTTACCTAATGAAGAACAAATCTGATATTGCCAAAGTCTTTCAAAACTTCTATACCTTTGTCCGAACCCAATTCAACACATCCATTAAGGTGCTTCGAAGTGATAATGCAAAGGAATACATGAGCACCGCCTTCAAAGAGTTTATTGATCGTCAAGGAATTCATCACCAAACATCTTGTCCTTACACCCCCCAACAAAATGGGGTAGCCGAACGGAAAAACCGTCACCTGTTGGAAGTAACCCGTGCCTTGCTCATGGAACGGAATGTTCCCACCATATTCTGGGGTGATGCCATCCTCACCGCGGCTTATCTCATTAATCGCATGCCTTCTAAAGTTCTCAAATATGACACCCCAATCCAAACCCTCCTGAAATTCTTTCCAAATTGCCCCCTCATTAATTCATTACCTTCCAAGGTATTTGGGTGTGTTGTCTTTGTTCACAAAAAGGAGGGCAACAAATTTGGTGCTCGCTCTGACAAGTGTATATTCCTTGGCTACTCCTCCACTCAAAAAGGGTACAAATGCTATTGTTCATCTTCCAAGAAACTCATTGTCTCCCGGGACACCGTTTTCTAGGAAGACGAAGCCTATTATCCTAAATTACCCATTCAGGGGGAGTATGTTGATTGAATGGCTAATCTTGGAAACATCTAATTCCAACACCTCAAACTCACCTGACACATCATCTGAACCACCTAACCTTATAGCCTCTCTTGAGTCACTTGCTCCCACAAACCAGCCTAACACATACATTCCACCCCAACCTGAACCCAATGAACCGGAAACACATGTTGAGATCAATTCAGGGATGGATGCGGGATCACGACAAGAGATAGAAACTGAACCAGACACTAGTAGAACTATCTCTCCCATTCAAAGGAACGACTATGAATCCAATCCGGGATTAAATCCTGAAGAATCGGGTTGGCTTATTGCCTTGAGAAAAGGGGTAAGATCGTGTACTCAACATCCTATTCAAAGATTTGTCTCATATGGTAATCTGTCTGCAAGAATGCAAAGTTTTGTTGCTAACAGTGCACAGATAACTGTTCCAAATACATTTCAACAAGCTATGGCTGATCCAAATTGGAAGCAAGCTGCAGAAGAGGAATTGAGGGCACTCAAGGAGAACAGAACATGGGAGATCACGACTCTTCCTAAAGGAAAGAAACCAGATCCCGATGGCAGTATTAACAAATACAAGGCGAGACTTGTTGCAAAAGGATATACCTAGACATACGGGATCGACTACCAGGAGACATTTGCTCCAGTGGTCAAGTTCAATACCATTCAAGTACTATTATCACTTGCAGCAAACTTGGATTGGTCTCTATACCAACTGGACGTGAAAAATGCATTCCTGAATGGCAACCTAGAGGAAGAAGTAGACATGGAGATTCTGGATGGAGTTTTAGCTCCCAGTAACTCTGTGTGTAAGCTAAGGAAGTCCTTGTACGGCCTGAAACAATCTCCTAGGGCATGGTTCGGTAGATTCACCAAAGCAGTGAAAGGGCTTGGATATACTCAGGGACAAGCTGATGACACATTGTTTACCAAACGTGTTAATGGCAAAGTCACCATATTGATCGTCTATGTTGATGACATAATCATTACAGGGGATGATGAAGAATCCATGGCTCAACTAAAACAAGACTTGTCAATCGAATTCCAGGTAAAAGACCTTGGACAAATGAGGTATTTCTTAGGCATGGAAGTAGCAAGAAACAAGAAGGGCATCAATGTCTCTCAACGCAAGTATACATTAGACTTGTTACATGAGACTGGAATGTTGGGCACTCAGCCAGAAGGGATACCAATGGAAGAGGGATGCCACTTAGAGATCAAACCACAAGGTATTCCAGCTAATGCAGAGAGATACAGAAGACTTGTGGGAAAATTGATATACTTAACCCATACACGTCCTGACATCAGCTATGCGCTTGGAATAGTAAGTCAGTTTATGCATCACCCCAAGAAGAACACATGGCGGCAGTCCACAGAATTTTGAGCTACCTGAAGCTTAATCCTGGAAGGGGAATATTCTTTAAGAAAGGTACTACCAGGAACATAGAAATCTACACTGATGCAGATCATGCAAGAGATAGAGAGACCAGGAGGTCAATCTCGGGGTACTGTACATACGTGTGGGGAAATCTAGTTACCTGGAGAAGCAAGAAACAGACAGTGGTGTCACCAAGCAGTGCTGAAGCAGAACTAAGAGCTGTTAACAAAGGAGTATGTGAAGGAATCTGGATCATCAGATTACTGTTAGAGTTGGGAATTCAACATGAGGGACCAATGCAACTCTGGTGTGATAACAAGGACAGCATTGAAATGGTCAAGAACCCAGTATATCATGATAGAACCAAATATGTTGAGATAGACAGACACTTCATTAAAGAGAAGATTGAAGCAGTCATTATGACACTGTCTTACATAAGATCTGCAGACCAAATTGCAGATATTTTGACTAAACCACTAGGCAGAACAAAGTTTGAAGGATTTCGTGGCAAGCTGGGATTGATCGACATATACTCTCCAGCTTGAGGGGGAGTGTTAGAATATTAGGGAATCAATTGTGGTTATTAGTATCCCTTGATCCTTGCCTTAATTATAGGATCAAGATATCAACTTCATTAGTTTTAATTAACCTTTAAATGTAATCCCTGATCCTACTCCTCTGCCCTGATTCTTCTCCTTTTCTTCATCTATATATTGTAATGTCTTCCGCTGAATAATATACTACAAAATACAGAGTGTTCTTATGCCTCTGAAATAATAATATATATTTTGTATTTGTTATAGAGTTATTTATCCATTTAACTACAAATACATAATAACTATACTCTAATTTTATGATTTGGTTTATTATTTGTTGCAAATAAAGATTATGGATGTGTTCATGATGCGGGAGAAAAAATTTATGATATTCTTACTCATGAGCTTGAGGCTACTACTCAAAGTGAAGAACAATCAAATGTCGTTGAAATTGATGATAGTGGCGAAGATGACGACAATAATAGTCATTGTACTAATGTCGCTTAGTGGTATGCTTCTTATGTTTTATGTGAGTTATTCGTGAACATAGTTTGTTTTTGATTATGAATTAGTGACTATGCTTATTTGTTGGATGATTCATGTTGTAATTTACTAATTATATTTCTTTAATAAAACGGAGGAAAAATAGTTAAAATTTGGAATAGTAATTTTCGGGCCCTGGCCTGGTGCTCTCGGGCCGGGCTTTGAAAAACAGATGTTTTTCTTACCTCAGGCCCTGGAGGGTCGGCCCTATTAGGCCCTGGCCCTTCACGGGCCGGCCCTGGAGAGCCAGGCCAGCCCAGATTCCCAGCTCTACGTAGGGGTGCATTGAAATGTTACCGAAATAAAATTAGGAGACCAAATAAAATTTCATTTGAAATTAAATGATTAGAAATGCACTCTTCCCTATTATATTACATAAAACCTCCAATATTCATATTCTTACCTTCTTAGAGAGAGAAGCACAGAAAAATATGATTGATTATTTTAATCTTAACCTTCAAAGTTCAAACATTTTACCTTATCATTACACTCATCTCATGACGTTTTTTTTCATATCTCTCCAATTGCACCCTACACACACGTAATAACCTTTTCAAATACTCCATTCCTACTTAATAGGGAAGATCTAGTTATAAAATCTGATTATATTTAAAAAGTCCTTTAAGTTAGCTAATAAGGAAATAGACAAAAAGATACTACTTGAACTTTAAAATTTCAAATCAATGATTTCCTACTAAAATGAGTTATTTTGTTTTTTTGGTTGTCCATATCGTATCTAGAGCTTCGCCCTGACTAATCCGAATCTGACCCGGGTCGCACATCTAGCTATGGTGGGTGAGTCTCCCTGTGAGGCTTTTTTACATTCACAAGGCTTGAATTTGAAACCTTGCTTAAGCGACACAAGCAGCTTACCACTTGTACCAACTCCCATTAGTACTAAAATGAGTTGTTAATTATATTGCTATATTCTTACGGTTACACTCTTGTAGACAACAATATTTATTTGGGATTTTGAGGTTAAGTGTTTTTTTTTTGTTTTTTTTTGTCTTTTTTCCTACTTAATATGTCATTTTTTTCCCTAAAATACTCTAACTTCCTTAATTTTTCCTTTTCTCTCTTACTTAATTATTATTGAGAGAGTATCAATAACGGTAAATTAGGAATAGAATGACAAATATAAAAAATAGATCTTTTTATTTAGGACAAAGATTAATTCTCTAAATAGGTCATATGTTAAGATGGGAGGGAATAATATATAAGATATCGTAATCTTTCTTTCACATATTTTCAATTCTTTTATACTACATCATTCCCCTTTCTTCAAAAAAAAAAAAGTATGGTGCATTATTACAGAATTATTTAAAATTTAAAATTGGCAGCTCAAAAGTGATATATTATATTACATCAAACTTCCTATATATTCGTAAATTCTCGTTCAAACCTCATTATTAGCTTATTACTACTCATCAACCTCTTTCCGGGTCTCCCTCCGACGATAATGCGAACATATGACATCTTGTCTCTACTAGAAAATTTAACCTTAAAATTCGTAGATCAAAGATCGGAAGCCATACTTATTAATTGGATTGTTCTTAATTATAATTAGATCCATCAATTTTCACTAATATATGGCCTTTGGCTCTACCTTTTTCATTAAGTATTCTATTAATAGCATTTGACATGTGAATGAACATATGACATATTGTCTCTACTATAAAATTTAACCTTAAAATTCGTAGATCAAAGATCGGAAGCCATATTTATTAATTGGATTGTTCTTAATTTAATTAGATCCATCAATTTTCAGTAATATATGCCTTTGGCTCTGCCTTTTTCATTAAGTATTCTATTAATGGCATTTGAAATGTCTTGCGTGTACTATTAATTGTCTGGATCCCTCTCTCCAGCTAAGATCAATCCATAAAAAGCGTTACTATCTACTTGATGAGCCATGTGAATATTGTAAATAACTGTCTATATATAATATATGGATTTGTATTGTCTTGGCTTTGTCAAATATTTTTCTGACCATATATATATACCATATTTAGAGAGATAGTCAAAATGTACATATATATATATATATATTTTTTTTTTCTTTTGGAAAGATTTGATCTTAAAATAGAAAATAAGAAATTAAGGGTGTAATACATATTAGTAAAATCTTTGAAATATTTTGCATATTAAAGAAGGCTTTTGAGGCATACATAGTTGCCTTATACAGGCGTTGTTGATTCATCTCTAGTGTCTTCCAAATTAATTTTTCTTAATTCAATTTAATTCAAAAAGATGTAAATGGATATGTGTGTTAGTTTGCGAGATTTTTTGTTATCCTCTTGTTGGAATAGCAATAGTGGAGATTAAACCATGGGAGATATTATTTCGGTACTAAATATAGGACATAGTTTGAGGTAATAACATATTACTCATTCTGGTCTTAAATATAAGATAAAATTGATTTTTTTTGGGAGGTTAAAGAAGCTAAATATGTTATTTAATCATATTATATGTTGTGTATCATTATATTATATTTCAATTTATTATTCAAAATAATTAATTTGGTGAAAAAAATAAAAATGAAAATACTCTAAGGTAATTTAATTAGCTTCCTTAATCTTTTCATAAAAAGTCAACTTTGTCTTATACTACCTCCGGTCCTAATTATAAGAGCTAGTTGACTTTCTTTAGAGAGATTAAGGAAAGTTACTTAATCATTTCATATGTTAAATATTCTTAGATTATATATTAGTTTATTAGTCAAACTAATAAGTTTGGAGAAAAAAAAATATTTTAAAGTAATTTAATTAGCTTCCTTAATCTCTCCAAAAAAATCAACTAGCTCTTATAATTAGGACCGGGGAGAGTATTTAGTACTGGAGGGAGTACATAAGTTGTGTGTGTGGCATATTTGTTGCCTTGTTAAATATATCAAACTAAATAAACAATATTTTATATGAAATTTGCTAAAATTGAACTGAAATGTTATCCTTTTTTTTTTCCTTCCAAAAAGTATGACAACATCATATACTAATTAACTTATCACCATATTTAAATTGAGGTAATCAGTTCATCTGTGTATTCTACAAAATATTACAAATTTAAGAATAATAATTAATTTACTTGAGATTCTATTGATTTTACATGTCCATAAATTTATTATTTATGGGTATATAAGATATTATTATTAAACGATATTAATTTATATATATTATATAAGATATTAATTATATATATTGAATTATGCATCTAATTAACCTGGGCCTATTTAAGATTCATAAATATCATAATGCACTAAATTAATGAGATTAGACTTTCTCCACATTGATTTTTCTTTTACATATACATGTATACAGAAGGTTCTTTACCTAGGTTTTCTAAAACAGATCCTATACAATTAGTATCTTCTAGAAAGAAAAAATTCAGAAAATAAATAATTCACAAGAAAATTTTCATTTTCTACAACACACCAAATAAAGGGTGTTTAGATGTAAGCAAGATAATTATTTTCCCTGTTGCAAACGGATCCATAAACTGAAAAACGCTATTATAATAATAATAATAATAATAATTGAATATTTGACCAAAGCCAACTAGACAAAAAAAGAAAAAAGAAAAGAAGAAGCAATAAATGGGATTAAATTCAAAATAGGTGGGTCCCACAATACATATATGGAGCATATATATGGCCATAAATTGCATGCAACAGTATTAATAGCTGGGCGAGGAAAATGAAACTCATTTGTTAAAAATAGCAAAGATTTTCACTGATTCCTACAAGCCAATAATACCCTCATCCTCAACATCACTAGATTAGTAGAATAGAAGAATAAGAACTCTCTCTCTCCAGAGTTTATTTTAAAAGTCTCTGTTTTGCCCACAGAAACCAAAATCGAGTGAGAAAAACAATCGCGAGAATTGCGATGATGCGAAAGATTCTTCTGATGGGGCCTTGAAATACTCTTCTTCTTTTTTCTTAAATCTCTTTAGCTTTTTTGATTTTCTCGGACAAAATCATCAGGTTCTGAGAAAATCCGGCAAAACCGCACTTTAGAAGTTAATTAGATTATCTTATATTCTTCCGCTTCATTCTCATCACTTCTCAACCTTTTTCTCTTCTTCACTGAATCTTCAAATCAGTATAATAATACGGATCATGCTTAGCAGTAGCAGTAGCAGTGGTGGCGGTGGTGATGGCGGTGGCTTTGGTGGTGCCGGCGGTGGTGGTGGTGCCGGCAGGTGGGGCATTGGGAGTAGCGGTGGTAACGGCAACTCTTCTGGGGTTTGGAGTTCAGGGAAGAAGAAACAACAGAAACTTCCAAAGATTCCAAAACGAGGACCTGGTGTGGCTGAACTGGAAAAAATCTTGAGAGATAATGAAAAATCAGAGGGAGGAATTAATATCAATAATATTAATACTACTAGTAGTAATAATAATAATAATGTAGAAGGATTTTCAGTTTCACATCCCTATTCCGATCCTCGTCGCCGTACACCTCCACCTCTTGCTCTGCCTCCACCGCCTATGTCGGGGGTAGTAACATCTCGTCCGCCACCGACTTTTCCTCCGCCTTCTCACCACATCCCAATAGCCCCGAGATTTGACCACTTAAGCCCACGACCACGACCACGACCTGGTCTCTATGGCTATAACACAGCAAAACAAGAAGAAGGAAGAAATTTTCCAGAACAGCCTCTGTTTCCGATGAATCCGAGTTCGTGTGATGGATTATTACAACCTGATAATCATCATCATCATCGTCATCACACTGCAAATTCATCATCTTCCAATAAAATTTACAGTGAGTCCAGTAGTAATCCTTCTCATCATCATCTTTGGTCCTCTATCCCTGCTTTGCCTCAAGAGAGGCACCGTACTAATCAGTACTCTTCTTCCATGGTAAGAACATAACTAACCAGCTGGCTTCATATTTATGTGAATAATGTGTGTGAAATTCTTATTTCTGGTTCATTTGGGTGATCTGTGTTTTATTATGATGTGTTTCAGGTGAAGCAGATTTTAGGCCCTCGTGCACCACCACCTTCTTCAAACTCATTAACAACAGGCCATTTTAATCATGAGCCCCCTTCAAGCCAAAATCCTTACTTCAATGCTAGGAACCCAACGGAGGAACCTAAGGTCACTCACTACCCTTGCTTCATACCTTTTTATTGAATATCCTTTGTTATGTTTTAAGGTCAATTCAAGGGCTAATAATGTCTTGTTTCTTTGTTTCTGTTCTGATGTCTTTGAGGAAAAAACATTTAATAGATGGAAGAAGAGATCAATAACTAACTTAGCTAGGCTTTGGTTCAATGTTTGTGTAACTGATTTCATTGTGGATTCCTTTTTGACTCTAATATTTCAGTTATGAAAACCAGTTGTTTATGACAGTAGTATGTGAATTTGTGCCCAATCACAGAATATTTCCAAGCAAACCTGCAATGAATGAGAAACTAACGGTGTAAATTGTAAAGTAATTGTACTGATGAAAAAGAAAATTCATGGATAATTGCAGATGGTTGGTATGATGAGGCCTCACCCTTCTTCATCATTTGAGAACTCTCTGGTTCCTTCAACAAACTTCCAAGTTTCTCCATTTTTCCCGAACTTAATCACCAGACCCCACAACAAGTCATCTTCAAATAATGATACTCACTTCGATACAAGCAACTTCACTTCCTCCAACAATGATTGCTTCAGGTTGGTATATATATATATATATATATATATGCACTCCTACATTATAATATCCAATTAATTAATAATCTCTTAGTTTCAATCAGGTTTGTTTGATTAATTGATATATGATTGTGTTAATTTGTGTCATCAGGGATGTGGAATGGGGTGGTACTTTAGGATTAAACAGCAACAGATCAAGGTTTAGCTCTGACATCATTAAAGGAGTATCAAGTAATTTTTCTTCATTAATCAATGGTACTGCTGCTGCTTCTATTCCTACTCCACCAGTTCCTTCACCTTCCATGCCTATGTTTCAAAGGGAACTCTCCAACAACAATAATCACCAAGTCCCAGAAGTAAGTTTCGATTTTTTCTTTTATTTGCACTTTTTTTCAAATTTAATTATGTAGTCGTTGATCCTTGGAGCAATGATAAGATTGCTACATATGACCGGATGAAGTGAACAGTGAACAGAATATTATAGACGCATGATTGTGGGTCCCATTTAACTTGTGTGTCCTATAAGTGAGACTGGTCAAAAAAATTTCATGGACTACTATATATCTATGACCGACACGATTCGACACTCTGACACGTTAATCCTAAAAAAATCTAAATTTTGACGCGTTAGAACACGTTTTGATATTAAATATATATATTATAATTTACATTCAAGTTCAATATTCCGTAAAATCTTGGCTTCCAGCTTTGGCTCATCATAGATTCGGCCTCATCATAAAAGCTATGCCTCCTTTTAAAAAAAAATACAAAAGGAAAATTCATCATCAATTCAATAATATTCAAAGTCACGCATATTTTTAAAAAATAGAAGTGTCGAGAAGTGTTGGAGTGTCGAACAGTGTCGGAGTGTCCAACACGCATATTTTTAAAAAATAGGAGTGTTCGTGCTTCATTGTATCTATGTTAATGCTCAGTTTCCTCAACATGTTTTTTTTTTTTTTGTGAAAATTTACAGGACAAAATGGAGGACTCAAACCAAAAGTCAGAATCATCAAGAGGTGGATCAGATCAAGAGAGACCTTTCTATAACTTTCTTAAAGTGGAGGAAGAAGGAGACATGGAAGAAACTATACCTGGATCAAACCATGAGGGATCTGAAGTAGGAACCGATGGCCCTGATCTCACCTTGAAGCTCTGATATATTTAACTGCAGCATGATGAAGAATATAATATATATATGCATTTGCATTATTTATCAGAGCTCTCTGGTTCCGATGAGGATGAAGGTGCATTGGTTTTCTGAGGACACAGACACAATATAATGTGTTGTTGTTTTATGTATGTCAACTAGTGAAGAAGAAAAATGATTTAGTGAGATTATTGTTATGTGAAAGGTGAAGTGAACTTTTAACTTAGGCTGAAGAATTATGGGTAGCTAGATTAGTTGTTAAATTAGCTTAATAA
>JAMWYP010000095.1:1376538-1379038 GCA_025563575.1 Acacia pycnantha | reverse complement strand
AATAGTAAATTGATCTTTACTAAGCCAACAACCATAGGATTAAGACACTTGTAGAAACAAATCCAATGGCCTAAAGTTAGCCATGAATTTCGAATAAGGGGAAGGATGAGCTATCTTGTTGGTTAAGATAAGATAAAGGAGAGATATTTGTGGAAGAGGATAGGATAAGGTGGAAAAGGATAAGGAGAGGGGGGACGGTTTGGAGAGGGGAAGAAATAGAAAGAAGAAAACTTGTTGGAGAAGTTGAAGAAAGGGTAATTTGGTAATTGCACACGTGGGGCCCACAGGTCATGAATTGTGCCTATAAATAGGAGGGCTTGCATCTTCATTCTTCACACCAAAAAATAACTCAAATCAAATGGATTGAGTAGAGAGGAGGGGCGAAAATCATAGAGCAAGGAGAAGGAGAAAGAACTTCAAGGGTAAATTCTCTAGTTCTTGAGCTCTAGCTTTTTAAGTTCTTAGTATAATTGTAGTTTGATCTAGAAAATTAGAGAATAAATTGTCATACTTGTTTTTAGGTCTCCTTGCATTGAAAAATATCTAATGAGGTATAAAAATGTTGGGAAATAACTTTTGGAAATCAATAGATCAAGATTGTGAAAATTGTAGAATTTTCGGTTTAAAATCTTGTGTAGGCAGCGAAAACGATGCTATTATTTTATGTTGTAAATGAAGTCATTAAATCATGAAATTTTACATGAATAAATTATAAATTTATTCTTTCCAAATATATAAAATATGAAGCATTTTGAGTTCTACACAAGGAGTAACATATTTTTGAAGTTAAGCTATTTTTCTGGGATTAAAACTGGGTAGTGTTGAGAAACTTAAAACCTGGTAATTATTATTGATGTTCTGGCTTCTGAAAATATTTTTATTTGAAAATATGCATGTCAAGGGTCATGAGAAATTTTGAAGGACTCAAAAAGGAGTTTTGTAGAATTAATTATGATTTTTCAATGTTGCTGAAAAATCTGCCCAGAAATTCCAGCAATGCGTTTTTTAAAAAATGTAAGGGCAAAATTGTGATAACAAATCCACCAAGGGTAGAAATGTCAAAATAGGTGAAAATACCCTTTTCGATATTATTCTAGGAAATATGGTATTAATTACAATATCATATAATGTATGGAAAAGGAAATAATCCGGCGAAAATGTATAGGATATCCGAGAAGTTCGGAGTTGGATTCAAAGGTTGGGCATTTTGGTAACTATGCGGTGAAAGGTATGTTCGCGTACTGGTAACTTTAATCGCCTATATCTTGTATGTTATATATGATTGAATGATTCATAAAGTCATGGATAAGACTAGGTCTTCGGTCATGCACCGTGACTAAGTTATGGGGCTTAGGTCACATGTTTATATACATTCAGCTTTGTGTGGGTTATAGTCTTGATAATTCCACAAATATGTTTTCCTAGTGCTGAGGACACATGGATTTGTGGCACATGGTAGTGTGCAAACGCTGTTAACATTACATCTGTTGTGTGCTATGTATTATTGTAACCTTACATCTACTGTGTGCTATGTATGGTTGATGATGATATGTAATGAATATCTGTCATATATTGTTATATTTGCTATAGAGGTTAAATGTTACCTGAGATTCAATGGGTATTGAATCTCAGCCTTGATTAAAAGTTCAGGAAAGAAACCTGGATCTGACGAGGCACAGATAGACAAATCCGTGAAAAGACGCTAATGGACGGAGCCGAGAAGAGGCGTTGGTCAGAGTGAATGCCAGAAGAGGTTCGTTAGAGTATAGTTTTTGGCATGAATCTGATAGAGTTGTTTCAAACCATTTTGGTGCTTAAACTAAGAAAGGGTCAGTCTATGTGGTTCAGTCATAAGTCACCGTGAAAGATGGGGAGACTTCCACTAGACTTTACCCAGCTAGCCTAGCCAAATGGGTTTGATTAACTGTATTGAGTTCTAAGCCACAAGTCTAGTTAAAGCTTGATTTTAAGGTTGTATAGTTACTATGCAAGAGTTGTAATATACAAGTTCTATATCATTGTATCATATGAATATTCCTTCGGGATTTTTAAGTTAACCAGTTTATGCTTGGGCATTTTATATCAGTTACTCATCGCTCAAACGCTAGTGCATACTCTCCGTTCCGCATTACTCTGACCTGTAGCGCCTCAAACTCTGTTGATTTTCCTAAAACTATGTGTCAACGGACACACTAAATGGTATGAAATTTGGGGTTTTACAGAGGTTGTCAGTGAAGTCTTTGTGTTATTATGTTTTATATTTTGGAAGACTATATATTATTTTTGCTAATCTAGTATTTGTTTTGGGATGATTGTATGAATACCCTATGAGAATTTATCCTTTAAGAGAATTATTTACTTTTACCAATATTTATCGTCCAAGCCACTTGCATGCTCTGTTGTGTAAGTTACTCTGATGCATGACATTAAGTAACATGATTTGATAATAAGAGTAATAATTAGAGAGTATCACACTACCCGCCACCCGAGAGGCGAGACC